>CM033647.1:3249362-3474376 GCA_019512145.1 Engystomops pustulosus
CTTCCACCTCTCACACAGAATGCTACTCCTCCACCCTCTCAAGGACTACCCTTCTTTTACCAATTCACACAGACTCTCCTTCTTCCCACCTCTCACAGAGATGCTCCTCTTTCACCATCTCACACAGACGCCTTCTTCCATCTTCACAGACTTGCTCTTTTCTCCCACCCTCACATAGACTGCTCCTTCTCACACCCTCACAGAATGCTCCCTTCTCCATCATCGCACATTGACTGCTTTTCTTCTACCCTCACAAAGACTGCTCCTTCTACCACCCACTCACAGATGCTCTTCTTCCACACCCTCACACAGCTGCTCCTTTTTCCAGTCTCTCACAGACTGCTCCTTCGTCCATCATATCACAGACTGCTCCTCTTCCTACCCTCTCACCAGACTGCTCCTCTTCCACCTCCACACAGACTGTCCTTATGCTTTTATAACTACTATAATACTGCCCCTATCTCAAGAATATAACTACTATAATACTCCCCCTATGTACAAGGAATAACTACTATAATACGCCCCCTATGTGACAAGTATTATACTTACGCCCACTATGTACAGGATATACCTATAATATGCCCTATGTACAGAATATAACTACTTAATACTGCCCCTATGTACAAGAATATAACTACTATATTATGTCCCCACTATGTACAAGAATATAACTAATAATACTTACCCTATGTACAGGAATTAACTACTATAAACTGCCCTATGTTACAAGATATAAACTACTATAATACTGCCCCTATGTACAAGAATTATAACTACATAATACTGCCTCCTCTGTACAAGAATATACCTAATTAATACTGCCCCCTATGTACAAGAATAAACTACTATAATACTCCCACTAGTAAAGAGTATAACTATATAATACTCCCTAGTACAAGACTATAACTACTATATACTGCCCCCTTGTACAGAATATACTACTATAATTACTGCCCCCTATGTACAAGAATATAACTACTATAATACTGCCCCTATGTACGGATATAAACTACAATTAAATACTGCCCTATGTCAGGATATAACTAATATAATACTGCCCCCTCTGTACAAGAATATAACTAATATAATACTGCCCTATGTACAAAGAACAACTACTATAATACTGCCCTCTATGTACAAGAATATAAACACTTACTACTGCCCCCTATGTACAAGATAGTAACTCTGTAATGCTGCCCCTATGTACAAGAATATAACTACTATAATAATGCCCCCTATGTACAAGATAACTCTATATACTGCCTATGTACAAGAATATAATACTCTAATAATGCCCCTATGTACAAGAATATAACTACTATATAATGACCCCTATGTACAAGAATATAACTACTCTACTAGCCTAGTACAGATAAATACTATATACCCCTTGTACAAGAATATACTACTAATACGCCCCTATGTACAGGAAATAAACTACTATAATACTGCTCCCCTATGTACAAGAATATAATACTATAATAGCCCACTATGTACAAGAATATAAACTACTATAATACTGACCCCTAGTTACAAGAATACATGAACTAAAATACTGCCCCATGTACGGAATATAAGTACTATGAATATATGCCCCCTATGTACAAGAATATAACTACTATAATACTGCACCTATGTACAAGAATATAACACTATAATACTGCCTATGTACAAGAATATAACACTATAATACTGCCCCCTAGTCAAGAATATAATACTCTTAAATACGCCCCATGTACAGAATATAACTACTATAATACTGCCCCCTATGTACAAGAATATAATACTATAATACTGCCCCTATGTACAAGAATATAACTACTATAATACTGCCCCATGTACAGGAATATACACTACTTAATAAGCCCCCTATGACAAGAATATAACTACTATAATACTGCCCCTATGTAAAGAATATAAACTACTAAATACTGCCCTATGTACAAGAATATAACTACTATAATACTGCCCCCTATGTACGGAATATAACTACTATAATACTGCCCCCTAGTACAGGTATAACTACTATAATACTGCCCCTATGTACGGAATATAACTACTATATACTGCCCCTATGTACACGAAATAACTACTATATACGCCTCTGTACAGGAATATAACTACTATAATACTGCCCCCTATGTACAAGAATATAATTACTATAAGCATAATACACTCTAGTACTGAGGAAGAGCGCTTTAAATGTACATTCGTGTATATATAGCACGTATCTGTAATCTTACTGCCATTGTAGCAGAAGAGGGAAGCGAGAGGGAGGAGAGATAATGTCCTTGATAGACGGCGCGATATTATTAATGAGCCCAGCTGAGAAGGACTACCCGGTTTGGCCGTTTACAGAGCGTGTGATTGTGCCGGGAGCTGATGCTCTGCCTCTCAGCCCTTTGTCATTATAAGGATGGCCATTGTGCTGGGAAGTTGTTGGCAGGGGATCTGGACCCCAGGATGCCGGAGGGGAAGTGGGGAGAAATATAATACGTGGGATACAAGGTGAAGAGGCTCTTTAAGCAGATTAACAACGCCAATTACAGGGGGGGGATTAATCCAGATCAGTAAATATCGCCAACCCTTATGGTCCCTGACATTAAGACCGGCTAAGTGATTGTGCCCTGTGCGCATTGTCCCCTATTTCTCCTGAATGTCGTGAAAATCCTAATCCCTCTCCTGCTCCGGATAGCCGCCACGCTACAACTTACAAGTGACCAGTGTCCCCGGCAGGACACCCACCCAGGATGGAAGTGCGAGGTATCACCCTACTCTGATACATACACACAGGGTATCTAAGCTGACGTGATACAGTCTGCTGCGCTGTGGAATCTAAAACTCTGTAGATTGGTGTATCTAAGCACTGTCATGTGTGAGATTTCCATGATTAAATTGGTTTATTAACAGGTACAATCCTGTGTTCAGCTGGTGTATCTAAGCCTATTAGGGTGGTTACTGCGACCTCATGTGTTATTTGCTATTCTCTCAGCTCGTATCTATCCTACCATATGTTTGATGAATGAAGATCCTGAATCTCGGGGTGTATTTTCGGATGGTATCTAAGGCAACCTACTGGATCAAGCACAGAACGTCTCTCCCGGTTTATGACCTTTGCAGAGCCAGAGTGGATCTACTTTAGTAGTTTCTATGAATATGGAAAAACCTCAGTTGGCAGTAGAAAAAAAAGGAACATGTTCTTACCAACCACCCAACTCTCAGTTGCTGCCTGTACTCCAGTATTTCTTGTTCGGAACCTGTGTTTGACATAGAAAATTCATGGGACCTACCATAATTCCATCACATGGGTGGCTTTTCTTTCCACTTCCGTTTTTCCAGGGGAATTCACTTTCTGTGTTGTCCCCCTATGGAAGGAGGCCAGTCATTTGATGACATGTGTCTTGTGAGCACCAGATTATTGAGAACTGTATTTTCAAAATGTGGTTGACACGGAGCCTCTGCTGCCATATCCCTGTAGGTATAAAAAAAAAGTCTTATACCCCACAAATATATCTGACTGAATCACATATATTTAAACTTAAGTTATGTCCCGAAAAGAGAATTCTGACTAAAGAATGGGTATTTCAGGTCGCTCTATGGCAACTCAAGAATATTATCCACAATAGACGACAGAACCTCAAAATAGCCCTACTATAGTGCGGGGACAAAAAAATACCACCACAATAGGGAGCAAGACTCAAAAATGCCAGCCACGATAAAGAAAAGGACTGGCAAAAGCAGAGTGAAGAGAACCCAAAAAAAAGCATACACAATAGGGGACTAGATTCAAAAATACCACCTCCAATAGGGGGAGGTAGCAAGATATCAGAAACAGTAAGGGGCAGCACCCAAAATACTAGCCACAGGGCAAGGCTCAAAATACCAGCCGCCATAAAGAGCTCAAACATTTGGCAAAAGAGTTGAACCTTAAATATAACAAATAAAGGGGAAATTCAAAAAAGGGGCCCCTGAAGGCAAACTCAAAAATACATACAGGACCAAAAATATTGGCCACAGTTGATGTCAGGACCCAAATAGGCCACCACAAGCACTATAGAATAGTGGTTAGGTGGAAACCTCATAGAACATTAAAAAAAAATTACCCAGAATTTTATAGACGCCACGTGAGTGCAGTTAACTGCAAAAGGGCCTTCTAAGGCTCTGTCGCCCAGAGGGGCCTAAAACCTGGAGCCAACCCTACTTTCAGAAGTTTCCACGGCCATGTCGGATAGTGGAGAGAGTACTATAATCAGAATTGTATGTATAGTATACCCGTATCCTGCATTGATATTTTACAGTCATCCCCTCCTCATTTCCCAGACCCCTGCGGTGTGCGTTCACTGTAAGGTTGCTATGTGACACCCTCAGAATGCCGTCGCTATGCCGAGGGTGTGGAAATCCTAAGTAGGCCATCTGGAGCAAAGACATAGGCCCTGTCCCAGAAGACTAGGCCGAACTTGGCCTCTTAGATGGAAGCAGGGCTGGAACGTCTCCCCAGCTCGCTCTGGCTCATGGGCACCTGACAAATAAAAGTCTGGGGGATTTGAATCAATCTCGGTGGAGCTCGGGGCGGGGTCCCTCACTGCATACTGATCTGCTTTCATTCTGTGCCTGACAAGGGGAGACATAAATAAATTACTACCAGCCGACGACTGCAGATCAATCTGTCTATAGATCCCATTCATGCCGGACAGCCCCCATTATCCCCCCATTAAAGCATCTAGAGAAACTTGTTAAAGGATATGTTTCTCTGTCACACTGTAAATACCCGGCCAGAAGAAATAGATGAAGAATAGGTGTCTGCCCTCAGCACCGCCACCGAATGAATGGCAATGACCGCTGTGTGGAGACGCCGAGGAAGACGGAAAGGATTTCGGGGTGCCAGACATTAGGAAACAAGTTACATCTGTTTTTCATGGGTTAAAATTAGTATTCAATTGTACGGGGGCCCGGACAATGTAGACAAACATCTTCTCATGCAGACGGGATTGTTCAATGTCAGGACATCCGGAACTCCGCAAAGCCAACTCCATTTTCCCGCCTTTCCTTCTCTTTTTTTTTTTTTTATTCTCTAATATGTCACTTGTTGTGACAGAAAATCACCAGTAAAATAAGTCAATAAATAATGAAAGCAAAAAAATATTTTTGGTAATACTTTTTGTAATAGATTTTTATACTTGTTTCTTCGATTGTTTTGTTTTTTTAGAATTTATATATTAAAAAAATAAATAAAAATTAAACAAAAAAAATCAAGCTTTGCTATACTGGTAGTAATTGAAAGGGTGGCACTTTACCTCGTTGGAATGTGTTATAAAGTGGGGTTGCCTCGGTCTTTTATCATAAGCCAGAAATCCTGACCGTATAAATGGCCCGTAGATAGAGAGGGTCATGTGATCTCCATTTGCCCATGATCAATCGCTGGGGCATTGGCACTTTTTTTTTTTTTTTTTGCCAATGTTGTTTTGTGACTTTTGTGGCACATGTGCACTTATGCCTTTTTGTGCCTTAGACAACCTCCCTTTAAAATTATCAACTTTTTTCAGTTCGTCACAACTTGCAAAGTCATACCTGTCAGCCGTGTGGAAGACGTTTGCGACTTTTTGAGACTTTTGTTCAAAAAAAGTGCAAAATCGCTAAAGACTTAAGGAAACCTACCATCTGATGGTAGGTATTAGATGCAAAACACGGGCCCAGTCAGGGTGAGTGGTGCCGGTGCTGTCTCGTTAGATGAAACCGCGGGACGCGGTTTTAACATTTTAAACTTTAGCAGAAACTGTTCGGGCGCATGGTGCGCACGACGTGGCGCGCGCCCCTACATTGGAAATGCCGCAGCGTTAGCGCGCGACTTGTGCGCGCAGCGCCGAAGCATTAAGCAGTTTCACTATAAAGTTTAAAAAGTGTTAAAACCGCGATACCGCGGTTTAACACAACTGAGACTAAGCACCGCACCAGTCACCCTGAGCTGGTTGCGGTGTTGCAATTTCATAACTACCTGCAGAAGTGGTTAGGTTTCCTTTAACTCATATGTTATTAAAAGGCAAAACTCTTAGGACACCAATTGAAGAGTGACCGCATGGGCAATTGGGCTTATGTTTACACTAATCAGACCTGTAAAGAACAGATACAAATCTGCAGTCAGTGCTATGAGAAGATGACTCTAAGTAAAGTTGGAGGGTTTTGTAGAGGGTTCGGACATTTCCTCATTCTAAATAACTATCGGCTATAGGACGGCAATTGTAAGCCTCTTGTTTTACAAAAAAAAACAGGGATTTTTTGCCCTTAACATGAGATTGAGCGTCTAATCTGATCACATGCCTGTTGATTTTGCAATTCATCCTCTCCGTACCAAGCTCTGGCCGGCCCACCGCCATCCAGGGAGAAAAAAAAAGTCCTTTGAATAGAAGATTTAACGTGACCGGCCCTGAAATCTTCAGCATGCTGCGAGCTTCGCCAACTCACGGAGAAAAACCGCTCCTGGGTTATCGGAGGAAGGGGGGGTCATAGAGCTAATGTGCTGCCATGTTTTTATAACACTGTCATGTGAGACATTCCTTCATGTAGGGAACACCTTCCTACCAACGCGAGTGAGCAAAGGGTTACTGACGTGGAAGCTGTGTTCTTAATGTCGGGGCACCGGCACTGCAGGTGGAGCTCGGTCTGAAAAAGTGAGGGAGGAAGGTTTGTAGTTACAGCTTCCGGTTCCGGCATCTACACACTTCTGACTCATGTGCTGTGTTTACTTGCAACATCTGATCCATAAGGGATCCGGAATCAATTTCACAGGTGTTCCATGGGGAGGAAAGGGTTCCATCATACATCACTATGGCGCTCAGAGTCATATCCTTGGCACGGGGTTCGGCCTATATTAATGCAGCTTACAATACAGTCTAGGGTTCACAAACCAAGCACAGTCATGTATCTCTGCCCTAAGGAGGTTCTTGGTATGATGGGCGGACCCGAACTTTACGTTGGTGCGAGAGGATTGGAAGCTTCCCGCAAGACCCAGACATATTGGGATTGGCGGCCAATCTGGCAAATTGATGCCCATAGTTATGGCTGGGATTGCAAGGGGGACACCTCTGGCATTGGCCAGGGTCAATTTGCGGTTGTCCGCTTGGCCAACAATCCAGCAATATGTCCGGATTGCGCGGGACAAAACCGAACCCTGTACATGAACTTGGAGTTTGGATCCACTCATCTCCAGGTCTTCTATATGCCGTAGAGGAAGCAGGACTATCATGGGAAGCATGATACCATCTGGGAGGCTTCCACATACTCTCAATGTCCTTTGAGGGATTTTGGTACAGATTTGGCTTTGAGGCCCAGGTTCAAGTTACAACTCCTGCCCCCCTCTAGTCTTAATTATAAACTCTCTGCGATTGTTCCATTGGGTGACTGTGGTGGGGGATTATAGTTTAGGGTTGTTCACAATACCCACTGATGGCTGTCGCGGAGCTGATCTTCAATCTCCTTCCACTGGAAATTTAGAAGATTCCAAAATATTGATTCTGCATTGCACAAGATCATACAGCTGAATGCTTAAATGCTCTGTGCTGCTCCAAGCAGTTATTTTATTCTAGGTTAATTTTCGTGCAGTTCACATGAGCCTATGTTGTGTGCACTGCTTTGGATGTATATGAAGCCACATATGGAATGTGGTGGGAAACATTACCGGCTCTGTGAGAAAAAACAAGTCGCAGTGTGCCCAGGATCACGTCGGATCCACCAATATAAAATACAAATTTATGGAGCAGACGGACTATCATGGGAAGCAGTGATTACCATCAGGAGGCTGCCAGACGATGACTCTCTAAGTCATTGGACAAGGATGACGTGAGAGCGAGTATAGCGGTGTCATTTTATGCATTGTCCTTTTTTAGAAAACAATTCCACTCATATACAATCATCATCACCACATGAGGGCTGGCGACAACATGGCGCCCCAGTGGGCTCCGCATATCTTTACCCATTTACATAGACCAGTTTTATTAATTCCGTTTCGTTGTTGTCTAAAATTTAAAAAGTTACAATTTTGAAAAAGATTTTCAAAAAGAATTTTGTCCTCTTTATTAATTTTTAAATTTGTTTGATCCAGCGAATTTTTCAACACAACCGCCTCCTTAGTCCATTGTTGTGTAAATGAGTAAACACACCAGTCACTACCGCAAGGAGGAATGTTAAGAAATGCAAACAAGAGGATAATTTTAGATAATAAAACACCGTTAATACTTACGGGACTCTGTTTAGTCGGGCTTTGTCAAGAGACAGAGCATGGATCACAGACCTCATTCCGGTGAGCAAACAGTCTATAGTCTTCAATAAGGTCCTGATAATCCCCGCACAGTGGATGATATGCCCATGAGTACAAGGGGATTATACAAATAATTTGGGGAAAGTAAACCATTCTATAAAAAATTCTAGCTATTTTGGTTTTTATAACAGAAATAACAGCCATGGCCAAGAGATACCTCCTGTTGGGTAACTTTTATTCTTCTGAAATATTTGAAATGCAATAAAATATGGAGGGTTAATACATTTTTAACAACAGTCGAAAATAAATATTGCATGTTTTCCAAAAAGTTGGACATTCACATGTTTTTTTAATGCTTGACATCACTAGAAGACCGTGAGCACCATCTATGAATATTGAAACCCAATGAGACAGCTAATTGGCCAGTGAACTTGAAAAACATCTTGTGGTTCCTCAAGCCCTATAAACCATGCTAATATTCTGTTTAAGGCAGCCAAGGAACATCTGTGGGTTTAGGACAATGTAAAGGAATGAAGACTAGGATTCCATGGTCATTCTGGTCAAAGTTTATGTCTACAACCAGTGTGTGATCATGGGAAAAAATCTTGAGATCTTCTTGTTAGAAAAAACATGGTCCAAATACTTTCATCTCTAATGATGCCCTGCCACTACTGATCATGGTAGATAACCTCCGTATTGTCCACAGAGCACTGACTACACAAAGCCACCCCAGGCCCTTAGAGACAGTGATGAGTAGGCTAATATGGATGGCAATAAACCCGTAATAAAAGAAGAGGTCATCTTGTTGACAGGTGTCTAGGAGACAGATAGCAGATGGACCTCTGTAGGAAAAGACCTACTATGGTTTCCAATAAGGTCCTACAAGGAGGTTGGTTTCCCCAGAAGAGTCATATAAAACCATAGCAGAAAAAAAATTCTCATTAAATTACTTGCAACAAACCTCACAGCTTGACACTTGCTAACTCACAATGATGACTATGACTGTGTCTCGTCCTGATGTCAACAAACACTGGAAGCTTGTTTGATTGATAGCTCCTGGGGTTTGTTAAACCACCCTAAGTGATTAGACTATGGATACAACTCAGGGAGGAACTGGGACTTTCAATGGAAAATACTGGTGGTCTTGGCCAAGTCCATGACATAGTGATGCACTGATATATAAGTCTTTGGAAAGGATATAATACCAACAGGACAAACAAATAGTCTTAGTCAACCATAGCAACAACCGAGAGTTGCTATGTAGATGCATGGTGAATACAAGTATTAGAGGGAGGCCATTATTCAGAGGTTTCTAAGAAACTATATAATGTTTTGGTTTTTTATTCCAGTTGTCCGATAGATTTGGTATTCATATTCCCGTATAGTCCAAATATCACAGGATTATTGCTAGAATGACCTGTTTTCGTTTATTTACGTAATGTTTTTCTACATTTACCTTTTGGCCAGTTCTGATTTTGGTTCTGACCACAGAGAAAGCCCGGGACCTTGTGATCATTTTCAGTTTAGGTGTTAAACTCACTTTTTGAAAAAAAAAAAAATACTACTGGACTTTTGTCCACTAATGTGGCCCAATAGGTGAAAAACTTTTGATATGTACGGGGTTGTCCAAATGATCCCTCAAAGAAAGAGCAAGCATTGTGAATATGACATGCCCAAAGCTTCTGTTGTTGGGGATGCAGCTTAGTACTTCTACCCCAGAATGACACATGCAGCTCAGCTCAGTCAGGGGAATTTGGAAAACAGTGGCTGAACAGAAATGGGATTCGAACCAGAACAGAGATTTTTAACTACCCATTTAGACTACAGGCCTGGAACAATAATAATAAGGATGACTCCTTCTTACTGCCAGAGGAATGGTGGTTTGGCCATCGGCATTTGCCGGATTCTTTACGTAAGGGAAAAAGACATATGGGGGTCATTTACTAAGGGCCCGATACGGGTTTTCCCGGATGTGTATGCGATATTTCCGATTTGCGCCGATTTTCTTCTGAATTGCCCAGGAATTTTGGCGCACGCAATCGGATTGTGGTGCATCGGTGCCGGATACGCACGCGGCGGATAATCGGGGGGGTGTGGTCCGAAGCGAAAACCCGACGGATTAGGAAAAACGCAGCATAAGAAAAAAAAAATGTGTCGTGAGAAAATGCACCTACCTTCACTTCAGCCCATGCTAGGTGTATTCCAGTGCGTTCTGATTGCTCTTCAGCAGCAGCAGCGACACTGGTGGACGTCGGAGGAAGGATCACCTTAATAAATCCCGGCGGACCCGAACCACCGCAGAGAACCCGCCACTGGATCGCGATATAGGCCGGGTAAGTAAATGTTGCCCCTATGTGCCTCAATACCACCAGGAGGTTGGGTGTGAGTGAGACAATGTAGGAGTTCACGTGAGGAAAACTGGATGCCACCTTTGTTGACATATTTACGTAATAAGGGACTTCATTTTTATATGGCTTTGAAATCCATATTTAGTCAGGGATTAAGGTTGAGCCTGTATAGATTTTTTGGTTAGGTTCAACACTGAAGGTTTTAGAATGGTTGTTGGCTGACGTACTTCTGGTTAACCTCAGAACGATGCATGACCTTGAACCTGATTTATTTGTCTAAACAACCACTCTGATTTCTGGTCATACCAAAGAATCAACTGAAGACACAATGGAGATGTGACTTGCCCCTCATCTATGATAATGAGGGGGTTTGGTGTTGCACCTCTAAAAACTCTTTCAGTTACCCTGAAGACCAAAACTTATCACTTAATAAAAGCAGTGAGGATATGGGCTATATTATATCCGCTATGAATTGGTGCACCACTAATACGGATAGATTGCAGTCTAATAGCACATGATGTAAATCACCCATGTAAAACGACAAGCTGCTCCAGTGGCTCCGCAGCTTCCCGCAGCTGCTCCAGTGTCTCTGCAGCTTCCCGCAGCTGCTCCAGTGGCTCTGCACCTTGCCCGTGCTGCTCCAGTGGCGCCCCAGCCTCCGCAGCTTGCCAGTGCTGCTCTAGTGGCGCCCCTGCCTCCGCAGCTTGCCAGTGCTGCTCCAGTGGCGCCCCAGCCTCTGCAGCTTCCCAGAGCTGCTCCAGCGGCGTCCAAGCCTACGCAGCTTCCCAGAGCTGCTCCAGCGGCGCCCAAGCCTCTGTAGCTTCCCAGAGCTGCTCCAGCGGCGCCCCAGACTCCGCAGCTTCCCATGGCTGCTCCGGCCTCCCCTGAGGCAGCTCCAGAGTCTCCATCGGCCTTTCCTGAGGCAGGTCCAGAGTCTCCGCCGGCGGCTTCCCAGGTCTTCTCAGTGCCTGCTCTCCCCCTAAGGTGTCTTATCACCAAGAAGAATTTGAGGAGGCGACGAAGGAATAACAGCGGGCTAAAGAAGAAGAGAAGAGGGGCCCTAAGGGGGGGTACTGTCACTGGTCTGCCGCGCGGCCCCGGTTTGGTTCCGTCACGGGTGTCCCTGCGATCCATGTTGCGGATCGCGGGTGCACCCGTGCTCACCTGCTGCTGCCCCGCTCCTCCATACTTACATGTCCCGGCTCCTGATGGCTCTAGTCCCTGGCTCCGGTCCCACTCCCGCTTGCAGACTAGGCCGCGCGCGCCCCTGACTCTTCAGAATTTAAAATGCCAGTGTCCTCCTTATTGGCGCTGGCATTCCCGGCTCGGCTATATAGCCTGGCGACTCCCAGCATCCATCTTCTGAGGAGAAAACCTTCCTGAGCGTTTCCAGACGCCTCTAAGTTCCCGTGTTTTGTGGTGTTCCTGTGTTCCTGTGTTTCGTGGTGTTCCCTTGTTCCATGTTGTCCTGTGGCGGTCCTGGTGTCCTGTGGCAATCCTGCCAGCCTTCCGAGGTTCTGCCAACCTTCCGAGGTCCTGCCTGCCATCTGTGGTCCTGCCTGCAATCTGTGGTCCTGCCTGCAATCTGTGGTCCTGCCTGCCATCCGTGGTCCTGCCTGCCATCCGTAGTCCCTGTGTCCCTACCTTGGCTGCCGCAGCGGGCCTGGTCGCACCCGCGGAGCGACCTGGTGACTCCCCGCCACAGCAAGACCAACCCGCTTCGCGGCGGGCTCTGGCGAAGACCAGGAGTTCACTTAGACTCCGCTCCCGGGTTGCGGAGGTTGTTATCCCCCGCGGTGGTCCAGGGAGTCCACTGACTGTTCCCCGGAGACTATGACAAGAACTACTATAATACTGCCTCCTATGTACAAGAATAACTACTATAATACTGCCCCCTATGTACAAGAATAACTACTATAATACTGCCCCCTATGTACAAGAATATAACTACTATAATACTGCCCCCTATGTACAAGAAAATAACTACTATAATACTGCCCCCTATGTACAGGAATATAACTACTATAATACTGCCCCCTATGTACAAGAATATAACTACTATAATACTGCCCCCTATGTATAAGAATATAACTACTATAATACTGCCCCTATGTACAAGAATATAACTACTATAATACTGCCCCTATGTACGGGAATATAACTACTATAATACTGCCCCCTATGTACAGGAATATAACTACTATAATACTGCCCCCTATGTACAGGAATATAACTACTATAATACTGCCCCCTATGTACAAGAATATAATTACTATAATGCTATAATACACTCTAGTACTGAGGAGAGCGCTTATACATGTACATTCTGTATATATAGCAGTATCTGTAATCTTACTGCATTTGTAGCAGAGATGGGAACCGGACGGGAGGGAAATGATAATGTCCTCTGATAGACGGCGCTATTATTAATGAGGCCCAGCTGAGAAGGACCTACCCGCGGTTTGGCCGTATCACAGAGCGGTGATTGTGCCGGGCGCTGACTGCTCTGCCTCTCAGCCCTTTGTCATGTATAAGGATGGCCATTGTGCTGGGAAGTTGTTGGCAGCGGCGGATCTGACCCCCAGGATGCCGGAGGGGAAGGTGGGGAGAAATATTAATACTGGGATACAAGGTGAAGAGGCTTCTTTAAGCAGATTAAACTTAACGCCAATTTACAGGGGGGCGGATAATCCCACTGATCAGTAAATATCGCCAACCCTTATGGTCCCCTGACATTAAGACCGGCTAAGTGATTGTGCCCTGTGCGCATTGTCCCCTATTCTTCCTGAATGTCCGTGAAATCCTAATCCCTCTCCTGCTCCGGATCAGCCGCCACCGCTGACAACTTACAAGTGACCAGTGTCCCCGGCAGGACACACACCAGGATGGAAGCTGCGAGGTATCACCCTACTCTGATACATAACCACAGGGTATCTAAGCTTGACGTGATACAGTCTGCTGCGCTGTGGAATCTAAAACTCTGTAGATTGGTGTATCTAAGCCTGTCATGTGTGATATTCCATGTTAAATTGGTTTATCTAACAGGTACAATCCTGTGTGCTCAGCTGGTGTATCTAAGCCTATTATGTGTGGTTACTGCAGCCTATCATGTGTTATGCTATTCTCTCAGCTCTGTATCTAATCCTACCATATTGTCTGATGAAAGATCCTGAATTCTCGGATGGTGTATCTCGGATGGTGTATCTAAGGCAACCTACTGGATCAAGCACAGAACGTCTCCTCCAGTCTTTATGATCTCTTGCAGAGCCAGAGTGGATCTACTTTTAGTAGTTTTCTATGAATATGGAAAACCCTCAGTTGGCAGGTTAAGAAAAAAAATGACATGTTCTTACCCCACTCCAACTCTCAGTTGCTGCCTTACTCCAGTATTTCTGGTTTCGGACCCTGTGTTTGACTAGAAATTTCATGGGACCTACCATAATTCATCCAATGGGTGGCTTTCTTCCACTTCCGTTTTTCCAGGGGAATTCACTTCCTGTGTTGTCCCCTACTGGAAGGAGGCCAGTCATTTGATGACATGTGTCTTGTGAGCACCAGATTTATTGACAACCTGTATTTTCAAAATGTGGTTGACACGGAGCCTCTGCTGCCATATTCCCTGTAGGTAAAAAAAAAGTCTTATACCCCACAAATATATCTGACTGAATCACATATTAAACTTAAGTTATGTTCCCGAAAAGAGAATTCTGACTAAAGAATGTGTATTCTCAGGTCGCTCTATGTGCAACTCAAGAATATTATCCACAATAGACGACAGAACCTCAAAATAGCCCCTACTATAGTGGCTGGGACACAAAAATACCACCCACAATAGGGAGCAAGACTCAAAAATGCCAGCCACGATAAAGAAAAGGACTGGCAAAAGCAGTGAAGAGAACCCAAAAAAAGCATACACAATAGGGGACTAGATTCAAAAATACCACCTCCAATAGGGGACGGTAGTCAAGATATCAGCAACAGTAAGGGGCAGCACCCAAAATTACTAGCCACAGGGCAAGGCTCAAAAATACCAGCCGCCATAAAGAGCTCAAACATTTTGGCAAAAGACTGTTGAACCTTAAAATATCAACCAAAATAAAGGGATAATTCAAAAAAGGGGCCTCCATTGAAGGCAAAACTCAAAAATACATCACAGGACCAAAAATATTGGCCACAGTTGATGTCAGGACCCAAATATGCCACCACAAGCACTATAGAATAGTGGTTAGGTGGCAACCTCATATGAACAATAAAAAAACATTCAACCCAGAATTTTTATAGACGCCACGTGAGTTAACTGCAAAAGGGCCTTCTAAGGCTCTGTCGCCCAGGGGCCTAGAAACCTGGAGCCAACCCTCTTTCAGAAGTTTCCACGGCCATGTCGGATAGTGCGAGAGAGTACTATAATCAGATCTGTATGTATAGTATACCCGTATCCTGCATTGATATTTTTACAGTTCCTCCCCCTCCTCATTTCCCAGACCCCTGCGGTGGTGCGTCTACTGTAAGGTTGCTATGTGACACCCTCAGAATGCCGTCGCTATGCCGAGGGTGTGGAAATCCTAAGTAGGCCCATCTGGAGCAAAGACATAGGCCCTGTCCCAGAAGACTAGGCCGAACTTGGCCTCTATGATGGAAGCAGGGCCTGGGAACGTCTCCCCCAGCTCGCTCTGGCTCATGGGCACCTGACAAAATAAAAGTCTGGGGGTATTTGACTCAATCCTCTGTTGAGCTCGGGGCCGGGGTCCTCCCTGCATACTGATCTGCTTTCTATTCTGTGCCTGACAAGGGGAGACATAAATAAATTACTACCAGCCCGCGACTGCAGATCAATCTGTCCTCTAGATCCCATTCATCGCCGGACAGCCCCCATTATCCCCCCCATTAAAGCTTCTAGAGAAACTTGTAAAGGATACTGTTTCTCTGTCACACTGTAAATACCCGGCCAGAAGAAATAGATGAAGAATAGGTGTCTGCCCTCAGCACCGCCACCGAATGAATGGCTAATGACCGCTGTGTGGAGACGCCGAGGAATGACGGAAAGGATTTCGGGGTGCCAGACATTAGGAAACAAGTTCACATCTGTTTTTCATGGGGTTAAATTAGTATTCAATTGAGTACGGGGCCCGGACAATGTAGACAAACATCATTCTCATGCAGACGGGATTGTTCAATGTCAGGACATCCGGAAACTCCGCAAAGCCAACTCCATTTTCCCGCCTTTCCTTCTCTTTTTTTTTTTTTATTCTCTAAATATGTCACTTGTTGTGACAGAAAATCACCAGTAAAATAAGTCAATAAATAATGAAAGCAAAAAAATTATTTTTGGTAATTACTTTTTGTAATAGATTTTTATACTTTGTTTCTTTCGATTGTTTTGTTTTTTTAGAATTTTATATATGTATAAAAAAATAAATAAAAATTAAACAAAAAAAATCAAGCTTTGCTATCTGGTAGTAGATGAAAGGGGTTGGCCACTTTACCTCGTTTTGGACTGTGTGTATAAAGTGGGGTGCCTCTTGTCTTTTACCTCATAAGCCAGAAATTCCTGACCGTAAAATGGCCGTAGATAGAGAGGGTCATGTGATCTCCATCTGCCCATGATCAATCGCTGGGGCATTGGCACTTTTTTTTTTTTTTTTTTTGCCCCATGTTTGTTTTGTGACTTTTTGTGGCACATGTGCACTTATGCACTTTTTGTGCCTTAGACAACCTCCCTTTAAAATTATCAACTTTTTTCAGTTCGTCACAACTTGCAAGTCCATACCTGTCAGCCGTGTGGAAGGGACGTTTGGACTTTTTGAGACTTTTGTTCACAAAAAAGTGCAAAATCGCTAAAGACCTTAAAGGAAACCTACCACTTCTGAAGGTAGGTATTAGATGCAAACACCGGGCTCCAGCTCAGGGTGAGCTGGTGCCGGTGCTTAGTCTCGTTAGTGTTAAAACCGCGGTATCGCGGTTTTAACATTTTAAACTTTCTAGCAGAAACTGCTTCGGCGCTGGTGCGCACGATCGTGGCGCGCCCCCTACATGGAAATGCGCAGCGTTAGCGCGCGCACGGTCGCGCGCAGCGCCGAAGCAAGCAGTTTCTACTATAAAGTTTAAAAAGTGTTAAAACCGCGATACCGCGGTTTAACACTAACGAGACTAAGCACGGCACCAGCTCACCCTGTGAGTGGGTTCGGTGTTGCAATTATCATAACTACTGCAGAAGTGGTAGGTTTCCTTTAACTCATATGTATTAAAAGGCAAAACTCTTAGGACACAATTGAAGAGTTGCCCGCTGGGCAATTCTGGGCTTTATGTTTACACTAATCAGACCTGTAAGAACAGATACAAATCTGCAGTTCAGTGCTATGAGAAGATGACTCTAAGTAAAGTTGGAGCGGGTGTAGAGGGTTCGGACATTTCCTCATTCTAAATAACTATCGGCTATAGGACGGCAATGATAAGCCTCTTGTTTAACAAAAAAAACAGGGATTTTTTTGCCCTTAAACATGAGATTGAGCGTCTAATCTGATCACATGCCTGTGATTTGCAATTTCATCCTCTCCGTACCAAGCTCTGGCCGGCCCACCGCCATCCAGGGAGAAAAAAAAGTCCTTTGAATAGAAGATTTAACGTGACCGGCCTGAAAATCTTCAGCATGCTGCGGAGCTCTCGCCAACTCACGGAGAAACCGCTCCTGGGTTATACCGGAGGAAGGGGGGTCATAGAGCTAATGTGCTGCCATGTTTTATAACACTGTCATGTGAGACATTCCTTCCATGTAGGAACACCTTCCTTACCAACTGAGTGAGCAAAGGGTTACTGACGTGGAAGCTGTGTTACTTTAATGTCGGGGCACCGGCACTGCAGGTGGAGCTCGGTCTGAAAGTGAAGGGAGGAAGGTTTGTAGTTACAGCTTCCGGTTCCGGCATCTACCACTTCTGACTCCATGTGCTGTGTTTACTTGCAACATCTGATCCATAAGGGATCCAGGAATCAATTTCACAGTTGTTCCATGGGGAGGAAAGGGTTCCCATCATACATCACTATGGCGCTCAGAGTCATATCCTTGGCACGGGGTTCGGCCTATTAAATGCAGCTACAATACAGTCTAGGGTTCACAAACCAAGCACAGTCATGTATCTCTGCCCTAAGGAGGTTCTTGGTATGGATGGGCGGACCCGAACTTTACGTTTGGTGCAGAGGATTGGAAGCTTCCCGCAAGACCCAGACATATTGTGGGATTGGCGGCCAATCTGGCAAATTGATGCCCATAGTTATGGCTGGGATTGGCAAGGGGGACACCTCTGGCATTGGCCAGGGCATCAATTTGCCGGTTTGTCCGCTTGGCCAACAATCCAGCAATATGTCCGGATTGCGCGGGACAAACCCGAACCCTGTACATGAACTTGGAGTTTGGATCCACTCATCTCCAGGTCTTCTATATGCCGTAGAGGAGCAGGACTATCATGGGAAGCATGATACCATCTGGAGGCTTCCACATGACTCTCAATGTCATTTGAGGGATTTTGGTACAGATTTGGCTTTGAGGCCAAGGTTCAAGTTACACCTCTGCCCCCCTCTAGTCTATTATTAAACTCTCTGCGACTTGTTCCTTGGTGACATGTGTGTGGGGGATTATAGTTTAGACGGTTGTCACAATCCCACCTTGAAGCTGTCTGCGGAGCTGATCTTCAATCTCCTTCCACTGGAAATTTAGAAGATTCCAAAATATGATTCTGCTTAGCACAAGATCATACAGCTGAATGCTTAAATGCTCTGTGCTGCTCCAAGAGTTATTTTATTCTAGGTAATTTTCGTGCAGTTCACATGAGCCTATGTTGGTGCACTGCTTTGGATGTATATGAAGCACATATGGAATGTGGTGGGAACAATTACCGGCTCTGTGAGAAAATACAAGTCGCAGCTGATGCCCAGGATCACGTCGGATCCACCAATATAAAACTACAAATTTATGGAGCAGGACTATCATGGGAAGCAGTGATTTACCATCAGGAGGCTGCCAGACGATGACTCTCTAAGTCATTGGACAAGGATGACGTGGGAGCGCGTAGCGGTGTTCATTTTTATGCATTGTCCTTTTTTAGAAAAACAATTCCACTCATATACAATCATCATCACCCACATGAGGGCTGGCGACAACATGGCGCCCAGTGGGCTCCTGCATCTCTTTACCCATTTACATATGACACCGTTTTATTAATTCCGTTTCGTTTGTTCTAAAATTTAAAAAGTTACAATTTTTGAAAAAGATTTTCAAAAAGAATTTTGTCCTCTTTATTAATTTTTAAATTTGTTTGATCCAGCGAATTTTTCACACAACCGCCTCCTTAGTCCATTGTTGTGTAAATGAGTAAACACACCAGTCACTACCGCAAGGAGGAAATGTTAAGAAATGCAAACAAGAGGACTAATTTTTAGATAATAAACACCAGTTAATTACTTACGGGACTCTGTTTAGTCCGGGCTTTGTCAAGAGACAGAGCATGGATCACAGACCTCATTCTCGGTGAGCAAACAGTCTATAGTCTTCAATAAGTGTCCTGATAATCCACCGGCACAGTGGATGATATGCCCATGAGTCCAAGGGGATTATACAAATAATTTGGGGAAAAGTAAACCATTCTATAAAAAATTCTAGCTATTTTGGTTTTTATAACAGAACATAACAGCCATGGCCAAGAGATACCTCCTGTTGGGTAATTCTTTTATTCTTCTGAATATTTTGAAATGCAATAAAATATGGAGGTTAATACATTTTTACAACAGTCGAAAATAATATTTGCATGTTTTCCAAAAAGTTGGACATTCACATGTTTTTTTTAATGCTTGACATCACTAGAAGACCGTGAGCACCATCTATGAATATTGAAACCCAATGAGACAGCTAATTGGCCAGTGAACTTGAAAAACATCTTGTGGTTCCTCAAGCCCTATAAACCATGCTAATATTCTGTTAAGGAGCCAAGGAACCATCTGTGGGTTTAGGACAATGTAAAGAACTGAAGACTAGGACTTCCATGGTCATTCTGGTCAAAGTTTATGTCTACAACCAGTGTGTGATCATGGGAAAAAATCTTGAGATCTTCTTGTTATGAAAAAACATGGTCCTAAATACTTTCATCTCTTATGATGGCCCTGCCACTACTGATCATGGTAGATAACCTCCGTATTGTCCACAGAGCACTGACTACACAAAGCCACCCCAGGCCTTAGAGACAGTGAGTGAGTAGGCTAATATGGATGGCAATAAAACCCGTAAAAGAAGAGGTCATCTTGTTGACAGGTGTCTAGGAGACAGATAGCAGATGGACCTCTGTAGGAAAAGACCTACTATGGTTTCCAATAAGGTCCTACAAGGAGGTTGGTTTCCCCAGAGAGTCATATATAAACCATAGCAGAAAAAAATTCTCATTAAATTACTTGCACAAACCTCACAGCTTGACACTTGCTAACTCACAATGATGACTATGACTGTGTCTCGTCCTGATGTCAACAACACTGGAAGCTTGTTTGATTGATAGCTCCTGGGGTTTGTTAACCACCCTAAGTGATTAGACTATGGATACAACTCAGGAGGATACGGCTGGACTTTCAATGGAAAATACTGGTGGTCTGGCCAAGTCCATGACATAGTGATGACACTGATATCATAAGTCTTTGGAAAGGATATAATTACCAACAGGACAAAAAATAGTTCTTAGTCAACCATAGCAACAACCGAGTGCTATGTATATGCTGGTGAATACAAGTCATTAGAGGGAGGCCATTATTCAGTAGGTTTCTAAGAACTATATAATGTTTTGTGTTTTTTTATTCCAGTTGTCCGATGATTTGGTATTCATATTCCCGTAGTCCAAATATCACAGGAAGTTATTGCTAGAATGACCTGTTTTCGTTTATTTACGTAATGTTTTTCTACATTTATCCTTTTGGCCAGTTCTGATTTTGGTTCTTGACCACAGAAAGCCCGGGACCTTGTGATCATTTTCAGTTTAGGTTTAACTTCACTTTTTGAAAAAAAAAAAAATACTACTGGGACTTTTGTCCACTAATGTGGCCCATTAGGTGAAAAACTTTTGATATGTACGGGGTTGTCCAAATGATCCCTCAACAGAAAGAGCAAGCATTGTGAATATGACATGCCCAAAGCTTCTGTTGTTGGGGATGCAGCTTAGTCTTCTACCCCAGCATGACACATGCATGCTCAGCTCAGTCAGGGGAATTTGGAAAAAGTTGGCTGAACAGAAATGTGGATCGACAGAACAGAGATTTTTCTAACTACCCATTTAGACTAAGGCCTGGAACAATAATAATAAGGATGACTCCTCTACTGCCAGAGGAATGGTGGTTTGGCCATCGGCATTTGCCGGATTCTTTACTGTAAGGGAAAAGACACTATGGGGGTCATTTACTAAGGGCCCGATACGCGTTTTCCCGACGTGTTATGCGAATATTTCCGATTTGCGCCGATTTTCCCTGAATTGCCCCAGGATTTTGGCGCACGCAATCGGATTGTGGTGCATCGGTGCCGGAACGCACGCGGCGGAAATCGGGGGGTGTGGCCGAGCGAAAACCCGACGGATTCGGAAAAACCGCAGCATAAGAAAAAAAAATGTGTCGTGAAAATTGCACTTACCTTCACTCAGCCCAGCTCGGTGTATTCCAGTGCGTTCCGATGCTCTTCAGCGCAGCAGCGCCACCTGGTGGACGTCGGAGGAACTACCTTAATAAATCCCGGCCGGACCCGAATCCACCGCAGAGAACCCGCCACTGGATCGCGAATGGGCCGGGTAAGTAAATGTGCCCCTATGTGCCTCAATACCACAGGAGGTTGTGGTGGTTGAGACAATGTAGGAGTTCACGAGGAAACTGGATGCCACCTTTGTTGACATATTACGTAATAAGGGACTTCATTTTTATATGGCTCTTTGAATCCATATTTAGTCAGGGATTAGGTTTGAGCCTTATAGATTTTTTTGTGGTTCAACACTATAGGATTATAGAATGGACTTGTTGGCCTACGTCTTCTGGTTAACCTCAGGACCATGATGACCTTGCACCTGTTCTATTTGTTCAACCACTCCTGATTTTGGTTCATTACCAAAGGAATAACTGAAGACCTAATGGAGATGTGACCTTGCCCTCATCTATGATAATGAGGGGCGGGTGTTGCCACCTTCAAAAATACCTTCAGTTACCTGAAGGACCCAAAAATACTTACATAGCAGTGAGGATATGGGCAATATATAATATATGATGGCACTCGAAATTGCAGTCATCCAGAAATTCAATAAAGACCCATAGGGGCATTTTTATCATATGCTGGCGCTCGTGCGCCAGTGTATGATAGCCCCGCCGCTGCATATTCGCAGCCGGATACATCTGGATGTATCGGGGCAGCCGACTGTGCAGTGTTTATCCTACGCCAGGCATATGAAAAGACGTCAGCAGTAACGCTCTGCGCTGGCTCACTCCTGGCTGCCCGCACCCTCCGCTTGGCCGCGCCCTCCACTCGGCCGCGCCTCCCCCCACTGGCGTGAAGGTGGCGAATCAGGGCAATAAGCTAGCATTTTCGATTATTTCACTGGCGTGGCGCAGAGGTCCTCATAAATATGCCCCATAGACTTCAATGGGTGCCATACGTTGAAGATTAAGAGAAACATTTACAATCTAGCGTCTTTGGAAAATCTGTGGTTTTTGTTTTATTTTTAATAAATGCCTAACCAGTGGAAACATCCTAAAGCTAATGCATTTCAGGAGGAAGGCCCACCCTTGACTGGTCTTGATCTACAGTGAGGGGATTCATGCAGCATTGGTTTTGTGGAGTAGGTGAGCCGGTCTTCTTCCATTTTTGTGCCTTAGGTTGACTCGGTAATACTCAGAGCCCTAATAAAAATGGAGGGTTTGTTCATTCCAATTTGACTATAAAATCTATAGTAACACGCAATGTTCTGTTCTTCCCACAAATTTTACTAAAATACAAAATGTCCATTCCATTGCTTAATAACGATTAATATAATGATAAATAGACTGCCCAAAAACAAAAACATTTGGATTTGCCTAAAATTTGCCAATATTTCATAAATTTTTTTACAATTTTATATGATGAAAAAGTGCAAAGATTACATATTTATATTTAAAAATTATATTTGTTCTCATTAAAGAGATAAACGACAACGTTGAGGAACACTTAACACTCAGGACCAATGGACTTTTACAATTCTGGAATATTTAAAAAAAAAATATCAAGCCCTAATTTGTTTTTTGTTAAAACAACGTTCCGAGAAATTTTTTGTGAGATTACTAATAACCATTAGAAACTTTCTCTGTAAATTCTAGATTCTCACGCCGTATTATCTCGCTTAACAGAAAACAGATCAACATAAATTACCCAAACACAGCGATGGCCGCTTTCCCTTCAAAAATGTAATAATAAAAAAAGCCACTTGATGAATAATTTAACAAATAAAGCGCTAACTAAAATGACTAGCATGTCCACGATGGTCATCAAAAGGCCATTTGCTTGGTAATTACAACGCAATTTGACAGAATCCGACTATTTGCTCTGGTGTCCCTTTATTTGGCGATCTACGTTTTGCTAATCCTTTTTTATTTTCCTAAGGCAACGCTCATTTTCTCAGGACTCCGCACAAGGCCTCAGATTCCCCTGGGTTCTTAGAACACGTTTCAGGCTTGGGGTGGATGTCTGTGTCTGTTTTCGGTGGTATTGTGGTGAAGGAAAGGTCTACATCCTTGTGGTCGAGATTGCTAATTAAGACAATAGCGGCCCATGGACAATCGGGGGCCGACGGATGAATAAGAGTCTAGACAGCAGCCTCAGTCCTCTGTCGGAATTTTAACTCTGCTGAGCTTCTGTTTCTCCTAACTCCATCAATCCCCCCTCTGTCGGCCCCCAACATCTCATTCCCCCGGCTTTTTTTATTTAAATTTTATTTGTGTCTGACCTTAAACAATTCATCTTTTCACAGACTTGTCCAGACTGACAGCTAAGTTTTTATTATGGAAGGGGGGGTCTAGTGCTTGTGCCTTTACAGAGACTTCCAACTCACAACAGCTACGTCATGATCAAGGAATTTTCTCGAAGCTTTATCGAGTTTTGAAGACCTGGCCACTTCTAAGTTCTATAGAAATGATATGTAAAAGAATAAACATTGGGTTCACCGCTTCTACGAGTTTGTAATCCTTGCCGTGGCCTTGGGTTAAGCAATTCTAAAATCATCTATTTTGTAAAAATGCAACATCATCTTTTATTTACAAAGATGTTTGCCAATAGACATAGAAAAAATTTTAGTATATTTTTTTTTAAAAACAATTACTTAGGACTTACAGATATGTTGTCTATGATATGTTTGTATGGTTCATGGGAAAACCTCGGAAATAATAGAAATGTACGGTAATTTACACTTTACATTGAAAAACTATGAACATAGAGCCACTAAAAAGGATGAAATCCAAAAAGTTATAATGTAATTTAAAATTCAATATAGAATAAAAAGTTCAAAACTGTTTTTTAAAAACTCTAAAAAAAAAAAAAAAATCAAACGGAAAATCTCAGATTTTTAAACAATTGCATACAAGATACATTTTTAAAAGATTTCATATTTGTTATTTTTGATAATATTTTTGGCCCTCACGTTCAATTTTAGACGGCATTTAGGGGTGAATTTCTTTAAAAATTTGTGGTTTTTCCACCTGAAGGCACAGTCTTATGAATCATTTTTTAAGTATTTTTAGTTCCGTGTTCGATAATAAAAATCCAACATTGAATGTCACCTTTGACATCATCTGGTAAAACCCACAATAGATCATCTTAGATAAATTTGGGAGCTGTTCTTAGGCAAAGACAATCCGTTCGTCGGGATTTTTTTTTTTTAAAGAAAAATCTAACAGATTTTATAAAATGTTATAAAATAAAACAAAAAAAAAATTGGGACCGTTCCATTTCTGGAGTCTATGATGAAGTAGATCTGAGTCTCGAGGGCTAGCAGTGGCCTCCCAATTTTTTATTTTTTTTTTCAAAAGTTTTTATTGGAATAACAGCTGAAAATTAAATTCGGTTGCGTAACAAAAGACGTTACAACAATTTTTTTTAAATTTTTTTAAAATAAAACCTAATGAAACTTATGAAAGGAACCACATAAATGTATGGCCTGCCGGAAATCTCCATGAACTTCCGTTTCTACTTTGCTAAGTTTTCTTGAACACAAAGTGTGGAGGGACCGGTGACAGAGTTGATTGACAGCCGCCACTAGCCGAGGCCTTTTTTTTTTAGCCTTTTTTTTCGAGTCACCTGCAATTTTCCACTTGTCTTAAGCCAGAAGAGTCTTTTTTTTTTTTTTAGGCCGGCTTATTTATAAAGTGGGAGTCGGGAGGGTTGGTGGCCGTTTGATAACTAAACTTCTATCAATCATCGGCCCCTTAGTCGAATAGCTGTTAGCTTGTCCCTTAGTCAAATCCCAAGCACTTAGGTAGCAGGACACAGAACCCAAAGTGAAAAGCTGGTGATTAAGCCCCTGAACTACGCAATTAACATGAGGAGGAAATTGTGGCAGAGTTTCCATGACAATAAACCAAAATTATATAAAAGAATCGGTAATTACGGGTAAGTAAACATTAAGGGCTTCATTCACAGAGGAAATACATCGGGACGATTTCAATGCTAATTTCCAGGCTTTATTGTCAGAAACAAAAGTACTTTTTTTTTTACAGCCCCCCCCACCATAAACAATGTACACCCAACCCCCCATAACACTAACACCCACACCCACCATAACACTGACACCCACAGCCCCCCTAACACTGACACCCACAGCCCCCATAACACTGACACCCACAGCCCCCCTTAAACACTGTAATCCACAGCCCCCCATAACATTAACACCCACAGCCCCAATAACACTGACACCCACAGCCCCCATAACCATGACAGCCAAGGACCCCCAAACACAGAAACCCACAGCCCCCATAAACACTGAAAACCACAGCCCCCATAACAATGACACCCACAGCCCCCCTAACACTGACATCCCACAGCACCATAAAAATGGACACCCACCAGCCCCATAACCTGACACCAAGCCCCATAACTCTGACATCCACAGCCCCCATAACACTGACATCAACAGCCCCCCATTCCCCCCCACCCCCCCCATAAACTCTGGGACATCCACAGCCCCCATCATAACATGACACCCACAGCCACATTAACACTGACATCCACAGCCCCCATTAAACAACTGGTACCCACCAGCCCCCCTAACACTGACATCAAAGAAAAAAATAAAAAGGAAATAAAAATGAAAAAAGTAAAAATTGAAATCCAAAATGCACAACCAAATTCCCACACCAATAACACTGACAAAAAAAAGACAAAATAACAATGAACACACAGACTCCATTAAACTGATTAATGCACAGCCCCCCCCATAACACTGACACCCCACAGCCCCATAACATGACACCCACAGCCCCCATAACACGGACACCCACAGCCCCCCTTAACATTGACATCCACAGGCCCCCATAACACGACACCACAGCCCCCATAAACACTGACACCCACAGCCCCAAAACACTGACATCCACAGGCCCCCCCATAACCGGAACACCCAAAGTCCCCCATAACAACTGACATCACAGTCCCCCCATAACACTGACACCCACAGCCTCATAACATGACACCCACAGCCCCATACATGAATCCAAGCCCCATAACACTGACACCCACAGCCCCCCTTAACACTTGACATCCACCAGCCCCCATATTAAGCTCTGACACCCACAGCCCCCATAAAAATTGAACACCACAGCCCCCATAACACAGACACCCACAGCATCCATAACAACTGACATCCCACATCCCCCAAACATTGACACCACACCCCCTTAACACTGACATCCACAGCCCCCTACTCTGACATCCACGCCCCCAAACATTCCACCCACAGCACCCATACACTGCACCCACAGCCCCCATAAACACTGACAACCACAGCCCCCATAACATGGCCCGCACATGCCCCCTTTAACCACTGACATCCACCCAGCCCCCCATAACATTAACACCCACAGCCCCCATAACACTGAACCACCCACCCCCCATAACATTGACACCACAGGCCCCCCCATTAACACCGAAACCCACAAGCCCCATACACTGACACCACAGCCCCCCATAACACTGACATCCACAGCCCCCCTTAACACTGACATTCCACAGCCCCCATAACACTGACACCCACAGCCCCCATAACACTGACATCCACAGCCCCCATAACACTGACATCCACAGCCCCCTAACACTGACATCACAGCCCCCATAACTCTGACACCACAGCCCCCATCATGCACCACAGCATAACAATGACATCAAAGAACAGATCCAACATAACACTGATACCCACAGCCCCCATAACACTGACATCAACAGCCCCCCAAAACACTGACATCCACAACCCCAAACACTGACACCACCAGCCCCCATACAACTGACACCCACAGCCCCCAATAACAATGACACCACACTCCATTACACTGATTTCCAGCCCATACCCACTGACCCCAACTAACACTGACACCCACAGCCCCCCATAACACTGACTACCACAGCCCCCTAAAACACTGAAAACCCCATCCAACGGGCCCCCATAACACCGAACCCACAGCCCCCATAACACTGACACCCACAGCCCCCCCCCAACAACACTGACAGTCCACAGGCCCCCATAACACCGACACCCACAGCCCCCATAACATGACATCCAAGTCCCCCATAACCACTGACACCCACAGCACTCCCATAACATGACACCCACAGCCCCGCTAGCATACATCCACAGCCCCCATAACACTGACACCCACAGCCCCCTTCTAACCCCAAAACTGACACACAGCCCCATAACTCTGACACCCACAGCCCCCATAAATTTACACCCACAGCCCCATAAAACAGGAATCCACAGCCTTCCCATAACAATGACATCCCATCCACCCATAACATTGACACCCACAGCCCCCCTTAACACTGACATTCACAGCCCCCCATAACTCATCCGACTAACAGTGACCACAGCCCCCATAACATGACACCCAACAGCTCCCATAACAGAATGGCCATATGAACCACAGCCCCTAAACATGACATCAACAGCCTCCCATAACACTGACATGAACAGCCCCGTAACACGTGACACCCACTAGCCGCATAACACCGACACCGCAGGCCCCATATCCAGACTTCCACAGCCCCATAACACTGACACCCACAGCCCCCATAAACTGACATCCACAGCCCAAAATACTGACATTCAAGCCCCAATACAACTGACATAACAGGCCCCAGAAACATGAACATCCACTAGCTCCCATAAACACTTGACATCCACAGCCCCATGAACACTGAGCCCATCACAGCCCCATAACACTGATCAACCACAGCCACCCGTAATCACGACTCAACAGCCCCCCCATAAACCTGACATCCACAGCCAACCCATAACACTGACGCCATGAAGCACCCCCATAACACTGACACCCCACAGCCCCTTAAACTGACATCAACAGCCCCATAACACCGACACCCACAGCCACCATAACACTGACACCCACAGCCCCCATAACATGACATCCACGGCCACCATAACACCGGACACCCACAGCCCCCATACCACTACATCAGTCCACTGAACCCTCAAACCACAGCTCCCATAAAACTGACACACCACAGCCTCCCATAACAGCTGACAATCCCAAAGCCCCCATAACACGAAATCCAGCCCCAAACCATAAAGCTAACACTGAAACACAGCCCCCATACTTGACCCCACAGCCCCCATAAAATTGCACACACAGCCCCATAACACTGACATCCACAGCCTCCCATAACACTGACATCCACATCCCCCATAACATTGACACCCACAGGCCCCTTACACTGACATCCACAGCCCCCCATAACTCTGACATCCACAGCCCCCAACATTGACACCACACAGCCCCCATAACACTGACACCCACAGCCCCCATAACACTGACATCAACAGCCCCCCCAAACAGACATCCACAGCCAGCCCCTAAACACGATATGAAACCCACCAGCCCCCCATAACACTGCACACCCACAGCCCCCATAACAGTACATCCAACAGCCACCCATAACACTGGACACCCACAGCCCCCCATAAACCACTGACATCCACAGCAAACAATAACACTGACTCACAGCCACCCCATAACACTGACAACCACAGCCCCCATACAGTAAACATAATATAGCCCCTCAGATAACACAACACCTACAGCACCCATAACACTGACACCCACCGCCACCATAACATGAACAGCCACAGCCCCCCATACACTGACACCCCCACAGCCCCCATAACACTGACATACACAGCCCCCATAGCAACTGACACCCACAGCCCCAATACACGACACTCCACAAGCCCCCAATAAACAGACACCTACAGCCCCCATAACACATGACATCCCACAGCCCTATAACACTGACCACCCACAGAGCTCCCCCATCACACTGACCCTACACCCCAAACACTGACATCCAACAGCCCCATAATACTGACACCCACAGCCCCACTACCATGACATCCACAGCTCCCCATAACACTGACACCACAGCCCCCAGCTACACTGACACCCACAGCTCCCATAACAACTGACACCCCACAGCCCCTATAACACTGACACCCATAGCCCATCCATAACACTGACATCCACAGCCCCCATAAACATGACCACCACACAGCCCCCATAACACTGACCCCACATCCCCCAACCACTGACACACAGGCCCCACTATCACTGACCACCCACATCCCCCCCATAACACTGTGACAGATACAGAGCAGAAAAGTGAAAGTGCCCCCATAGCAGTATCAACAGTTTGAGTTCCTCTAAACAGCTCTCTAAGTGACAGCTTTTGCCCCCCCCCCCATAACTGTGACAGCCAGAACATCCCAAAAGATGGCCAGAGTCCCTCAAATCATGCACAGATTCAGTGCCCCCATAAGCATTAGAAAATATAGAAGTGGTGTAAACGGTATCAGGATATTGGGAGCTGTTACACCCAGATCACCCATAGGTTGTAAACCATCGCTGAGCCGGGATCGGTGCTGTATTTATCACACCGGTTGACGGTGGCAAAGAGGGCACATGACAGTCGCCATTTGTGGGTTACAACTCAAATTACCGCTGACGTGCAACCAATGCAAAAGATCGCAATTACAAGCGTTTGCATTACATTCTACTGACAAAGAACCATCCCGGGAAAACACCAAAAAAAAAAAGAGAGAGAGAAAACTGTTATTTTACCTAAAGAGGGCGGGCCTTCGAAAAATTTTTGTAGCGAGCGAGGAAATTTTTTTACCCTTTTATTCAAAGAAAAAAAAAACGAAAATCCAGTCGTGGCGATATGCGCGGCGGAGCGAGAAACGTCATACTATCTACTCCAACCAACTAAACTCTTCCTGGTCTCTGGGTTATACTATCTACCGGAATCGACTAAGTTCTTCCCGGTCTCTGGGTCATACTATCTACTCCAACCAACTGAACTCAACCAACTGAACTCTTCCTGGTCTCTGGGTCATACTATCTACTCCAATCAACTAAACTCTTCCTGATCTCTGGGTCATACTATCTACCGAAATCAACTAAGTTCTTCCTGATCTCTGGGTTATACTATCTACTCCAACCAACTAAACTCTTTCTGGTCTCTGGGACATATTATCTACTCCAACCAACTAAACTCTTCCCGGTCTCTGGGTCATACTATCTACTCCAACCAACTGAACTCTTCCTGGTCTCTGGGTCATACTATCTACCAAAATTGACTAAGTTCTTCCTGGTCTCTGGGTTATACTATCCACTCCAACCAACTGAACTCTTCCTGATCTCTGGGTCATACTATCTACTCCAACCAACTAAACTCTTCCTGGTCTCTGGGTCATACTATCTACTCCAACCAACTAAGTCATACTATCTACTCCAACCAACTGAGCTCTTCCTGGTCTCTGGGTCATACTATCTACTCCAACCAACTGAGATAGTCACCCCTAGTAGTGATAGGAGGACACTGCCCCCTGCTGGTGAGATGATATGGGGAGCCATGACATAGGACAGTCACCCCTAGTAGTGATAGGAGGACACACTGCCCCCTGCTGGTGTGATGATGAGGGGGCCTCTATGTAAAAGAATATAACTACTACATACGCTCTTGTTACAAGAATATAACTACTATAATAAGCCCTTATGTACAAGAATATTAACTACTACAATACTGCCCTCTATGTACAAAAATATAACTACTATAATACGCCCCCTATGTACAAGAATATAACTACTATAATGACTGCCCCCAGTACAAGATAAACTACTATAATCTGCCCTGTACACAGAATATAACTGACTATAATACTGACTCCTCTCTATAGAAATACATGTTATGAACTATATTCCTAGACTTATTTGTGATAGACCGTAACAGTAGTGCAGTGTGGGTAACGTGAGTATTTTGTTTCTTTTTCTTTTTCTACTTAAACAGATTTTTACACTAAAGATAATATACATTTGTTGTGTTCATGGTAATTTGTAACCATTCTAAAAATGCGACAGCTCTCTATCTGATCGGGCTCAGTCAGGTCGGCTGGAGGGTAAGAATGTAACTGATATAACACAAAGATCAACTAAGTAAACGGCAATACACACAGAAAAACAGTCGCATCGATGCAGCTCGGAAAAGGATACAAAGATGACCATCAATCTTAACACTTATACAGGTAGTACCCAACTTAATGACCCCTAGTTACAGACGGACCTCTGAATACTGGGACCTCTGGTGAAGTCGGATGTCACTTAGTCCAGAGCCTGCCATGGCAGCTGTAAGGTGTCTGCAATGAAGTTTTATTGATAGTCCTGTCCCCATGACAGCACAGTATCCACTAAATGGTGAGGGTCCCACGTTCAAGGGGTTTCTCTGCGGTGAGGTAAGACTAAATGTTCTCAAAGTTTCAGCCTCACTTCTGCTACCTGTCCATCAATGCTCCAGCAGGGTCCCGCGGGTCACAGGCTCTTCTGCGGCAAATTTTTTGACTTTGTGACTAAGTTTGGCCCAAAAGACCATGGTCAGGCCGATGGGGTCCTCCAAATCTTCAAGCCCAGCATATGATAAAGCTTCAAGTTATGGTAACCTTCCAATCTAACCAGAATCAGAGTAGATAATCATTATTCAATATGCAACATAAGGGTAAAAACAAAGTCACACTGGGTGTGCTGGGTTTACTGTAGGTTGGACAAATTTTGTAAAGTTTTTTCCCTTGGAGAGTTTGACCCAATACCCAACACATGTGGTCCTACCATCAACTCGTAGAAGAATGAGGTTCTAAGCATCGTGTTACGAGTAAATAATAAGATGGTTTTGCTTAAGGATCAATTCCTCTTCTCATGTTGGGCTGGTGGACCGCTTCTATGGACCTACAGAAGTTGCATAAGATCATGGTTTCAAGTTTTGTCTTCCTGACCGAGCCGTCAGACTGTTAAGAAGAATTGATATTGAGAACATCATGAAATATTGAGGTCGATTTAGTGATCACTCATGAAAGTGGACATACTGTAGGATCAACCCAAAAATGATGGAGACCCAGCATTTTAGTCCAACTGTTCAATTCTTTTAAGATAGTCCCTTAAAGGGTTCTGAGTTCTTAAAAAAAAAATCAGGGAGGCCGGGAGGGCACTGCTAAAAAATAAAGTCTACTACCTTCCGGTGCCCTCCGGTTGTCCGCGCTGCTGTCACTCCGGTACCGGGCGCGATTGAACACACATGGCCCAAGAGCAGCGCTGGATTGCTTCCGGCCGGACCCCGAACAACTTCCGGCCCGCGACACAATGCTGTGTATAGGGACGGATAGGTGTGCCTGGCCACAGGCGGCGGATGATGAATCCAGCCTGGGACCGGAGTGACAGCAGCGCTGGATACTGGGAGGCAACGGAAGTAAGTAGGACTTTATTTTTTTAAGAAGCGCCCTCCGGCTCCCTGAGTTTTTTTTTAAGAACTCGGACAACCCTTTTAAATGAAACCCGTGTGGGACTTACGAGAGATCTCGACATGAGCAAAAGGTTGTTTGAGGTGGAATCTCTCATGTTTAGCTAAGTTAGTTCTGCCCAAACTGACTGGAGTCCTTTATATCTATGGGTAGCCAATTCTTAAAGGGAATCGTCTTACCATGTGGGTATGGAATGTAGAGGTTTGAGGGCACAATGGATGTAGATGGAGAAGGTGATGACTAGGTTCTTGCTAGTTCTCGTAAGCTCTTCAAGTAATATGTGATGCATTGGGGCAAGCTCCGTACTCAGGGAAGCCAAGTCAAGCAAGAGGAAGCGCGGTGGCTGAAATCCGAACAATAGTTCCCCTACAAGAATAATACAGAAATTAATGTAAAAGCTAAACAAAAAACACAAAAAAACTTATGTCGTCAAGAAAGACCAAAGAAAAGGACACAATGACTAAACATCATGGCCTACAAACCAATCGCGTCAGCATCCATGTTCAGGAAGCTCTATCCTACAGTCCCATCCAAAGGCGTATGAGCAAACCACTGGTTCCAAATTTGCACTGCCTCATAGGTCTAACTGTACAAAATGATCCAGTTCAGAAGGTCATCGTTCCTTTGCTGTTACATATCTCAAGGGGGTTCCTTCAAACTTACTGGGTACAACTTGTTAATGGACCCAGTAAGCTGACCAGAAGCTGGACATATCTCATGTCATGAAAAGGAAAGGCCTCCTCTGACCAATTATCTCCTACTTTTGGCCACCCCAAGCCAATTTTGGTGCAGTTTAGCAGCAGTCAAATATGTCGTATGCAGAAATTTACTGTATGGTCATCTCCTTCTGAAGACTACAGAACTGACCAGGAACGAGTTGAGACCAAGCGTGAACCATAAAATTATTTTCTTTGTAGGGCTAAATTTTACTCTGCCATTACTGGTCCATATCACCTGTTACCTCTTATAATAAATATTGGATCTGCCAAGAAAATTGACCCAGAATAATTCCCTTCATAAGGCTACAGACCTCACGGAACAGTACAAGCCCATGTAGGTCGATTCGCGTTTTCCGATGTGTTACCGAATATTTCGATTTGGCCCATTTCCTGTATTGCCCCGGGTTTTGGCGCACGCGATCGGATTTTGGCGATCGGTGTGCTGGCATCGACGGAAATCGGGGGGCGTGGCGAACGAAAACCTTACGGATTCGGGAAAACCGCTGCATTTTTTTTAAAAAAAAGGTGTTGCAAAAATTGCACTTACCTTCATCCAGAATGGGCCGTGTGAATTCAGGAGAATTCCAGCGGGCTCGGGGAACTTCGCGCAGCAGCGCCACCTGGTGGACGGTGGAGGAGCTACTTCAGTGAATCCCAGCCGGAACCCGAATCCACTACAGAGAACGCGCCGTGGATCATGGTTGGTATCACTTGTTATCCTCTTACCCAGTTCTGGACCTGTTCGAGATCCAGAGACCATGTAGTTCCGAGGATTTACAGATATGATAGGGAGCACATACACTCACTGGCACTTTATAGGTACACCATGTAGTAACGGGTTGGACCCCTTTTGCTCAGAACTGCATCAATTCTTCGTGGCATAGATACAACAAGGGCTGGAAGCTCCTCAGAAGATTTTGGTCCATATGACAATGATGGCATCACACAGTTGCCGCAGATTTGTCGGTGCACATCCATGATGCGAATCTCCGTTCCACCACATCCCAAAGATGCTTATTGGATTGAGATCTGGTGATGTGGAGGCCATTTGTGTCCAGTGACCTCATTGTCATGTTCAAGAAAACAGTCTGAGATGATTCCAGCTTTTATTGACATGGCGCAGTATCCTGCTGAAAGTAGCCATCAGATGTGGGTACATTGTGGTCATAAAGGGATGGACAATGGGCAGCAACAATACTCAGGTAGGCTGTGGCGTTGTACCAAGGGGCCCAAAGACACCATGGACACCACCACCACCAGCCTGACCCACTGATACAACGCAGGATGGATCCATGACACCAGCACCACCAGCCTGAGCGCTGATACAAGGCAGGATGGATCCATGACACCACCACCACCAGCCTGAGCCGCTGATACAAGGCAGGATGGATCCATGCTTATGTTGTTGACGCCAAATTCTGACCCTACCATCTGATGTCACAGCAGAAATCGAGACCTATCAGACCAGACAACGTTTTTCCAATCTTCTACTGTCCAATTTCGATGAGCTGTGCAAAATTGTAGCCTCAGTTTCCTGTTCTTAGCTGAAAGGAGTGGCACCCGGTGTGGTCTTCTGCTGCTGTAGCCCATCTGCCTCAAAGTTTGAAGTACTGTGCATTCAGAGATGCTCTTTGCCATCCTTGGTTGTAACGGGTGGTGATTTGAGTCACTGTTGCCTTTCTATCAGCTCGAACCAGTCTGCCCATTCTCCTCTGACCTGCTGGCATCAACAAGGCATTTCCGCCCACAGAACTGCCGCTCAATGGAGTTTTTCTTTTTCGGACCATTCTCTGTAAACCCTAGAGATGGTTGTGCGTGAAAATCCCAGTAGACAGCAGTTTCTGAAATACTCAGACCAGCCCTTCTGGCACCAACAACCATGCCACGTTCAAGGCCACAAATCACCTTCTCCCCATACTGATGTGGAGAAACTGCAGGAATTGTCTTGACCATGTATACATGCCTAAATGCACTGAGTTGCCGCCATGTGATTGGCTGATTAGAAATTAAGTGTTAACGAGCAGTTGGACAGGTGTACCTAATAAAGTGGCCGTGAGTGTACATGTAGGTTCAGTATCTGGACATTCTTGTAGCAGTTATAGGTTCTATACGATAAATTTATGTTACCAATTATTATGGTAATGAATTTTTCTGTAGAAATCTGGAGGTATCTCTCCTGCACATGAGATGTCTCCATTATCTCCACTGCTCATCTTTGGTAAACATCAGGGGTGAAAAGTGTTTGGACTATTTCATGTTGTGATACAGTAGAAGGTACACAGACCGTATCTGGGAGTGTGTGCCCGCTCACAGGCCTTGCCTTTTTTTATGCAGGACGTTATATCTGGCTGCAATATTGTGATGCACCTGATAACAACCCAATCTCACGTCCTCATAGTCTCCACTAACAGGATGGTCTACAGAAACTCTGCCGGTTATGGATGTAGATGATAGAACATGAAATGTCCTTTTCTAGAATTCCCTTTTTATGTCAAAATCCATATGATAATAGTAATTATCTAATATTTGTTATCATGCCTCCTTCCTTCTGAAATGGAGTTATGCTAATGAACCAGAATGAAGGAGGGCATAGATAACATATAAGACAATTACTACAGTCTCGGTACCTGGATCTATGAGTAAGGTCCCTGGTGTTATCTGATGGATTTTTTAGTAATAAGTGATAGTTAACGGCCATACTGGTGCATTTTAAAGAGAAAGATTTTCATCTTTACAATATGTCACCAGAAGCACGGTGCGTCTAGAGATTATAATCATCGATATTTTATATATAGTGATTCCTTTAATTCATTTGATTTGATTGGAGGAGTTTTTTTGTAGGGAATTTTTGTGTAAACTGTTCCTGTTTTAGGTCCATCAGGTACCAAAATTATTAACATTTGACAAAGCGCAGAATGCAGAATAATGAAGAGAGAATTTTTAAGGCATTCATTTTTTATAACTTTCAGTAAAGTCAAGTTTAATACCCTAGATGACAATTTGGGACAGTCCATATGACAATGTTATGTCTTTTGGAGCTTTGATAGGTTTATTGCCATATAATGGATGTATTTTAAGGCACAGAAGTAGCCTTGAGCGTGGGGACATGTTGTCGGTGCTTCGGTCTGATATTATGCACGCCCCCTTGTGATGTCACCTCCTATCCCCAGCATGGAAAGGAAGGCTGAGGACTGATTCTAGTGATCCCTGTGTTTGTCAAGCTTAGAGAGACAAGCACAAGGATTAAGATGAAGAGGATCGGAGGTGAGTACATGTAGGTGTTTTTTTTAACTTTTTAAAAATGATAGATTCCTTAAAAATATTTTTTCTCATTATTCAGGCATTTGGCAAATAATAAATCATTTAGTCCCTAATTGACCTAATATGGGAAGGGTTTTTAATTCTGATTTCAGGCCATAGTATGAGCAGCACGGTGGCTCAGTGGGTTGCACTACAGCTACCTGTGCCTGGGTTCAAGTCCCATCCAGGTCAACATCTGCAAAGAGTTTTGTGTTCTTCTGGGTTTGCGTGGGTTTTCCGCGGTCCTCCGGTTTCCTCCCACACTCGAAACATACCGGTGGTTCATTAGATTGTGAGCCCCATTGGGGACAGGGGGACTGATTTGGCAAACTCTGTGCAGCTCTGCTTAGTCTGTAGGCGCTATAAAATAAAGAATTATGTAATAAAGAAAGACATGGTGTCTTTTGATATAATGGATGGAATCTTCTGCTTTCATTTTGTGGGGAAATGTACATATTTAGGCCTTTTAGGCATTACTTCTCTACTCCCATTTTTCTGCTGAATGCTCACGATTTGCCCTTACGATATGTAAGTTGTCCGTGTAGTCCACCTGGTGACTAGTAACGCCAGACTGTAGAGGTGACCAAGGCAGCGCCTTCCCATCGGAGGCGTTACGAAGACACTATGTATGGACACTGCTCGCTTTACATTCCTTGACTACATTTTATAGTGGACTGTTAACGTCTCAAGGTGTTAATAGAGTTGTTAGTTTACGTTTCCCCCATAAACACAGCCGCTTATAAAAGTCACCATGGTGGAAGATGTCTGCAGGTGCCAGCTACCTAACGTGAAGGTCAGACCAAGGTCATTCACGTTCCGGTATATTGTACATCACCTGGGGCAATGGTATGTGTTTGCCATTCTACTAGTGAGGAGATCTCTTCTGGCTTCCAGTGTATATGGATGAAACCAATCGGTGTCGGACTGGCCCAACATAGTACCAGAGAAACGTCAGTGGGCATCCCGAACCCCAGAGGTCCCAATTTGGATGCTCCTAGAGTCTATTTCCTGGTGGACCCATGATTAATTTCTATAGTGGGTCTAAGGAATCTTAGAAACCAATAGACATCTATGAGAACCTTCTCCTTGGGTATACTTGGGTCAGCTTCCAGAAAGTTCTATTGTTTCATCATCCAACCCATGCCTGTTGTATCCATCTTCATTCTTCATAATGGACTGATGGATCACAGACCTATAGAACATCCATATTCATATTTAGACGAAGTTCGAATTCCCAGCACATTCCTTCCATAATGAGAACTATGACCTTCACATCTCAGATCTTCATCAGCTCAGTTAGCCAGCCTTTATCACGAGATGTCCACAGTCATCGTCAGATGACCATCCCAGCTCAGATATCATCTGCTAAGCATTTTAAAGCCGAGACCAGACATTCTGTAAATTGTTTCAGAAAGTGTTTTGGTTGGATTCAGAAGTTCTTGGATGGAACATGGGTGGGGTGTGGGGGTCCGTATTACTTGTGGATGTGGTACAGTCTTCTCAGCCAGTATTTAACTGTGGTTGTAGATAAATGACCCCCCTCCCGCAGCCTAAATTTCTAAGTATTACTAAGTTGTATGAACTTCCCATCAAAATATGTTAATGAGTCCATTGTTTCTATACATACGGTAATACTGTATATACACATATACTCTATACAATGTACTTCATAAATAAGAGTCACAAACATCCATTTGTTACTGTAGAGGTGATATATAGAAGTGATTACAATTAGAGGAACTCTAGGGACCTGCTGGTGCCTCAGCCTAGATACGCATGGATGAGATATGTTCAGCCCAGTGGATACAGGTTGCTATGATATTCTGCCGTTGTACACTTCTAGGAGTGACTGACTGTCTATGCCATGACCCCCACATCATCACACCAGCAGGGGGCAGTGTGTCCTCATCACTTCTAGGGTGACTGTCCTATACTATGGCCCCCCCCACATCACCACCAGAGGGCAGTGTGTCCTCCTATCATAATAGGGTGAGTCCTATACTATGGCTCCCACATCATCACACCAGCCGGGGGCAGGTGTCCTCCTACACTATTAGGGGTGACTGTCCTATGCCATGGCTCTAACATCATTACACCAGCAGGGGCAGTGTGTCCACCTATCACTATTAGGGGTGACTGTCCTATGCCATGGCCCCTAACATCATTACACCGCAGGGGGCCAGTGTGTCCACCTATCACTATTAGGGGTGACTGTCCTATTGCATGGCTCCTAACATCATTCACCAGCAGGGGGCAGTGTGTCCACCTATCACTATTAGGGGTGACTGTCCTATGCCATAGCCCCCACATCATTACACCAGCAGGGGGCAGTGTGTCCACCTATCATATTAGGGGTGAAGTCCTATACCATGGCCCTTAACATCATTACACACAGGGGGCAGTGTGTCAACTATCACTTAGGGGTGAATGTTCCTATGCCATAGCCCCCACATCATTACACCAGCAGGGGGCAGTGTGTCCAACTATCACTTATTAGGGGTGACTGTCCTATGCATGGCCCTAACATCATTACACCAGCAGGGGGCAGTGTGTCCACCTATCACTATAGATTAGGGTGGATGTCCTATGCCATGGCTCCTAACATCATTACACCAGCAGGGGGCAGTGTGTCCTTATCATAATAGGGTGACTGTCCTATACCATGGCCCCCACATCATCACACCAGCAGGGGGCAGTGTGTCACCTATCACTATTAGGGGTGAATGTCCTATGCCATGTGTCTCTAACATCATTACACAGCAGGGGGCAGTGTGTCCTCCTATCACTAATAGGGGTGACTGTACTATGCCATGGCTCAAAAATTATCACACCAGCAGGGGGTAGTGTGTTCCTATCACTACTAGGGATTACTGTCTTATGCCATGGCTCCCAACATCATTACACCAGCAGGGGGCAGTGTCCTATCACTCTAGGGTGATTGATGTTCTATGCCACGGCTCCCCACATCACACACCAGCAGGGGGCCATGTGTCCTCCCTATCACTACTAGTGGTGACTATCCTATACCATGGCCCCCACATCATCACACCAGCAGGGGGCAGTGTGTCCACCTATCACTATTGGGGTGACTGTCCTATGCCATGGCTCCTAACATCAATTAAACCAGCAGGGGGCAGTGTGTCTCCTATCACAATAGGGGTGACTGTACTATGCCATGGCTCAAAAATTATCACCAGCAGGGGGTAGTGGGTTCTCTATCACTACTAGGAGATTACTGTCTATGCCATGGCTCCCACATCATTACACCAGCAGGGGCAGTGTCCTATCATTCTAGGGGTGATTGACTGTTCTATGCCCGGCTCCCACATCATCACACAGCCAGGGGGTAGTGTGTTCTCCCTATCACTACTAGGGATCTGTCTTATGCCATGGCTCCCAACATCATTACACCAGCAGGGGCAGTGTCCTATCACTTTAGGGGTTATTGACTGTTCTATGCCACGGCTCCCACATCATTACACCAGCAGGGGCAGGTGTCCTCCTATCACTACTAGGGTGACTATCCTATATCATGGCCCCACATCATCACACCAAGCAGGGGGAGTGTGTCCTCCTATCACTCTAGGGGTGACTATCATAACCCTGGCACACTGCCCCCTGCTGGTGTGATGATGAGGGGGGCCATGGTATAGGATAGTCACCCCTAGAAGTGATAGGAGGACACACTGCCCCCTGCTGGTGTGATGATGCCTCTATGTAAAAGAATATAACTACTACACATACGGCCTCTGTTACAAGAATATAACTACTATAATAAGCCCTTATGTACAAGAATATTAACTACTACAATACTGCCCTCTATGTACAAAAATATAACTACTATAATACGCCCCCTATGTACAAGAATATAACTACTATAATGACTGCCCCCAGTACAAGATAAACTACTATAATCTGCCCTGTACACAGAATATAACTGACTATAATACTGACTCCTCTCTATAGAAATACATGTTATGAACTATATTCCTAGACTTATTTGTGATAGACCGTAACAGTAGTGCAGTGTGGGTAACGTGAGTATTTTGTTTCTTTTTCTTTTTCTACTTAAACAGATTTTTACACTAAAGATAATATACATTTGTTGTGTTCATGGTAATTTGTAACCATTCTAAAAATGCGACAGCTCTCTATCTGATCGGGCTCAGTCAGGTCGGCTGGAGGGTAAGAATGTAACTGATATAACACAAAGATCAACTAAGTAAACGGCAATACACACAGAAAAACAGTCGCATCGATGCAGCTCGGAAAAGGATACAAAGATGACCATCAATCTTAACACTTATACAGGTAGTACCCAACTTAATGACCCCTAGTTACAGACGGACCTCTGAATACTGGGACCTCTGGTGAAGTCGGAGTCACTTAGTCCAGAGCCTGCCATGGCAGCTGTAAGGTGTCTGCAATGAAGTTTTATTGATAGTCCTGTCCCCATGACAGCACAGTATCCACTAAATGGTGAGGGTCCCACGTTCAAGGGGTTTCTCTGCGGTGAGGTAAGACTAAATGTTCTCAAAGTTTCAGCCTCACTTCTGCTACCTGTCCATCAATGCTCCAGCAGGGTCCCGCGGGTCACAGGACTCTTCTGCGGCAAATTTTTTGACTTTGTGACTAAGTTTGGCCCAAAAGACCATGGTCAGGCCGATGGGGTCCTCCAAACCTTCAAGCCCAGCATATGATAAAGCTTCAAGTTATGGTAACCTTCCAATCTAACCAGAATCAGAGTAGATAATCTTATTCAATATGCAACATAAGGGTAAAAACAAAGTCACACTGGGTGTGCTGGGTTTACTGTAGGTTGGACAAATTTTGTAAAGTTTTTTCCCTTGGAGAGTTTGACCCAATACCCAACACATGTGGTCCTACCATCAACTCGTAGAAGAATGAGGTTCTAAGCATCGTGTTACGAGTAAATAATAAGATGGTTTTGCTTAAGGATCAATTCCTCTTCTCATGTTGGGCTGGTGGACCGCTTCTATGGACCTACAGAAGTTGCATAAGATCATGGTTTCAAGTTTTGTCTTCCTGACCGAGCCGTCAGACTGTTAAGAAGAATTGATATTGAGAACATCATGAAATATTGAGGTCGATTTAGTGATCACTCATGAAAGTGGACATACTGTAGGATCAACCCAAAAATGATGGAGACCCAGCATTTTAGTCCAACTGTTCAATTCTTTTAAGATAGTCCCTTAAAGGGTTCTGAGTTCTTAAAAAAAAAATCAGGGAGGCCGGGAGGGCACTGCTAAAAAATAAAGTCTACTACCTTCCGGTGCCCTCCGGTTGTCCGCGCTGCTGTCACTCCGGTACCGGGCGCGATTGAACACACATGGTCCAAGAGCAGCGCTGGATTGCTTCCGGCCGGACCCCGAACAACTTCCGGCCCGCGACACAATGCTGTGTATAGGGACGGATAGGTGTGCCTGGCCACAGGCGGCGGATGATGAATCCAGCCTGGGACCGGAGTGACAGCAGCGCTGGATACTGGGAGGCAACGGAAGTAAGTAGGACTTTATTTTTTTAAGAAGCGCCCTCCGGCTCCCTGAGTTTTTTTTTAAGAACTCGGACAACCCTTTTAAATGAAACCCGTGTGGGACTTACGAGAGATCTCGACATGAGCAAAAGGTTGTTTGAGGTGGAATCTCTCATGTTTAGCTAAGTTAGTTCTGCCCAAACTGACTGGAGTCCTTTATATCTATGGGTAGCCAATTCTTAAAGGGAATCGTCTTACCATGTGGGTATGGAATGTAGAGGTTTGAGGGCACAATGGATGTAGATGGAGAAGGTGATGACTAGGTTCTTGCTAGTTCTCGTAAGCTCTTCAAGTAATATGTGATGCATTGGGGCAAGCTCCGTACTCAGGGAAGCCAAGTCAAGCAAGAGGAAGCGCGGTGGCTGAAATCCGAACAATAGTTCCCCTACAAGAATAATACAGAAATTAATGTAAAAGCTAAACAAAAAACACAAAAAAACTTATGTCGTCAAGAAAGACCAAAGAAAAGGACACACATGACTAAACATCATGGCCTACAAACCAATCGCGTCAGCATCCATGTTCAGGAAGCTCTATCCTACAGTCCCATCCAAAGGCGTATGAGCAAACCACTGGTTCCAAATTTGCACTGCCTCATAGGTCTAACTGTACAAAATGATCCAGTTCAGAAGGTCATCGTTCCTTTGCTGTTACATATCTCAAGGGGGTTCCTTCAAACTTACTGGGTACAACTTGTTAATGGACCCAGTAAGCTGACCAGAAGCTGGACATATCTCATGTCATGAAAAGGAAAGGCCTCCTCTGACCAATTATCTCCTACTTTTGGCCACCCCAAGCCAATTTTGGTGCAGTTTAGCAGCAGTCAAATATGTCGTATGCAGAAATTTACTGTATGGTCATCTCCTTCTGAAGACTACAGAACTGACCAGGAACGAGTTGAGACCAAGCGTGAACCATAAAATTATTTTCTTTGTAGGGCTAAATTTTACTCTGCCATTACTGGTCCATATCACCTGTTACCTCTTATAATAAATATTGGATCTGCCAAGAAAATTGACCCAGAATAATTCCCTTCATAAGGCTACAGACCTCACGGAACAGTACAAGCCCATGTAGGTCGATTCGCGTTTTCCGATGTGTTACCGAATATTTCGATTTGGCCCATTTCCTGTATTGCCCCGGGTTTTGGCGCACGCGATCGGATTTTGGCGATCGGTCTGCTGGCATCGACGGAAATCGGGGGGCGTGGCGAACGAAAACCTTACGGATTCGGGAAAACCGCTGCATTTTTTTTAAAAAAAAGGTGTTGCAAAAATTGCACTTACCTTCATCCAGAATGGGCCGTGTGAATTCAGGAGAATTCCAGCGGGCTCGGGGAACTTCGCGCAGCAGCGCCACCTGGTGGACGGTGGAGGAGCTACTTCAGTGAATCCCAGCCGGAACCCGAATCCACTACAGAGAACGCGCCGTGGATCATGGTTGGTATCACTTGTTATCCTCTTACCCAGTTCTGGACCTGTTCGAGATCCAGAGACCATGTAGTTCCGAGGATTTACAGATATGATAGGGAGCACATACACTCACTGGCACTTTATAGGTACACCATGTAGTAACGGGTTGGACCCCTTTTGCTCAGAACTGCATCAATTCTTCGTGGCATAGATACAACAAGGGCTGGAAGCTCCTCAGAAGATTTTGGTCCATATGATAATGATGGCATCACACAGTTGCCGCAGATTTGTCGGTGCACATCCATGATGCGAATCTCCGTTCCACCACATCCCAAAGATGCTTATTGGATTGAGATCTGGTGATGTGGAGGCCATTTGTGTCCAGTGACCTCATTGTCATGTTCAAGAAAACAGTCTGAGATGATTCCAGCTTTTATGACATGGCGCATATCCTGCTGAAAGTAGCCATCAGATGTGGGTACATTGTGGTCATAAAGGGATGGACAATGGGCAGCAACAATACTCAGGTAGGCTGTGGCGTTGTACCAAGGGGCCCAAAGACACCATGGACACCACCACCACCAGCCTGACCCACTGATACAACGCAGGATGGATCCATGACACCAGCACCACCAGCCTGAGCGCTGATACAAGGCAGGATGGATCCATGACACCACCACCACCAGCCTGAGCCGCTGATACAAGGCAGGATGGATCCATGCTTCATGTTGTTGACGCCAAATTCTGACCCTACCATCTGATGTCACAGCAGAAATCGAGACCTATCAGACCAGACAACGTTTTTCCAATCTTCTACTGTCCAATTTCGATGAGCTGTGCAAAATTGTAGCCTCAGTTTCCTGTTCTTAGCTGAAAGGAGTGGCACCCGGTGTGGTCTTCTGCTGCTGTAGCCCATCTGCCTCAAAGTTTGAAGTACTGTGCATTCAGAGATGCTCTTTGCCATCCTTGGTTGTAACGGGTGGTGATTTGAGTCACTGTTGCCTTTCTATCAGCTCGAACCAGTCTGCCCATTCTCCTCTGACCTGCTGGCATCAACAAGGCATTTCCGCCCACAGAACTGCCGCTCAATGGAGTTTTTCTTTTTCGGACCATTCTCTGTAAACCCTAGAGATGGTTGTGCGTGAAAATCCCAGTAGACAGCAGTTTCTGAAATACTCAGACCAGCCCTTCTGGCACCAACAACCATGCCACGTTCAAGGCCACAAATCACCTTCTCCCCATACTGATGTGGAGAAACTGCAGGAATTGTCTTGACCATGTATACATGCCTAAATGCACTGAGTTGCCGCCATGTGATTGGCTGATTAGAAATTAAGTGTTAACGAGCAGTTGGACAGGTGTACCTAATAAAGTGGCCGTGAGTGTACATGTAGGTTCAGTATCTGGACATTCTTGTAGCAGTTATAGGTTCTATACGATAAATTTATGTTACCAATTATTATGGTAATGAATTTTTCTGTAGAAATCTGGAGGTATCTCTCCTGCACATGAGATGTCTCCATTATCTCCACTGCTCATCTTTGGTAAACATCAGGGGTGAAAAGTGTTTGGACTATTTCATGTTGTGATACAGTAGAAGGTACACAGACCGTATCTGGGAGTGTGTGCCCGCTCACAGGCCTTGCCTTTTTTTATGCAGGACGTTATATCTGGCTGCAATATTGTGATGCACCTGATAACAACCCAATCTCACGTCCTCATAGTCTCCACAACAGGATGGCCTACAGAAACTCTGCCGGTTATGGATGTAGATGATAGAACATGAAATGTCCTTTTCTAGAATTCCCTTTTTATGTCAAAATCCATATGATAATAGTAATTATCTAATATTTGTTATCATGCCTCCTTCCTTCTGAAATGGAGTTATGCTAATGAACCAGAATGAAGGAGGGCATAGATAACATATAAGACAATTACTACAGTCTCGGTACCTGGATCTATGAGTAAGGTCCCTGGTGTTATCTGATGGATTTTTTAGTAATAAGTGATAGTTAACGGCCATACTGGTGCATTTTAAAGAGAAAGATTTTCATCTTTACAATATGTCACCAGAAGCACGGTGCGTCTAGAGATTATAATCATCGATATTTTATATATAGTGATTCCTTTAATTCATTTGATTTGATTGGAGGAGTTTTTTTGTAGGGAATTTTTGTGTAAACTGTTCCTGTTTTAGGTCCATCAGGTACCAAAATTATTAACATTTGACAAAGCGCAGAATGCAGAATAATGAAGAGAGAATTTTTAAGGCATTCATTTTTTATAACTTTCAGTAAAGTCAAGTTTAATACCCTAGATGACAATTGGGACAGTCCATATGACAATGTTATGTCTTTTGGAGCTTTGATAGGTTTATTGCCATATAATGGATGTATTTTAAGGCACAGAAGTAGCCTTGAGCGTGGGGACATGTTGTCGGTGCTTCGGTCTGATATTATGCACGCCCCCTTGTGATGTCACCTCCTATCCCCAGCATGGAAAGGAAGGCTGAGGACTGATTCTAGTGATCCCTGTGTTTGTCAAGCTTAGAGAGACAAGCACAAGGATTAAGATGAAGAGGATCGGAGGTGAGTACATGTAGGTGTTTTTTTTAACTTTTTAAAAATGATAGATTCCTTAAAAATATTTTTTCTCATTATTCAGGCATTTGGCAAATAATAAATCATTTAGTCCCTAATTGACCTAATATGGGAAGGGTTTTTAATTCTGATTTCAGGCCATAGTATGAGCAGCACGGTGGCTCAGTGGGTTGCACTACAGCTACCTGTGCCTGGGTTCAAGTCCCATCCAGGTCAACATCTGCAAAGAGTTTTGTGTTCTTCTGGGTTTGCGTGGGTTTTCCGCGGTCCTCCGGTTTCCTCCCACACTCGAAACATACCGGTGGTTCATTAGATTGTGAGCCCCATTGGGGACAGGGGGACTGATTTGGCAAACTCTGTGCAGCTCTGCTTAGTCTGTAGGCGCTATAAAATAAAGAATTATGTAATAAAGAAAGACATGGTGTCTTTTGATATAATGGATGGAATCTTCTGCTTTCATTTTGTGGGGAAATGTACATATTTGGCCTTTTAGGCATTACTTCTCTACTCCCATTTTTCTGCTGAATGCTCACGATTTGCCCTTACGATATGTAAGTTGTCCGTGTAGTCCACCTGGTGACTAGTAACGCCAGACTGTAGAGGTGACCAAGGCAGCGCCTTCCCATCGAGGCGTTACGAAGACACTATGTATGGACACTGCTCGCTTTACATTCCTTGACTACATTTTATAGTGGACTGTTAAGTCTCAAGGTGTTAATAGAGTTGTTAGTTTACGTTTCCCCCATAAACACAGCCGCTTATAAAAGTCACCATGGTGGAAGATGTCTGCAGGTGCCAGCTACCTAACGTGAAGGTCAGACCAAGGTCATTCACGTTCCGGTATATTGTACATCACCTGGGGCAATGGTATGTGTTTGCCATTCTACTAGTGAGGAGATCTCTTCTGGCTTCCAGTGTATATGGATGAAACCAATCGGTGTCGGACTGGCCCAACATAGTACCAGAGAAACGTCAGTGGGCATCCCGAACCCCAGAGGTCCCAATTTGGATGCTCCTAGAGTCTATTTCCTGGTGGCCCATGATTAATTTCTATAGTGGGTCTAAGGAATCTTAGAAACCAATAGACATCTATGAGAACCTTCTCCTTGGGTATACTTGGGTCAGCTTCCAGAAAGTTCTATTGTTTCATCATCCAACCCATGCCTGTTGTATCCATCTTCATTCTTCATAATGGACTGATGGATCACAGACCTATAGAACATCCATATTCATATTTAGACGAAGTTCGAATTCCCAGCACATTCCTTCCATAATGAGAACTATGACCTTCACATCTCAGATCTTCATCAGCTCAGTTAGCCAGCCTTTATCACGAGATGTCCACAGTCATCGTCAGATGACCATCCCAGCTCAGATATCATCTGCTAAGCATTTTAAAGCCGAGACCAGACATTCTGTAAATTGTTTCAGAAAGTGTTTTGGTTGGATTCAGAAGTTCTTGGATGGAACATGGGTGGGGTGTGGGGGTCCGTATTACTTGTGGATGTGGTACAGTCTTCTCAGCCAGTATTTAACTGTGGTTGTAGATAAATGACCCCCCTCCCGCAGCCTAAATTTCTAAGTATTACTAAGTTGTATGAACTTCCCATCAAAATATGTTAATGAGTCCATTGTTTCTATACATACGGTAATACTGTATATACACATATACTCTATACAATGTACTTCATAAATAAGAGTCACAAACATCCATTTGTTACTGTAGAGGTGATATATAGAAGTGATTACAATTAGAGGAACTCTAGGGACCTGCTGGTGCCTCAGCCTAGATACGCATGGATGAGATATGTTCAGCCCAGTGGATACAGGTTGCTATGATATTCTGCCGTTGTACACTTCTAGGAGTGACTGACTGTCTATGCCATGACCCCCACATCATCACACCAGCAGGGGGCAGTGTGTCCTCATCACTTCTAGGGTGACTGTCCTATACTATGGCCCCCCCCACATCACCACCAGAGGGCAGTGTGTCCTCCTATCATAATAGGGTGAGTCCTATACTATGGCTCCCACATCATCACACCAGCCGGGGGCAGGTGTCCTCCTACACTATTAGGGGTGACTGTCCTATGCCATGGCTCTAACATCATTACACCAGCAGGGGCAGTGTGTCCACCTATCACTATTAGGGGTGACTGTCCTATGCCATGGCCCCTAACATCATTACACCGCAGGGGGCCAGTGTGTCCACCTATCACTATTAGGGGTGACTGTCCTATTGCATGGCTCCTAACATCATTCACCAGCAGGGGGCAGTGTGTCCACCTATCACTATTAGGGGTGACTGTCCTATGCCATAGCCCCCACATCATTACACCAGCAGGGGGCAGTGTGTCCACCTATCATATTAGGGGTGAAGTCCTATACCATGGCCCTTAACATCATTACACACAGGGGGCAGTGTGTCAACTATCACTTAGGGGTGAATGTTCCTATGCCATAGCCCCCACATCATTACACCAGCAGGGGGCAGTGTGTCCAACTATCACTTATTAGGGGTGACTGTCCTATGCATGGCCCTAACATCATTACACCAGCAGGGGGCAGTGTGTCCACCTATCACTATAGATTAGGGTGGATGTCCTATGCCATGGCTCCTAACATCATTACACCAGCAGGGGGCAGTGTGTCCTTATCATAATAGGGTGACTGTCCTATACCATGGCCCCCACATCATCACACCAGCAGGGGGCAGTGTGTCACCTATCACTATTAGGGGTGAATGTCCTATGCCATGTGTCTCTAACATCATTACACAGCAGGGGGCAGTGTGTCCTCCTATCACTAATAGGGGTGACTGTACTATGCCATGGCTCAAAAATTATCACACCAGCAGGGGGTAGTGTGTTCCTATCACTACTAGGGATTACTGTCTTATGCCATGGCTCCCAACATCATTACACCAGCAGGGGGCAGTGTCCTATCACTCTAGGGTGATTGATGTTCTATGCCACGGCTCCCCACATCACACACCAGCAGGGGGCCATGTGTCCTCCCTATCACTACTAGTGGTGACTATCCTATACCATGGCCCCCACATCATCACACCAGCAGGGGGCAGTGTGTCCACCTATCACTATTGGGGTGACTGTCCTATGCCATGGCTCCTAACATCAATTAAACCAGCAGGGGGCAGTGTGTCTCCTATCACAATAGGGGTGACTGTACTATGCCATGGCTCAAAAATTATCACCAGCAGGGGGTAGTGGGTTCTCTATCACTACTAGGAGATTACTGTCTATGCCATGGCTCCCACATCATTACACCAGCAGGGGCAGTGTCCTATCATTCTAGGGGTGATTGACTGTTCTATGCCCGGCTCCCACATCATCACACAGCCAGGGGGTAGTGTGTTCTCCCTATCACTACTAGGGATCTGTCTTATGCCATGGCTCCCAACATCATTACACCAGCAGGGGCAGTGTCCTATCACTTTAGGGGTGATTGACTGTTCTATTGCCACGGCTCCCACAATCATTACACCAGCAGGGCAGTGTCCTCCTATCACTCTAGGGTGACTATCCTATATCATGGCCCCAATAGGAACACTGCCCCCTGCTGGTGTATGATGTTGGGAGCCATGGCATAGACAGTAATCCCTATAGTGATAGGAGAACACACTACCCCTGCTGGTGTGATTATGTGGGAGCCGTGGCATAGACAGTCGAATCACCCCTAGAATTGATAGGACACTGCCCCTGCTGTGTGTAATGATGTTGGGAGCCATGGCATCAGACATAATCCCTAGTATGATAGGAGAACACACACCCCCGTGCTGTGATAATTTTTGAGCCATGGCATGTACAGTCACCCCTATTGTGATAGAGGACACACTGCCCCCTGCTGGTGTAATATGTTAGGACCATGCATAGGACGTCACCCCTAATAGGTATAGGTGGACCACACTGCCCCCTGCTGGTTTGATGATGTGGGGGCCATGGTATAGGATAGTCACCACTAGGTTGATAGAGGACACATGCCCCCTGCTGGTGTGATGATGTGGGGAGCCGTGGCATAGAACATCAATCACCCTAGAAGTGATAGGACACTGCCCCCTGCTGGTGTAATGATGTTGGGAGCCATGCATAAGACAGTATCCCTAGTAGTGATAGAGAACACACTACCCCCTGCTGTGTGATAATTTTTGAGCCATGGCATAGTAAGTCACCCATTAGTGATAGGAGGACACACTGCCCCCTGCTGTGTAATGATGTTAGGAGCCATGGCTAGTGACATCACCCCTAATAGTGATAGGTGACACACTGCCCCCTGCTGGTGTGATGATGTGGGGGGCCATGGTATAGGTACAGTCACCCTATTAGTGATAGGAGGACACACTGCCCCCTGCTGTGTAATGATGTTGGAGCCATGGCATAGACATCACCCCTAATAGTGATAGGTGGACACCTGCCCCCTGCTGGTGTAATGATGTTAGGGGCCATGGCATAGGACAGTCCCCCTAATAGTGATAGGTTGGACACACTGCCCCCTGTCTGGTGTATGATGTGGGGGCTAGGCATAGGAACATCACCCCTAAGAGTGATAGGTGGACACACTGCCCCCTGTGGTGTAATGATGTTAGGGCCATGGTATAGGACAGTCACCCCTAATAGTGAAGGTGGACACACTGCCCCCTGCTGGTGTAATGATGTGGGGCTATGGCATAGGACAGGTCACCCCTAATAGTGATAGGTGGACACTGCCCCCTGCTGGTTAATGATGTTAGGAGCCATGGCAATAGGACGGTCACCCCCTAATAGTGATATGTGACACACTGCCCCCTGCGGTGTAATGAGTTATGGGCCATGGCATAGGACAGTCACCCCTAATAGTGATAGGTGGACACACTGCCCCTGCTGGTGTAATATGTAGGAGCCATGGCATAGGCCAGTCCCCCTAATAGTGATAGGAGGACACTGCCCCCTGCTGGGTTTGATGAGGGGAGCCATAGTATAGACAGTCACCCAGTATTGATAGGAGGACACACTGCCCTCTGCTGGTGTGATGATGTGGGGGCCATAGTATAGGACAGTCACCCTAGAAGTGATAGGAGGACACACTGCCCCTGCTGGTGTGATATGTGGTGTCATGGCATAGAACAGTCAGTCACTCCTAGAAGTGTACACGCAGAATACATAGACAACCTGTATCCACTGGGCTGACCATATACTCATCCATCTGTATCTAGGCTGGAGGCACCAGCGTCCCTAGAGTTCCTCTAAATTGTAATCATTCTATATATCATCTACAGTACAAATGGATTTTTGTGACTCTAATTTATGAAGTACATTGTATAGAAAGTATTGTGTATATACAATTATACCGTATGTATGAACAAATGGACTCATTAACATATTTTTGATGGAAGTTCATACAACTTAGTAATACTTAGAATTTAGGCTAGCGGGAGGGGGGTCATTATCGACAACCCACAGTTAAATACTTGCTGAGAAGACTGTACACAAATCCACAAGTAATACTGACCCCCACAACCCACCCATGTTCCATCCAAGGAACTTCTGAATCCAACCAAAACACTATCTGAACAAAATTTACAGAAGTGTCTGGTCTCGCTTTTAATGCTTAAAGATGATAATCTGGACTGGGATGGATCATCTGACGTGACTTGTGGACATCTCGTGATAAAGGCTGGCTAACTGGACTGATGAAGATCTGAGATGTGAAGGTCATAAGTTCTCATTATGGAAGGAATGTGCTGGAATTCGAGACATTCGTCTAAATATGAATATGGATGTTCTATAGGTCTGTGATCCATCAGTCCAGTATGAAGGAGATGAAGATGGATACAACAGGCATGGGTTGGATGATGAAACAATAGAACTTTCTGGAACTACCCAAGTATACCCAAGGAGAAGGTTCTCATAGATGTCTATTGTTTTCTAAGATTCCTTAGACCCCTAGAGGAAATTAATCATGGGTCCACCAGGAAATAGACTCTAGGAGCACCAAATTGGACCTCTGGGGTTCGGGATGGCCCACTGACGTATCCTCTGGTACTATGTTGGGCCAGTCCGACACCGATTGGTTTCATCCATATACATGGAACCAGAAAGAATCTCTCACTAGTAGAGATGGCAAACACATTAACATTGAACCAGGTGATGTAAAATATAACCAGGACGTGAATGACCTTGGTCTGACCTTCACGTTAGGTAGCTGGCACTGCAACATCTTCCACCATGGTGACTTTTATAAGGCGGCTGTGTTTATGGGGGAAACGTACACTAACAACTCTATTAACACCTTGAGACGTAACAGTCCACTATAAATTGTAGTCAAGGAATGTAAAGCGAGCAGGTACTACATGTGTCTGTCCGTAAACGCCTCGATGGGAAGGCGCTGCCTGGTCATCCTCTACAGTCTGGTCGTTACTAGTCACCAGGGACTACACGGACAACTTACATACATTCTGAAGGGCAAATCGTGAGCATTCAGCAGAAAATGGGAGTAGAGAGAGTAATCCCTAAAAGGCCTAAAATATGTACAGTTCCCCACAAATGAAAGCAGAGATTCCATCCATTATATCAAAAGACACACATGTCTTTCTTTATTCATAATTCTTTATTATATAGCGCCTACAGACTAAGCAGAGCTGCACAGAGTTTGCCAAATCAGTCCCCCCCCTGTCCCCAATGGGGCTCACAATCTAATGAACCTACCGGTATGTTTCGGAGTGTGGAGAGAACCGGAGGACCCGGAGGAAACCCACGCAAACCCAGAAAGAACACAAAAACTCTTTGCAGATGTTGACCTGGATGGACTGAAACCAGGACAGGTAGCTGTAGTTCAACCACTGAGCCACCGTGCTGCTCATACTATGGCCAATCAGAATTAAAAACCCTTCATATTAGGTCAATTAGGGACTAAAATGACTTTATTATTGCCAAATGCCTGAATAATGAGAAAAATAATTTTTAAGGAAATCTATCATTTTTAAAAAGTTTAAAAACACCTCATGTACTCACCTCCTCCTCTTCATCTTTATCCTGGTGCTTGTCTTTCTCTAAGCTTGACACACACGGGATCCATAGAATCAGTCCTCCCTTTTCCAGGCTGGGGATAGGAGGTGACATCACAAGGGGGCGTGCATAATTAGCAGACCGAGCACCGGACAACATGTCCCCACGCTCAGGCTACTTCTGTGCCTTAAATACATCCATTATTGGCAATAACCTATCATAAGCTCAAAAGACTAACATTGTCATATGGACTGTCCCAAATTGTCATCATGGGTAGTAACTTGACTTTACTGAAAGTTATAAAAATGAATGCCTTAAAAATTCTCTCTTTCATTATTCTGGCATTTTGTCAAATAATAATTTGGTACTGAGGGACCTAAAACAGGAACAGTTTACACAAAAATTACCCTACAAAAAAACTCCTCCAAATCAAATGCAAATAACTTAAAGGAATCATCTATATATAAAAATCGTGATTATAATCTCTTAGACCACCGCCTTCTGGTGTCATTTAAAGATGAAAATCTTCTCTTTAAAAATGCACCGGATGGCCGTTAACTATCACTTATTACTAAAAATCCATCATGATAAACCAGGGACACTTACTCATAGATCCAGGTACCAGACTGTAGTAATGTCTATATTTGTTATCTATGCCCTCCTTCATTCTGGTTCATTAGCATAACTCCATTTCAAAGGAAGGAGGCCATGATAACAAATATTAGATAATTACTATTATCATGATGGATTTGACATAAAAGGGAATTCTAGAAAAGGACATTTCATGTCTATCATCTACATCCATAACCGGCAGAGTTTCTGTAGACCATCCTGTTAGTGGAGACTATGAGGACGTGAGATTGGGTTGTTATCAGGTGCATCACATATTTGCAGCCAGATATAACTTCCTGCTCATAAAAAGAAGGCAAGGCCTGTGAGCGGGCACCACCCCAGATACGGTCTGTGTACCTTCACTGTCATCACAACATGAAATAGTCCAAACACTTCACCCCTGATTTACCAAAGATGAGCAGGAGATAATGGAGACATCTCATGTGCAGGAGAGATACCTCCAGAAGTCTACAGAAAAATTCATTACCATAATAATTGGTAACATAAATTATCGTATATGAACCTATACTGCTACAAGAAATGTTCCAGTACTGAACCTACATGTCACACTCACCGGCCACTTTATTAGATACACCTGTCCAACTGCTCGTTAACACTTAATTTATAATCAGCCAATCACAGGCGGCAACTCGATGCATTTAGGCATGTAGACATGGTCAAGACAATCTCCTGCATTTCTCCCAGCATATCAGTATGGGGAAGAAGGTAATTTGTGGCCTTTGAACGTGGCATGGTTGTTGGTGCCAGAGGCTGGTCTAGTATTTCAAAACTGCTGATCTACTGGGATTTTCACGCACAACCATCCTAGGTTTACAGAGAATGGTCCGAAAAAGAAAAACATCCCGTGAGCGGCAGTTCTGTGGGCGGAAATGCCTTGTTGATGCCAAGGTCAGAGGAGAATGGGCCAGACTGGTTCGAGCTGATAGAAAGGCAACAGTGACTCAAATCACCACCCGTTACAACCAGGTAGGCAGAAGAGCATCTCTGAATGCACAGTACGTCAAACTTTGAGGCAGATGGGCTACAGCAGCAGAAGACCACACCGTGCCGCCACTCCTTTCAGCTAAAGAACAGGAAACTGAGGCACAATTTTGCACAAGCTCACGAATTGGACAGTAGAAGATTGGAAAAACGTTGTCTGGTCTGATGAGATCTCGATTTCTGCTGTGACATCAATGGTAGGGTCAGAATTTGCGTCAACAACATGAAGCATGGATCCACCCTGCCTTGTATCAGCGGCTCAGGCTGGTGGTGGTGGTGTCATGGATCCATCCTGCCTTGTATCAGCGCTCAGGCTGGTGGTGCTGGTGTCATGGATCCATCCTGCTTGTATCAGTGGGTCAGGCTGGTGGTGGTGGTGTCATGGTGTCTTTGGGCCCCTTGGTACAACGCCACAGCCTACCTGAGTATTGTTGCTGCTGCCCATGTCCATCCCTTTATCCACAATGTACCCACACATCTGATGGCTACTTTCAGCAGGATATGCCGCCATGTCATAAAAGCTGGATCATCTCAGACTGGTTTCTTGAACATACAATGGGTCACTGGACACAAATGGCCTCCACAGTCACCAGCACACTGCCCCCTGCTGGTGTGATGATGTGGGGGCCATGGTATAGGATAGTCACCACTAGTAGTGATAGGAGGACACACTGCCCCCTGCTGGTGTGATGATGTGGGAGCCGTGGCATAGAACAGTCAATGTTGTGATACTGTGATAATTTTTGAGCCATGGCTCAGTACAGTCACCCCTATTAGTGATAGAGGACACCACTGCCCCCTGCTGGTGTAATGAGTTAGGAGCCATGCATAGGAAGTCACCCCTAATAGTGATAGGTGGACACACTGCCCCCTGCTGGTGTGATGATGTGGGGGCATGGTATAGGATAGTCACCACTAGTAGTGATAGGAGGACACACTGCCCCCTGCTGGTGTGATGATGTGGGAGCCGTGGCATAGAACAGTCAATCACCCCTAGAAGTGATAGGACACTGCCCCCTGCTGGTGTAATGATGTTGGGAGCCATGGCATAAGACAGTAATCCCTAGTAGTGATAGGAGAACACACTACCCCCTGCTGGTGTGATAATTTTTGAGCCATGGCATAGTACAGTCACCCCTATTAGTGATAGGAGGACACACTGCCCCCTGCTGGTGTAATGATGTTAGGAGCCATGGCATAGGACAGTCACCCCTAATAGTGATAGGAGAATAACCTGTCTCTGGTGGATCCTACGGACACCACCAGAGAAAGATGAGAGAACTGTCTCATACTCATTTGGCCTTATATTTTTGTTTGGGTGCCACTAAGTATCCTAAGTCTGGTAAGAGGACCTATTGAGAACTAAATTTCTATACTATTAAGAAATATAATTCTTTCAATGATACATTCCACTCTTTTTTCCATACCACTTTGACATAGTGGATTTTTTAATAACACATGGTCACAGAATGGTCCCTCTCGCAGAGACTGTCAATTAACGATTGGAAAGTAAGGTACAAGCACAACCAGTATCTGAGGCTGCGTAAAGAATTGGAGGTTGGAGAGAGCACCAAAGGATTTATCGGCAGAATCTGAGAGCATATCCATACAGTTAGATACACCTCCCTGTGTTTGTTGAACAGCGTTATGACCTAATGGGGGCTCCTGAGCCATTTTGATACCTAAATCGCAGGCACACTGACTCCCATGGTGGTTTTACAGAGTCTCAGAAGGGTACTCCTGGGGTTTTGAGATCTTTCACTATACTGACATTGTTTCAGCAAAGTTGCTTGGGCTAAGTTAAAATGTACCTAACATAGAGTATTGGACTTTCCTCCTCTTTTACAGTGCATAAATAACGTGGAGGAGGCAATTAGCGCAATTGATAAGTTAATAATCTGAGCCCAACAAGGTATACACCGGCAGAATATCATAAGAGTTCACTATATCTCTTGGCTTCACTCCAGACCGCATGAGGGTCTCATCGCTAATTTCTGCTGTCTCATCAAGAACTGGAGGCCACCTTACCTCTTTGATTTTAAAGAAAGATTTTGGCAAAATGTCTGTCTCTAGATTATCTGTTCAGGCCTTGCCAACAGTGCCGACCAAATCAGTATGGTAACGGTAATAGGTGGAACATTTCCGACATCACTCTCCATAAGGAGATGTTTGAAGCCATATAAGGCTACTGAGTGTGGAAGATATGTTGTAGGTCCTGGACACAGGCTAAATGTTGGCAGGCGGTGATACTTTCATGGTAGATGTCAGGGTGCACAGACTGTCCTCTGATCGACTGTTTATGTGTTGCCATGACCTGTTCCGGAATCACTGCAGGTGTGTGATTTTTAGAGGGTACGGTTTTGCATTGCCTTCCCCTGAATGTTCTGCCTTACGCAGAGATGTGACTGTGGTAATGCCCTATGAGGTGGAGTGTTCTGAGGCATCAGAAGTTACTCAGAGGCCCTGGGTCTCTGTGTCACCTGGAGAAGGCTTTCTATTGTCTGCAAAAACTGGCACTTCAGCTGTCCTAACACATACCCTAGAGGTCATCTGGGGTTTCTGAATGGTCGGAGGCTGCCCCCTAAGTGTCGGTGATATTACCCAATCGCTGTCATTACAGTGGGATCAGCTCTTGTCAGAGGGCATTGCTAATGTTTCTGTAGTTGCAGATGAACATGTGAATTATACTGAACTTGATGTTGATTTAGTTTGATGGACAAAGTATTTTTTTAATACTAATAAAGAAATTGCCCCTATGTACAGAGACATAACTACTACATATTATCTAGTACATGACCCACCCCGATATACATCAGGTTATACTATCACCATCAGTATTGATTAGGTTACTGTTTACATTACCCACGGGCGGCTGTTTATTTTGCATACCTCTCCAGGGCCCGTGTACCTGCTGTCCAATCATAAATCCGCGAGGAAAACAATATAAAACATGAGAGGAGCAAAGGAGAACAGGTGAGGGGGCAATGGTACATGGTATGATCGCGCACTCAGGGACCACAGCTTACTGATTTTATTCCCCAGTTGACATACATATCTAGTTACCCTAGAAGCCAACATCTAGATGAGAAACACAAATTTCCAAGAATGACACAATCAGAGCCTTCCTCCCATTTTTAAGAAAATTTGGTAGACAAACCCCTCAAGTTTTGCTCGGATTTGATGATATATGCAGGGAATATTGTATAGTAATTGACAATGCAGGCCAGTATATGCTCACATATTTACGATATGCTGGGATCTAATGAATGATCCACCCAGTACACCCACACAATTCGAAGCCCAGGGCATGGGTCCTTACTGTAGATTAGTGCGGCATGGTACAACAAGTTACAGTAACCGGTGTAATATCAACGGTTTCAAGCACTAACACGGCAGGAGTCTTCATGATCCGAATACAATATAAACATAAATATAACAACAATTCCTGATTATACAGACAATGGTAAGAAAATGATACTGCAATGTAAAGACATCTATGTTAATATGTGAATCAAATGTTATACATAGCTTTTGATCGTAAGGCGAAATAGGTCATTCAACAACGCCATGGCTACCGAAAAGAGAGTCCAAATTGGTAGATCACAATGATATTTTTGGTACATAGAGATCCCAAAGTTTGACACATTTAACATGGATCATTGTTATGATATACACATACCCCAACAACAACCCGTGCAGTTCCATCATGATCGCTCCCCACAACCCCACTGATCTAGTTAGTTTGATTTGGAAAAATAAGGAAAACTAATTCCAGGTTTTGTCGGCAAGTCTTGAGATGGACCTAAGTTGTTCTGGTTAAAAAAAAAATACATATATACAATATACACAGTTATATGTAACCAGTTGGAGACCAGTTGTCTTAATTGTATTTTTTTATCCAAGATCAGGCATAAAGAATACTCAACTCTTCACATGGGGAGGCATTTGGGCATACCCTTGAATTGCAGATTCCAGATTCCCTGGGCCACTACTATCTACCCAAACTGAACTGAATTCTTTCCTTCTCCGATCTATATACTCCACTCCTAAACTTTTCCTGGTCTCTGGGTTATGTCTTGCTAAGCCAACCAACTATCTTCTCCTGAATTTCAGCGCCATACTTTATACTCACTCAACCAACGGACTCTTCCTGATTATCTGGGTCTACAATCTAGCAACTGACTAAGGTTCGTTCCGGTCTGCTGGCTACTATCTACTCTAACCACTGAACCTCTTCCTGGTTCTCTGTGGTCCATACTACGTCTACTAACTCTACTCACCAACCAACTACTGCCTGGTCCTCTGGGATTATACTATCTACCGGAATCGACTAAGTTTCTTCCCGGTCTCTGGGTCATACTATCACTCCAACCAACTGAACTCTTCCTGATCTCTGGGTCATACTATTCTACCGAAATCGCCTAAGTTCTTCCTGGTCTCTTGGGTATACTCTACTTCAACCAACTAAACTCCTTCTTGGTCTCTGGGATCTATCTACTGCCACAACAACTGACTCCTTCCTGGTCGCTGGGTGGCATACCTATTTAACTCCAACCAACGAACTCTTCCTGGTCTCTGGGTCATACTATCTAACTCAATCAACATAACTCTTCCTGATCTCTGGGTCATACTATCTACCGAATCAACTAAGTTCTCCTGATTCCTGGTTGATAACTTACTACTCTCAACCAACTAAACTCCTTCTGGTCCTCTGGGACATATTATTACTACTCCACCAACTAAACTCTTCCCGGTCTCTGGGTCATACTATCTACTACCCAACCAACTTGAACTCTCCCTGATCTCTGGGTCAACTATCTAACCCGAAATTTGTCCAAGTTCTTCCTGGTCCTCTGGGTGATATCTACACTCTCAACCAACTAAACTCTTCTTGGTACTCTGGGTCATGACTATCTACTCCAACCAACTGACTACTCTGCTCGTTCTGGTCGCGGTCATCTATCTACTCTCCAACCAACTGAACTCTTCCTGGTCTCTGGGTGCATACTATCTCTGCAACCAACTGAACTCTTCCTGGTCTTCTGGGTCATACTATCTACTACCAACACCACTAAACTCTTCCTGATCTCTGGTCCTACCTATCTAACCAAAATCCGACCTACGTTCTTCTGGCTCTGGGGCACTACTATCCACTCCAACCACTGACTTTTCCTGTTAGTCGCTTCGATATACTATCTACCATCCAACCACACTAAAACCTTCCTGTGTCTGGGTCTACTATCTACTCCAACCAACTTAATACTTTCCTGGTCCTCTGGTCATAATACTATCTACTACTCCAACCAACTGAACTCTTTCCTGACCTGGGTCATACTATCTACTCCAACCAACTGAACTCTTCCTGATCTCTTGGTCATACTATCTACTCCAACCACTGAACTGCTTCCTGGGTCTCTGGTGTCATCTATCTACCCCAACCACTAAACCCTTCCTGATCTCTGGGTCATACTATCTCTCCGAAATCAACTAATTTTTTCCCCCTTGGTCTCTGGTCATACTATCTTACTCCAACCAACTGAACTCTTCCAGATCTCTGGTTCATGACGATCTACTCCACCAACTAAACTCTTCCTGGTCCCTCTGGGTCATAACTACTCACTCCAACCAACTGAACTCTTCCTGAGCTCTTTGGTCATACATCTACTCCCCAACCAACTACACTCTTCCTGGTCTCTGGGTCATACTATCTCTATACTCCAACCACCTGAACTCTTTCCCCCTATCTCTTGGTCATACTTCTACTCAACCAACACTAACTCTTCCTGGTCTCCTGGGTCATACTTCATACCCAAACCAATGAAGCTCTTCTGCATGTCTCATGCTAATCAATACTATCACTCCAACCAACTTAACCTTTTCAGTGGTCTAAATCGATCATAACTACTACTCCCAACCAAACCTAAACCTCTCCTGGTCTCTGTGGGTCATACTATCTACCAAAATTGACTAGTTCTGCTGGCTCTGGGTTATCATCCACTCCACTCCACCAACGAACTCTTCCGTGCTCTGGGTCATACTACTACTCCATCTACTCCAACACTAAACTCTTTCCTGGTCTCTGGGTCTAACTATCTACTTCCAACCAACTGAGCTCTTCCTGGTCCTCTGGTCATACTATGCTACTCCAACCAACTGAGCTCTTCCTGCTCTGTCGTTGGGTTCATACTATCTACTCCAAAGCCAACTGAACTCTTCCTGGTCTCTGGGTCTACTATCTACTCCAAACCAACTAGAACTCTTCCGGATCCTCTGGTCATACTATCTACCAAAATCGACTAAGTCTTCCTGTCTCTGGGTTATAACTACTACCCAACCAACTAACTCTTCCTGGTCTCTGGTCATATTTACCCACCAACTAACTCTTCCTGTCTCTGGGTCATCACTTCTAGACCAAATCGACTAAGTTTCTTCCTGGTCCTCTGGTTTATACTATCTACTCCAACCACTGAACTCTTCCGTTGTCCTCCTGGGTATACTACTACTCTTACTCACCAACCAACTGAGTGCTCTTCCTGTCTCTGGGTCTAACTATCTCTCCAACCAACTGAAGCTCTTCCTGGTCTCTGGGTTATCTCTCTACTCCAACCACTAAACCTTCCTGGTCTCTGGGGTTCATATAATTTCTCCAACCACACTAACTCTTCCTGATCTCTGGGTCATACGTCTACTCCTCTCTCACCAACCAACTGAACTTTTCCTGGTCCTATCGATCATACGATCTACGTCCAATCAACTACCTCCTTTACCTGGTCTCTGTGGATCATATTAATCTACTCCAACCAACTGAACTCTTCCTGTTCCATACTTGGTGCATACATTTACCAAAACTGACTACTTCCTCCTGTCTTTCGGTAATTACTATCTATTCCAGACACTTCTTCCTCCTGGTCTAATAGACATCTCAAAGATCTAAAGTTAGATGATTGACGAAACGGGAACAATGTTGAGGTAACTGTTTGATTCCAAAAGATGAAGTACTGCTAAGACTTCAGGTCTAAGTTGTGAAATAACTAGCCATATAACCAAACGCTTAGTATTTTCTACTACCTCTTGAGTCATAAGATTAATTCAGAGTCTTTCTAGTCGTCTTCTATTCTTTAGTGTCTTCTTTGTTATGCCTTTAATTCCATAATAGGGTGTCACTATCAGATACCGATTGTGGAGTTGAAGTGCAAATTTGATGAGCTCAAATGAGCGTCTGGTACGAAGAAGGATTGTGTGAATTCATTAACCCTTGTCCTGTCCTGGTCCTCCCAGCCCATCCTCAATATTATTAAACCAAACCTTTGGGCCGGCCGAGACTGACCAATTAAGAAGTAATGATGAGTGTTTTCTGTGCTCGTACCCCTGACCAAAGCTCGGGTCCATGCCACTTTCTATTTGGCAGACGTGTTTATCAGCCTCAGGATCTGCTGCTAAGACTTGATGTCGGGTTCTTAGTTGTAGTCAATAGATCTGAAGTGTTTTCACTTCCCACATGAAATGTGGTGTAAATACACGCCCGGTCTGTGGGCAATGACCAAGGTCATTATCCTGAAGCTGGGGCGATCCATGGGAGATTACCCAGTGAGGGATTTATGGAAGGTCATCATTGGCAAACACAAACACTAGTTTAGTGTGCACTCAACCCTCACAAGGGGTTGACCGGCGCCTGTACCCTTTCTTTCAGATGGAACTGGGTACACTGGGTGAAAGCGGCAAGAGGCATCTCAAGGACATCACTCACCTCGTTATAGAGTGGAGACAAAAAGTATTGTTTACTGACTACCCAATTTTGTAATTATGAAAGGGATTAGATGATGCTGTACAGGGGGTACAGCACTGGTGCTATGCTTTTTGGGTTAAGATGTTGAACAATTGCCGTTTTTGGGTAGGGGGTAAAATAAGTGATTATTTTGGGGTGCAGTGTGGTTCGTTCAAAGTAAGGGGTTAATATGATCCATGCACAGTGTGCTCAGTTGTGGTTGTAGGTATATAGGATATAATTTGGGGGTGCAGTGTGGTCCGTTGCAATTTAAGGGGTTTATACGATATATGCAGGGGTACAGTTGGTCAATTGTGGTGTTAGCGGTATTATGATATTTTGGGGTGCAGGTGGTGCTCTTGCAATGTAAGGGGTTAATATGATTATGCACATGGTTCTTCAGTTGTGGTGTTAGGGGTATAATGCTATTTTTGGGGTGCGTGTGGTGCATTGCAATGTAAGGGGTTGATATATTATGCACAGTGTTCTCATTGTGTGTTAGGGGTATACATGATATATTTTGGGTGCGCAGTGTGGTTTTTGCATGTAAAGGGTTTATATGATATAATTGGGGCACAGTGTGGTCAGTTGTGGTGTTAGGGGTATATATGATATATTTTGGGGGTGCAATGTGGTTCGTTGCATTGTAAGGGGTATATATGATATAATTGGGGCACAGTGTGGTCAGTTGTGGTGTTAGAGGTATACATGATATATTTTGGAGGCGCAGTGTGTTTTTTTGCAATGTAAGGGGTTTATATGATATAATTGGGTCACAGTGTGGTCAGTTGTGGTGTGAGGGGTATATATGATGTAATTGGGGCACAGTGTGGTCAGTTGTGGTGTTAGGGCTATATATGATATATTTTGGGGGCGCGTTTGGTTCGTTGCAATGTAAGGGGTATATATATTAATTGGGGCACAGTGTGGTCATTGTGGTGTTAGGGGTAATTGATATATTTTGGAGGCGCAGTGTGTTGTTTGTTGCAATGTAAGGGGTTTATATGATATATGCGGGCACAGTGTGGTCAGCTGTGTGTGGGGCATATATTATTTAGGAGCATAGTGTGTGATATAGTGTTGTAACGGGTGACTATCATATTTTTAGCAGCACAGGTTGCATCTGTTGCTTGGCGCTGAAGACATCCAGGGTGAATACAGCGGGATAAGTCATGGATAGGAGAAGTCATCATAAAATTCGCACTCGAGGTGCAGATTGTTACCAGTAAGATGCTGGATGCCCACTTCTTCCTGTGTCCCGATCAGTCACTGACTAATCGTCTTGTGTGGTGTGTGACATTGAAAAATATATCAATGGTGAACTGATGTGGTGCACTTGGATCGGGGAGGAGTCCCGACAAAATATCCCTGTATATGGGCCTGTGAAATTCTGCTAGCAGCCCTGCATACACGCTGTGTGTACAGAACATGATATATATACGGGCTGCCGCGCCTGAGCTGAAATTGTGTAAATTTGGATGAGTCATCTTCCTGAGCAGGTAATATTATATATTATTATAGGATTGTTATTAGGACTACATTTTATATGCCTCATATAAATCCATATATTACAGCTTACATTAACTCCTGGGTGGTAGGACACTGTTCAGCTGCACTGACTTCTATTACTGTGCGGCCTGACACTTCACACCTAGACAAGTTAGGGGCAGGGCGGCCATTACAAGTAATTGGGAATTGTCCAGTGGATGGGTGATTGGTACATAGGTTCACCTCCTCACACCTTCCTATCTCTCAACACTGGTTGTAGATGCAGGGTCTCGCCACAAGAGGGCGCTAAAAAGCTACCCCCACCTTCCCATAAAAAACTACTTTTGGGTATTGTGCCTCTTGATGAAGATTCGTGAACTAGAGATGTCTCTACAATTTCCACCCAAATTATAGGAGATCTCCCGGCCTCTCCCCGTGCCTCTCCAGGAGTTGACAACAGAGAGGTTGGAGTCATGGGGCCATTACGTTCGTGTCATGGTGACACCCCACCATCACCTTAGTTTGCAGCGGGGTCGAAGAAGAAACTACTGATTTGGTCCGCAATGAATATTTATTTGGAATCTGACAATAGTGTGCATTTGATAATGGAAGCTTGTGAGCACACACTCTGCCTCTAGTAGTGATAGAGGACACACTGCCCCCTGCGGGTGTGGATGATATGTGGGGGCCATGGTATAGGATAGTCACCCCTAGGATTGATAGAGATACACTGCCCCTGCTGGTGTGATATGGAGGGGGCCATGGTATAGGATAGTACCCCCCTAGAAGTGATAGAGGACACACTGCCCCCTGCTGGTGTTGATGATGTGGGGCCATGATATGGATAGTCACCCCTAGTAGTGATAGGAGGACACTGCCCCCTGCTGGTGTGATGATGTGGGGGGCCATGGTATAGGATAGTCACCCCTAGTAGTGATAGGAGGACACTGCCCCCTGCTGGTGAGATGATATGGGGAGCCATGACATAGGACAGTCACCCCTAGTAGTGATAGGAGGACACACTGCCCCCTGCTGGTGTGATGATGAGGGGGGCCATGGTATAGGATAGTCACCCCTAGAAGTGATAGGAGGACACACTGCCCCCTGCTGGTGTGATGATGAGGGGGGCCATGGGTATAGATAGTCACCCCTAGAGTGATAGGAGGACACACTCCCCCTGCTGTGTGATGATGTGGGGCCATGATATAGGATAGTCACCCTAGTAGTGATAGGAGGACACACTGCCCCCTGCTGGTGTAATGATGTGGGAGCCGTGGCATAGAACAGTCAATCACCCCTAGAAGTGATAGGACACTGCCCCTGTGGTGTAATGATGTTGGGAGCCATGGCATAAGACAGTATCCCTAGTAGTGATAGGGAGAACACACTACCCCCTGGCTGTGTGATGATGTGGGAGCCGGGCATAGAACAGTCAATCACCCTAGAATGATAGGACACTGCCCCCTGCTGGTGTAATGATGTGGGAGCCATGGCATAGACAGTAACTCCTAGTAGTGTAGAGAACCACTACCCCCTGCTGGTGGATAATTTTTGAGCCATGGCATAGTACAGTCACCCCTATTGTGATAGGAGGACACACTGCCCCCTGCTGGTGTTAATTGATGTTAGGAGCCATGGCATAGGACAGTCACCCCTAATAGTGATAGGTGGACACACTGCCCCCTGCTGGTGTGATGATGTGGGGGCCATGGTATAGGATAGTCACCACTAGTAGTGATAGGGAGGACACACTGCCCCCTGCTGGTGTGTGATGTGGGGAGCCGTGGCATAGAACATCAATCACCCCTAGAGTGATAGGACACTGCCCCCTGCTGGTGTAATGATGTTGGGGAGCCATGGCATAAGACAGTAATCCCTAGTAGTGATAGGAACACACTACCCCTGCTGGTGTGATAATTTTTGAGCCATGGCATAGTACAGTCACCCCTATAGTGATAGGAGGACACACTGCCCCCTGCTGTGTAATGATGTTAGAGCACATGGCATAGGACATTCACCCCTAATAGTGATAGGTGGACCACACTGCCCCCTGCTGGTGTGATGATGTGGTGGGCCATGGTATAGGAACAGTCACCCTATTATTGATATAGGACACACTGCCCCCTGCTGGTGTAATGATGTTAGGAGCCATGGCATAGGACAGTCACCCCTAATAGTGATAGGTGGACACACTGCCCCCTGCTGGTGTAATGATGTTAGGGGCCATGGCATAGGACAGTCACCCCTAATAGTGATAGGTGGACACACTGCCCCCTGCTGGTGTAATGATGTGGGGGCTATGGCATAGGACAGTCACCCCTAAGAGTGATAGGTGGACACACTGCCCCCTGCTGGTGTAATGATGTTAAGGGCCATGGTATAGGACAGTCACCCCTAATAGTGATAGGTGGACACACTGCCCCCTGCTGGTGTAATGATGTTAGGGGCCATGGCATAGGACAGTCACCCCTAATAGTGATAGGTGGACACACTGAACCTTCATAAAAAACTACTTTTGGGTATTGTGCCTCTTGATGAAGATTCGTGAATAGTAATGTCTCTACAATTTCTCCCAGCCCAATTATTAGGAGATCTCCCGGCCTCTCCCCGTGCCTACTCAGGAGTTACAACAGAGAGGTTGGAGTCATGGGGCCATTACAGGTCGTGTCATGGTGACAACCGGCACACCATCACCTTAGTTTGCAGCGGGTCAAAGAAGAAACTGATTTGGTCCGCAATGAAATATGTATTTGGAATCTGACAATAGTGCATTTGTTAATGGAGCTGTGAGCACAAACACTCCTGCCTCTAGTAGTGATAGGAGGAACACTGCCCCCTGCGGGGTGTGATGATGTGGGGGGCCAGGTATAGATAGTCACCCCTAAAGTGATAGGAGATAACACTGCCCCTGCTGGTGTATGATGAGGGGGGCCATGGTATGGATAGTCACCCCTAGAATATGGAAGGACACACTGCCCCCTGCTGGTGTTGATGTGTGGGGCCATGATATAGGATATTCACCCCTAGTAGTGATAGGAGGACACTGCCCCCTGCTGGTGTGAGGATGTGGTGGGGGCCTGGTATAGGATAGTCACCCTAGTAGTGATAGGAGGACACACGCCCCTTGGGTGAGATTATATGGGGAGCCATGACATAGGACAGTCACCCCTAGTTGATAGGAGGACACACTGCCCGCTGGGTGGGATGATGAGGGGGGCCATGGTATAGATAGTCACCCTAGAAGTGATAGGAGGACCACACTGCCCCCTGCTGGTGTGATGATGAGGGGGGCCATGGTATAGGGATAGTCACCCCTAGAGTGATAGGAGGACACACTGCCCCCTGCTGGTGTGATGATGTGGGGCCATGATATAGGATGAGTCCACCCCTAGTAGTATAGGAGGACACACTGCCCCCCGCTGGTGTAATGATGTGGGAGCCGTGGCATAGAACATTCAATCACCCCTAGAAGTGTAGGACACTGCCCCTGCTGGTGAATGATGTTGGGAGCCATGGCATAACCAGTAATCCCTAGTAGTGATAGAGAAAACCACTACCCCCTGCTGTGTGATGATGTGTGGGCCGGGGCATAGAACAGTCAATCACCCTAGAATATAGGACACTGCCCCCTGCTGGTGTAATGATGTTGGAGCCATGGCATAGACAGTAATCATCCTAGTAGTGATAGAGAACCCATCTACCCCCCCTGCTGTGTGATAATTTTTGAGCCATGGCATAGTACAGTCACCCCTATGGATAGAGACCAACTGCCCCTGCTGGTGTAATGATTTAGGAGCCATGGCATAGGACAGTCACCCTAAAGTGATAGGTGGACACACTGCCCCCTGCTGGTTGTGATGATGTGGGGGCCATGGTATAAGGTAGTCACCCCTAGTGTGATAGGAGGACACACTGCCCCGCTGGTTGTGATGATGTTGGAGCCGTGGCATAGAACATCATCACCCCTAAAGTGATAGGACACTGCCCCCTGCTGGTGTATGATGTTGGGAGCCATGTCATAAGACAGTATCCCTAGTAGTGATAGAGACACACTACCCCCTGCTGGTGTGAATTTTTGAGCCATGGCATAGTACAGTCACCCCTATTAGTGATAGGAGACACACTGCCCCCCTGCTGTGTAATGATGTTTTGAGCATGGCATAGGACAGTCACCCCTAATAGTGATAGTGGACACACTGCCCCCTGCTGTGTGGATGATGTTGTGCCATGGTATAGGACAGTCACCCTATTAGTGATAGGTAGGACACAACTGCCCCCTGCTGGGTAATGATGGTTACCATTGCTAGGAACAGTCACCCCTAATAGTGATAGGTGGACACACACTGCCCCCCTGCTGGTGTAATGATTTATGGCCATGGCATAGACAGTCACCCTAAAGTATAGGTGGACACACTGCCCCCTGCTGGTGTAATGATGTGGGGGCTATGGCATAGGACAGTCACCCCTAAGAGTGATAGGTGGACACACGGCCCCCTGCTGTGTAATGATGTTAAGGCCATGGTATAGGACATCACCCCTAATAGTGATAGGTGGACACACTGCCCCCTGCTGGTGTAATGATGTGGGGCTATGGCATAGGACAGTCACCCCTAATTGATAGGTGGACCACTGCCCCTGCTGGTGTATGATGTTGAGGAGCCATGTGCATAGGACAGTCACCCCTAATAGTGATAGGTGGACACACTGCCGCCCCCTGCGGTGTAATGTGTTAGGGGCCATGGCATAGGACAGTCACCCCTAATAGTGATAGGTGGACACACTGCCCCCTGCTGGTGTAATGATGTTAGGAGCCATGGCATAGGACAGTCACCCCTAATAGTGATAGGAGGACACACTGCCCCCTGCTGGTGTGATGATGTGGGAGCCATAGTATAGGACAGTCACCCTAGTAGTGATAGGAGGACACACTGCCCTCTGCTGGTGTGATGATGTGGGGGCCATAGTATAGGACAGTCACCCTAGAAGTGATAGGAGGACACACTGCCCCCTGCTGGTGTGATGATGTGGGGGTCATGGCATAGAACAGTCAGTCACTCCTAGAAGTGTACACGGCAGAATATCATAGACAACCTGTATCCACTGGGCTGAACCATATCTCATCCATGCTGTATCTAGGCTGGAGGCACCAGCAGGTCCCTAGAGTTCCTCTAAATTGTAATCACTTCTATATATCATCTCTACAGTAACAAATGGATTGTTTGTGACTCTTAATTTTATGAAGTACATTGTATAGAAGTATATTGTGTATATACAGTATTACCGTATGTATAGAACAAATGGACTCAATTAACATATTTTGATGGGAAGTTCATACAACTTAGTAATACTTAGAAATTTAGGCTGCGGGAGGGGGGTCATTTATCTACAACCACAGTTAAATACTTGGCTGAGAAGACTGTACACAAATCCACAAGTAATACTGACCCCCACAACCCACCCATGTTCCATCCAAGGAACTTCTGAATCCAACCAAAACACTTATCTGAAACAAAATTTACAAGAAGTGTCTGGTCTCGGCTTTTAATGCTTAGCAGATGATAATCTGGAGCTGGGATGGATCAGCTGACGATGACTTGTGGACATCTCGTGATAAAGGCTGGCTAACTGGACTGATGAAGCATCTGAGATGTGAAGGTCATAAGTTCTCATTATGGAAGGAATGTGCTGGGAATTCGAGACATTCGTCTAAATATGAATATGGATGTTCTATAGGTCTGTGATCCATCAGTCCAGTATGAAGGAGATGAAGATGGATACAACAGGCATGGGTTGGATGATGAAACAATAGAACTTTCTGGAAGCTGACCCAAGTATACCCAAGGAGAAGGTTCTCATAGATGTCTATTGGTTTCTAAGATTCCTTAGACCCACTAGAGGAAATTAATCATGGGGGCCACCAGAGGAAATAGACTCTAGGAGCATCCAAATTGGGACCTCTGGGGTTCGGGATTGGCCCACTGACGTATTCTCTGGTACTATGTTGGGCCAGTCCGACACCGATTGGTTTCATCCATATACACTGGAAGCCAGAAGAGATCTCCTCACTAGTAGAGATGGCAAACACATTAACATTGACCCAGGTGATGTACATATAACCAGGAACGTGAATGACCTTGGTCTGACCTTCACGTTAGGTAGCTGGCACCTGCAGAACATCTTCCACCATGGTGACTTTTATAAGGCGGCTGTGTTTATGGGGGAAACGTAAACTAACAACTCTATTAACACCTTGAGACGTAACAGTCCACTATAAAATGTAGTCAAGGAATGTAAAGCGAGCAGTGTACATACATAGTGTCTGTCGTAAACGCCTCCGATGGGAAGGCGCTGCCTGGTCATCCTCTACAGTCTGGCGTTACTAGTCACCAGGGGACTACACGGACAACTTACATATCTGAAGGGCAAATCGTGAGCATTCAGCAGAAAAATGGGAGTAGAGAAGTAATGCCTAAAAGGCCTAAAATATGTACAGTTCCCCACAAAATGAAAGCAGAAGATTCCATCCATTATATCAAAAGACACACATGTCTTTCTTTATTTTAATAATTCTTTATTTATATAGCGCCTACAGACTAAGCAGAGCTGCACAGAGTTTGCCAAATCAGTCCCCCTGTCCCCAATGGGGCTCACAATCTAATGAACCTACCGGTATGTTTCGGAGTGTGGGAGGAAACCGGAGGACCCGGAGGAAACCCACGCAAACCCAGAAAGAACACAAAAACTCTTTGCAGATGTTGACCTGGATGGGACTTGAACCCAGGACCAGGTAGCTGTAGTGCAAACCACTGAGCCACCGTGCTGCTCATACTATGGCCTGAAATCAGAATTAAACCCTTCCCATATTAGGTCAATTAGGGACTAAAATGATTTATTATTTGCCAAATGCCTGAATAATGAGAAAAATAATTTTTAAAGGAAATCTATCATTTTTAAAAAGTTAAAAACACCTACATGTACTCACCTCCGATCCTCTTCATCTTAATCCTGGTGCTTGTCTTCTCTAAGCTTGACACAACGGGATCACTAGAATCAGTCCTCCCTTTTCCATGCTGGGGATAGGAGGTGACATCACAAAGGGGGCGTGCATAATTAGCAGACCGAAGCACCGGACAACATGTCCCCACGCTCAAGGCTACTTCTGTGCCTTAAAATACATCCATTATATTGGCAATAAACCTATCATAAGCTCCAAAAGACATAACATTGTCATATGGACTGTCCCAAATTGTCATCTTAGGGTATGTAAACTTGACTTTACTGAAAGTTATAAAAAATGAATGCCTTAAAAATTCTCTCTTTCATTATTCTGGCATTTGTCAAATATTAATAATTTTGGTACTGATGGACCTAAAACAGGAACAGTTTACACAAAAAATTACCTACAAAAAAACTCCTCCAAAGTCAAATGCAAATGAACTTAAAGGAATCATATTATATATAAAAATCGTGATTATATCTCTTAGAACCACCGCCTTCTGGTGTCATTTTAAAGATGAAAATCTTCTCTTTAAAAATGCACCAGTATGGCCGTTAACTATCACTTATTACTAAAAATCCATCATGATAAACCAGGGACACTTACTCATAGATCCAGGTACCGAGACTGTAGTAATTGTCTTATATTTGTTATCTATGCCCTCCTTCATTCTGGTTCATTAGCATAACTCCATTTCAGAAGGAAGGAGGCCATGGATAACAAATATTAGATAATTACTATTATCATGATGGATTTTGACATAAAAAGGGAATTCTAGAAAAGGACATTTCATGTTCTATCATCTACATCCATAACCGGCAGAGTTTCCTGTAGACCATCCTGTTAGTGGAGACTATGAGGACGTGAGATTTGGGTTGTTATCAGGTGCATCACATATTTGCAGCCAGATATAACGTCTGCTCATAAAAAGAAAGGCAAGGCCTGTGAGCGGGCACACACTCCCAGATACGGTCTGTGTACCTTCTACTGTCATCACAACATGAAATAGTCCAAACACGTTCACCCCTGATGTTTACCAAAGATGAGCAGTGGAGATAATGGAGACATCTCATGTGCCAGGAGGAGATACCTCCAGAAGTTCTACAGAAAAATTCATTACCATAAATAATTGGTAACATAAATTATCGTATATGAACCTATAACTGCTACAAGAAATGTTCCAGATACTGAACCTACATGTACACTCACCGGCCACTTTATTAGGTACACCTGTCCAACTGCTCGTTAACACTTAATTTCTAATCAGCCAATCACATGGCGGCAACTCAGTGCATTTAGGCATGTAGACATGGTCAAGACAATCTCCTGCAGTTCTCCCGAGCATCAGTATGGGGAAGAAAGGTGATTTGTGGCCTTTGAACGTGGCATGGTTGTTGGTGCCAGAAGGGCTGGTCTGAGTATTTCAGAAACTGCTGATCTACTGGGATTTTCACGCACAACCATCTCTAGGGTTTACAGAGAATGGTCCGAAAAAGAAAAAACATCCAGTGAGCGGCAGTTCTGTGGGCGGAAATGCCTTGTTGATGCCAGAGGTCAGAGGAGAATGGGCAGACTGGTTCGAGCTGATAGAAAGGCAACAGTGACTCAAATCACCACCCGTTACAACCAAGGTAGGCAGAAGAGCATCTCTGAATGCACAGTACGTCAAACTTTGAGGCAGATGGGCTACAGCAGCAGAAGACCACACCGGGTGCCACTCCTTTCAGCTAAGAACAGGAAACTGAGGCTACAATTTGCACAAGCTCATCGAAATTGGACAGTAGAAGATTGGAAAAACGTTGTCTGGTCTGATGAGTCTCGATTTCTGCTGTGACATTCAGATGGTAGGGTCAGAATTTGGCGTCAACAACATGAAAGCATGGATCCATCCTGCCTTGTATCAGCGGCTCAGGCTGGTGGTGGTGGTGTCATGGATCCATCCTGCCTTGTATCAGCGGCTCAGGCTGGTGGTGCTGGTGTCATGGATCCATCCTGCCTTGTATCAGTGGGTCAGGCTGGTGGTGGTGGTGTCATGGTGTCTTTGGGCCCCTTGGTACAACGCCACAGCCTACCTGAGTATTGTTGCTGCCCATGTCCATCCCTTTATGACCACAATGTACCCAACATCTGATGGCTACTTTCAGCAGGATAATGCGCCATGTCATAAAGCTGGAATCATCTCAGACTGGTTTCTTGAACATGACAATGAGGTCACTGGACACAAATGGCCTCCACAGTCACCAGATCTCAATCCAATAAAGCATCTTTGGGATGTGGTGGAACGGGAGATTCGCATCATGGATGTGCAGCCGACAAATCTGCGGCAACTGTGTGATGCCATCATGTCAATATGGACCAAAATCTCTGAGGAGCTTCCAGCACCTTGTTGTATCTATGCCACGAAGAATTGAGGCAGTTCTGAAGGCAAAAGGGGGTCCAACCCGTTACTAGCATGGTGTACCTAATAAAGTGGCCAGTGAGTGTATGTGCTCCCTATCATATCTGTAAATCCTCGGAACTACCATGGTCTTGGATCTCGAACAGGTCCAGAACTGGGTAAGAAGGATAACAAGTGATACCAACCAGTGATCCAGCGGCGCGTTCTCTGTAGTGGATTCGGGTCCGGCTGGGATTCACTGAAGTAGCTCCTCCACCGTCCACCAGGTGGCGCTGCTGCGCTGAAGTTCCCCGAGGCCCGCTGGAATTCCCTGAAATTCACCGGCCTATTCCTGGATGAAGGTAAGTGCAATTTTTGCAACACTTTTTTTTAAAAAATGCAGCGGTTTTTCCCGAATCCGTCAGGTTTTCGTTCGGCCACGCCCCCCGATTTCCGTCGATGCCAGCACCGATGCGCCAAAATCCGATCGCGTGCGCCAAAATCCCGGGGCAATACAGGGAAAATGGGCGCAAATCGGAAATATTCGGGTAACACATCGGGAAAACGCGAATCGAACCTACATGGGCTTGTACGTGTTCCCGGTGAGGTCTGTAGGCCTTATGAAGGGAATTATTCTGGTCCAATTTCTTGGACAGATCCAATATTTAGTATAAGAGGTAACAGGTGATATGGACCAGTAATGGGCAGAGTAAATTTAGCCCTACAAAAGAAAATAATTTTATGGTTCACGCTTGGTCTCAAACTCGTTCCTGGTCAGTTCTGTAGGTCTTCAGAAGGAGATGACCATACAGGTAAAATTTCTGCATACGACATATTTGACTGCTGCTAAACTGCACCAAAATTGGCTTGGGGTTGCCAAAAGTAGGAGATATATTGGTCAGAGGAGGCCTTTCCTTTTCATGACATGAGATATGTACAGCTTCTGGTCAGCTTACTGGGTCCATTAACAGAGGTTGTACCCAGTAAGTTTGAAGGAACCCCCTTGAGATATGTACAGCAAAGGAACGTAGACCTTCTGAACTGGATCATTTTGTACAAGTTGACCTATGAGGCTAGTGCAAATCTTGGAACCAGTGGTTTTGCTCATACGCCTTTGGATGGGACTGTAGGATAGAGCTTCCTGAACATGGATGGCTGACGCGATTGGGTTGTAGGCCATGATGTTTAGTCATGTGTGTCTTGTTCTTTGGTGCTTTCTTGACGACATAAAGTTTTTTATGTGGTTTTTTGTTTAGCTTTACATTAATTTCTGTATTATTCTTGTATGGGGAACTATTTGTTCGGATTTCAGCACACGCGCTTCCTCTTGCTTGACTTGTCTTCCCTGAGTATACTGAGCTTGCCACCAATGCATCACAGTATACTTAGAAGAGTCTTACGAGAACTAGCAAGAACCTAGGTCATCAACCTTCTCCATCTACATCCATTGTGCCCTTCAAACCTCTACATTCCATACCCCACATGGTAAGACGATTCCCTTTAAGAATTGGCTACCCATAGATATAAAGGAACTCCAGTCAGTTTTGGGCAGAACTAACTTAGCTAAACATGAGAGATTCCACCTCAAAACAACCTTTTGCTCATGTCTGGAGATCTCTCGTAAAGTCCCACACAGGGTTTCATTTAAAAGGGTTGTCCGAGTTCTTAAAAAAAAACTCAGGGAGGCCGGGAGGGCGCTTCTTAAAAAAATAAAGTCCTACTTACCTTCCGGTGCCCTCCAGTATCCAGCGCTGCTGTCACTCCGGTCCAGGCTGGATTCAGCATCCGGCCGGCTGTGGCCAGGCACGCCTATCCGTCCCTATACACAGCATTGTGTATGCGGGCCGGAAGGTTGTCGGGTCCGGCCGGAAGCTGAATCCAGCGCTGCTCCGGTGGCCATGTTTGTTTACATCGCGCCCGGACCGGAGTGACAGCAGCGCGGGACACCGGAGGGCACCGGAAGGTAAGTAGGACTTTATTTTTTTAAGCAGTGCCCTCCCGGCCTCCCTGAATTTTTTTTTTAAAGAACTCAGACAACCCCTTTAAGGGACATATCTTAAAAGAATTGAAACAGTTGGACTAAAATGCTGGGGTCTCCATCATTTTTGGGTTGATCCTACAGTATGTCCACTTTCATGAGGTGATCACTAAATCGAACCTTCAAGATTTCATGATGTTCTCAATATCAATTCTTCTTAACAGTCTGACGGCTCGGTCAGGAAGACAAAACTTGAAACCATGATCTTATGCAACTTCTGTAGGTCCATAGAAGAGGTCCACCAGCCCAACATGAGAAAGAGGAAGTGATCCTTAAGCAAAACCATCTTATTATTTACTCGTAACACGATGCTTAGAACCTCAGTCTTCTACGAGTTGATGGTAGGACCACATGTGGTTGGGTATTGGGTCAAACTCTACAAGGATTGAAAAAAACTTTACAAAATTTGTCCAACCTACAGTAAAACCCAGCACACCCAGTGTGACTTTGGTTTTACCCTTATGTTGCATTATTGAATAAGATATCTACTCTGGATTCTGGTTAGATTGGAAGGTTCCATAACTTGAAGGCTTTATCATATGCTGGGCTTGAAGTGTTGGAGGACCCCATCTGGCCTGACCAATGGTCTTTTGGGCCAAACTTAGTCACAAAGTCAAAAAAGATTTGCCGCAGAAGAGCCTGTGACACGCGGGACCCTGCTGGGAGCATTGATGGACAGGTAGCAGAAGTGAGGCTGAAACTTTGAGAACATTTAGTCTTACCTCATCCGCAGAGAAACCCCTTGAAACGTGGGACCCTCACCATTTAGTGGATACTGTGCTGTCATGGGGACAAGGACTATCAATAAAACTTCATTGCAGACACCTTACAGCTGCTCAGTGCAGTCTCTGGACTAAAGTGACATCCAGAGACTTCACCAGAGGTCCCAGTATTCAGAGAGGTCCGTCTGTAACTAGGGGTCATCTAGAAGTTGGGGTACTACCTGTATAAGTGTTAAGATTGAGGGTCATCTTTGTATCCTTTTCCGAGCTGCATCGATGCGACATGTTTTTCTGTAGTGTTATTGCCGTTTACTTAGTTGATCTTTTTGTGTTATATCAGTTACATTCTTACCCTCCAGCCGACCTGACTGAGCCCCGATCAGATAGAGAGCTGTCGCATTTTTAGAATGGTTGACAAATTACCATGAACACAACAAATGTATATTTATCTTTAGTGTAAAAATCTGTTTAAGTAGAAAAAAAGAAAAAGAAAAAATACTCACGTTACCCAACACTGCACTTACTGTTACTGTCTATCACAAATAGGACTCTAGGAATATAGTTACATAACATGTATTTCTATAGAGAGGAGTCAGTATTATAGTAGTTATATTCTTGTACATAGGGGGCAGTATTATAGTAGTTATATTCTTGTACATAGGGGGCAGTATTATAGTAGTTATATTCTTGTACATAGGGGGCAGTATTATAGTAGTTATATTGACACTGGAGCAGCTGCGGGAAGCTGCGGAGCCACTGGAGCAGCTGCGGAGACACCGGAGCAGCTGCGGGAAGCTGCGGGGACACTGGAGCAGCTGCGGGAAGCTGCGGGGACACTGGAGCAGCTGCGGGAAGCTGCGGAGACACTGGAGCAGCTCTGGAAAGCTGCGAAGGCTTGGGCACCACTGGAGCAGCTCTGGGAAGCTGCGGAGGCTAACTTGCCCCCCCTCTGGTGAGATGATAGTGGGGTAGCCATGACATAGGACAGTCCCCCTAGTAGTGATAGGAGGACACACTGCCCCCTGTTGGTGTGATGATGAGGGGGGCCATGGTATAGGATAGTCACCCTAGAAGTGATAGGAGACACACTGCCCCCTGCTGGTGTGATGATGAGGGGGGCCATGGGTTATCGGATAGTCACCCCTAGAGTGATAGGAGGACACACTCCCCCTGCTTGTGTGTGATGTGGGGCCATGATATAGGATATCACCCCTAGTAGTGATAGGAGGACACTGCCCCTGCTGGTGTAATGATTGTGGGAGCCGTGGCAATAGAACAGTCAATAACCCCTAAAGTGATAGGACACTGCCCCTGTGGTGTAATGATGTTGGGAGCCATGGCATAGACAGATCCCTAGTAGTGATAGGAGAACACACTACCCCCTGGCTGTGTGATGATGTGGGAGCCGGGCATAGAACAGTCAATCACCCCTAGAATGATAGGACACTGCCCCCTGCTGGTGTAAATGATGTTGGGAGCCATGGCATAGACAGTACCCTAGTAGTGTAGGAGAACCACTACCCCCTGCTGGTGATAATTTTTGAGCCATGCATAGTACAGTCACCCCTATTAGTGATAGGAGACACACTGCCCCCTGCTGGTTTAATTGATGTTAGGAGCCATGGCATAGGACAGTCACCCCAATAGTGATAGGTGACACACTGCCCCCTGCTGGTGTGATGATGTGGGGGCCATGGTAAGGATAGTCACCACTAGTAGTGATAGGGAGGACACATGGCCCCCTGCTGGTGTGTGATGTGGGGAGCCGGGCATAGAACAGTCAATCACCCTAGAGTGATAGGACACTGCCCCCTGCTGGTGTAATGATGTTGGAGCCATGGCATAAGACAGTAATCCCTAGTAGTGATAGGAACACACTACCCCCTGCTGGTGTGATAATTTTTGAGCCATGGCATAGTACAGTCACCCCTCTAGTGATAGGAGGACACACTGCCCCTGCTGTGTAATGATGTTAGAGACACATGGCATAGGACATTCACCCCTAATAGTGATAGGTGACCACACTGCCCCCTGCTGGTGTGATGATGTGGGGGGCCATGGTATAGGACAGTCACCCTATTATGATAAGGACACACTGCCCCCTGCTGGTGTAATGATGTTAGGAGCCATGGCATAGGACATCCACCCCTAATAGTGATAGGTGGACACACTGCCCCCTGCTGGTGTAATGATGTTAGGGGCCATGCATAGGACAGTCACCCCTAATAGTGATAGTTGGACACACTGCCCCCTGCTGGTGTAATGATGTGGGGGCTATGGTCATAGGAACATTCACCCCTAAGTGATAGGACACACTGCCCCCTGTGTGTAATGATGTTAAGGCCATGGTATAGGACTTCACCCCTAATATGATGGTGGACACACTGCCCCCTGCTGGTGTACATGATGTGGGGGCTATGGCATAGGACAGTCACCCCTAATAGTGATAGGTGGACACACTGCCCCCTGCTGGTAATGATGTTAGGAGCCATGCAATAGGACAGTCACCCCTAATAGTGATAGGTGGACACACTGGCCCCCTGCGGTGTAATGATGTTATGGGGCCATGGCATAGGACAGTCACCCCTAATAGTGATAGGTGGACACACTGCCCCTGCTGGTGTAATGATGTTAGAGCCATGGCATAGGACAGTCACCCCTATATAGTGTAGGAGGACACCTGCCCCCGGCTGGTGTGATGATGTGGGAGCCATAGTATAGGACTCACCCTATTATGATAGGAGGACACACTGCCCTCTGGTGGTATGTGGGGGGGGCCATAGTATAGGACAGTCACCCTAGAAGTGATGAGGACACACTGCCCCTGCTGGTGTGATGATGGTGGTGGGTCATGGCATAGAACCAGTCAGTCACTCCTAGAAGTGTACAACGGCAGAATATCATAGCCACCTGTATCCACTGGGCTGAACATATCTCATCCCATGCTGTATCTAGGCTGAGGCACCAGCAGGTCCCTAGAGTTCCTCTAATTGTAATCACTTCTATATATCACCTCTACAGTAACAAATGGATGTTTGTGACTCTTATTTATGAAGTACATTGTATAGAGTATATGTGTATATACAGTATTACCGTATGTATAGAAACAATGGACTCATTAACATATTTTGATGGGAAGTTCATACAACTTAGTAATACTTAGAAATTTAGGCTGCGGGAGGGGGGTCATTTATCTACAACCACAGTTAAATACTGGCTGAGAAGACTGTACCACATCCACAAGTAATACGGACCCCCACACCCCACCCATGTTCCATCCAAGAACTTCTGAATCCAACCAAAACACTTTCTGAAACAATTTACAGAATGTCTGGTCTCGGCTTTAAAATGCTTAGCAGATGATATCTGAGCTGGGATGGTCATCTGACGATGACTGTGGACATCTCGTGATAAAGGCTGGCTAACTGAGCTGATGAAGATCTGAGATGTGAAGGTCATAGTTCTCATTATGGAAGGAATGTGCTGGGAATTCGAACTTCGTCTAAATATGAATATGGATGTTCTATAGGTCTGTGATCCATCAGTCCATTATGAAGAATGAAGATGGATACAACAGGCATGGGTTGGATGATGAAACAATAGAACTTTCTGGAAGCTGACCCAAGTATACCCAAGGAGAAGGTTCTCATAGATGTCTATTGGTTTCTAAGATTCCTTAGACCCACTATAGAAATTAATCATGGGCCACCAGGAAATAGACTCTAGGAGCATCCAAATTGGGACCTCTGGGGTTCGGGATGCCCACTGACGTTTCTCTGGTACTATGTTGGGCCAGTCCGACACCGATTGGTTTCATCCATATACACTGGAAGCCAGAAGAGATCTCTCACTAGTAGAATGGCAAACACATACCATTGCCCCAGGTGATGTACAATATACCGGAACGTGAATGACCTTGGTCTGACCTTCACGTTAGGTAGCTGGCACCTGCAGACATCTTCCACCATGGTGACTTTTATAAGCGGCTGTGTTTATGGGGGAAACGTAAACTAACAACTCTATTAACACCTTGAGACGTTAACAGTCCACTATAAAATGTAGTCAAGGAATGTAAAGCGAGCAGTGTCCATACATAGTGTCTTCGTAACGCCTCCGATGGGAAGGCGCTGCCTTGTCACCTCTACAGTCTGGCGTTACTAGTCACCAGGTGGACTACACGGACAACTTACATATCGTAAGGGCAAATCGTGAGCATTCAGCAGAAAAATGGGAGTAGAGAAGTAATGCCTAAAAGGCCTAAATATGTACATTTCCCCACAAAATGAAAGCAGAAGATTCCATCCATTATATCAAAAGACACCATGTCTTTCTTTATTACATAATTCTTTATTTTATAGCGCCTACAGACTAAGCAGAGCTGCACAGAGTTTGCCAAATCAGTCCCCCTGTCCCCAATGGGGCTCACAATCTAATGAACCACCGGTATGTTTCGAGTGTGGGAGGAAACCGGAGGACCGGGAAAACCCACGCAAACCCAGAAGAACACAAAACTCTTTGCAGATGTTGACCTGGATGGGACTTGAACCCAGGCACAGGTAGCTGTAGTGGCAACCCACTGAGCCACCGTGCTGCTCATACTATGGCCTGAAATCAGAATTAAAAACCCTTCCCATATTAGGTCAATTAGGGACTAAATGATTTATTATTTGCCAAATGCCTGAATAATGAGAAAAAATATTTTTAAGGAATCTATCATTTTTAAAAAGTTAAAAAAAACACCTACATGTACTCACCTCCGATCCTCTTCATCTTAATCCTTGGTGCTTGTCTCTCTAAGCTTGACAAACACAGGGATCACTAGAATCAGTCCTCAGCCTTCCTTTCCATGCTGGGGATAGGAGGTGACATCACAAGGGGGCGTGCATAATATCAGACCGAAGCACCGACAACATGTCCCCACGCTCAAGGCTACTTCTGTGCCTTAAAATACATCCATTATATGGCAATAAACCTATCAAAGCTCCAAAAGACATAACATTGTCATATGGACTGTCCCAATTGTCATCTAGGGTATTAAACTTGACTTTACTGAAAGTTATAAAAAATGAATGCCTTAAAAATTCTCTCTTCATTATTCTGCATTCTGCGCTTTGTCAAATGTTAATAATTTTGGTACCTGATGGACCTAAAACAGGAACAGTTTACACAAAAATTCCCTACAAAAAAACTCCTCCAATCAAATCAAATGAATTAAAGGAATCACTATATATAAAATATCGATGATTATAATCTCTAGACGCACCGTGCTTCTGGTGACATATTGTAAAGATGAAAATCTTTCTCTTTAAAATGCACCAGTATGGCCGTTAACTATCACTTATTACTAAAAAATCCATCAGATAACACCAGGGACCTTACTCATAGATCCAGGTACCGAGACTGTAGTAATTGTCTTATATGTTATCTATGCCCTCCTTCATTCTGGTTCATTAGCATAACTCCATTTCAGAAGGAAGGAGGCATGATAACAAATATTAGATAATTACTATTATCATATGGATTTTGACATAAAAAGGGAATTCTAGAAAAGGACATTTCATGTTCATCATCTACATCCATAACCGGCAGAGTTTCTGTAGACCATCCTGTTGTGGAGACTATGAGGACGTGAGATTGGGTTGTTATCAGGTGCATCACAATATTGCAGCCAGATATAACGTCCTGCATAAAAAAAGGCAAGGCCTGTGAGCGGGCACACACTCCCAGATACGGTCTGTGTACCTTCTACTGTATCACAACATGAAATAGTCCAAACACTTTTCACCCCTGATGTTTACCAAAGATGAGCAGTGGAGATAATGGAGACATCTCATGTGCAGGAGAGATACCTCCAGATTTCTACAGAAAAATTCATTACCATAATAATTGGTAACATAAATTTATCGTATAGAACCTATAACTGCTACAAGAATGTCCAGATACTGAACCTACATGTACACTCACGGCCACTTTATTAGGTACACCTGTCCAACTGCTCGTTAACACTTAATTTCTAATCAGCCAATCACATGGCGGCAACTCAGTGCATTTAGGCATGTATACATGGTCAAGACAATTCCTGCAGTTTCTCCACATCAGTATGGGGAGAAGGTGATTTGTGGCCTTGAACGTGGCATGGTTGTTGGTGCCAGAAGGGCTGGTCTGAGTATTTCAGAAACTGCTGTCTACTGGGATTTTCACGCACAACCATCTCTAGGGTTTACAGAGAATGGTCCGAAAAAGAAAAACTCCATTGAGCGGCAGTTCTGTGGGCGGAAATGCCTTGTTGATGCCAGCAGGTCAGAGGAGAATGGGCAGACTGGTTCGAGCTGATAGAAAGGCAACAGTGACTCAAATCACCACCCGTTACAACCAAGGATGGCAAAGAGCATCTCTGAATGCACAGTACTTCAAACTTTGAGGCAGATGGGCTACAGCAGCAGAAGACCACACCGGGTGCCACTCCTTTCAGCTAAGAACAGGAAACTGAGGCTACAATTTTGCACAGCTCATCGAAATTGGACAGTAGAAGATTGGAAAAACGTTGTCTGGTCTGATAGGTCTCGATTTCTGCTGTGACATCAGATGGTAGGGTCAGAATTTGGCGTCAACAACATGAAGCATGGATCCATCCTGCCTTGTATCAGCGGCTCAGGCTGGTGGTGGTGGTGTCATGGATCCATCCTGCCTTGTATCAGCGCTCAGGCTGGTGGTGCTGGTGTCATGGATCCATCCTGCGTTGTATCAGTGGGTCAGGCTGGTGGTGGTGGTGTCCATGGTGTCTTTGGGCCCCTTGGTACAACGCCACAGCCTACCTGAGTATTGTTGCTGCCCATTGTCCATCCCTTTATGACCACAATGTACCCACATCTGATGGCTACTTTCAGCAGGATATGCGCCATGTCAATAAAAGCTGGAATCATCTCAGACTGGTTTTCTTGAACATGACAATGAGGTCACTGGACACAAATGGCCTCCACATCACCAGATCTCAATCCAATAAGCATCTTTGGGATGTGGTGGAACGGAGATTCGCATCATGGATGTGCACCGACAAATCTGCGGCAACTGTGTGATGCCATCATTATCATATGGACCAAAATCTTCTGAGGAGCTTCCAGCCCTTGTTGTATCTATGCCACGAAGAATTGATGCAGTTCTGAGCAAAAGGGGTCCAACCCGTTACTACATGGTGTACCTATAAAGTGCCAGTGAGTGTATGTGCTCCCTATCATATCTGTAAATCCTCGGAACTACATGGTCTCTGGATCTCGAACAGGTCCAGAACTGGGTAAGAGGATAACAAGTGATACCAACCATGATCCCGGCGCGTTCTCTGTAGTGGATTCGGGTTCCGGCTGGGATTCACTGAAGTAGCTCCTCCACCGTCCACCAGGTGGCGCTGCTGCGCGAAGTTCCCCGAGCCCGCTGGAATTCTCCTGAATTCACACGGCGCCATTCTGGATGAAGGTAAGTGCAATTTTTGCAACACCTTTTTTTTAAAAAAAATGCAGCGGTTTTCCCGAATCCGTAAGGTTTTCGTTCGCCACGCCCCCCGATTTCCGTCGATGCCAGCAACCGATCGCCAAAATCCGATCGCGTGCGCCAAAACCCGGGGCAATACAGGAAATGGGCCAAATCGAAATATTCGGTAACACATCGGAAAACGCGAATCGACCTACATGGGCTTGTACTGTTCCGTGAGGTCTGTAGCCTTATGAAGGGAATTATTCTGGGTCAATTTTCTTGGCAGATCCAATATTTATTATAAGAGGTAACAGGTGATATGGACCAGTAATGGCAGAGTAAAATTTAGCCCTACAAAGAAAATAATTTTATGGTTCACGCTTGGTCTCAACTCGTTCCTGGTCAGTTCTGTAGTCTTCAGAAGGAGATGACCATACAGTAAATTTCTGCATACGACATATTTGACTGCTGCTAAACTGCACCAAAATTGGCTTGGGGTGGCCAAAAGTAGGAGATAATTGGTCAGAGGAGGCCTTTCCTTTTCATGACATGAGATATGTCCAGCTTCTGGTCAGCTTACTGGGTCCATTAACAAGTTGTACCCAGTAAGTTTGAAGGAACCCCCTTGAGATATGTAACAGCAAAGGAACGATGACCTTCTGAACTGGATCATTTTGTACAGTTAGACCTATGAGGCAGTGCAAATTTGGAACCAGTGGTTTGCTCATACGCCTTTGGATGGGACTGTAGGATAGAGCTTCCTGAACATGGATGCTGACGCGATTGGTTTGTAGGCCATGATGTTTAGTCATGTGTGTCCTTTTCTTTGGTCTTTCTTGACGACATAAGTTTTTTTGTGTTTTTTGTTTAGCTTTTACATTAATTTCTGTATTATTCTTGTAGGGGAACTATTGTTCGGATTTCAGCCACCGCGCTTCCTCTTGCTTGACTTGGCTTCCCTGAGTACGGAGCTTGCCCCAATGCATCACATATTACTTGAAGAGCTTACGAGAACTAGCAAGAACCTAGTCATCACCTTCTCCATCTACATCCATTGTGCCCTCAAACCTCTACATTCCATACCCACATGGTAAGACGATTCCCTTTAAGAATTGGCTACCCATAGATATAAAGGACTCCAGTCAGTTTGGGCAGAACTAACTTAGCTAAACATGAGAGATTCCACCTCAAACAACCTTTTGCTCATGTCGAGATCTCTCGTAAGTCCCACACGGGTTTCATTTAAAAGGGTTGTCCGAGTTCTTAAAAAAAAACTCAGGGAGCCGGAGGGCGCTTCTTAAAAAAATAAAGTCCTACTTACTTCCGTTGCCTCCCAGTATCCAGCGCTGCTGTCACTCCGGTCCCAGGCTGGATTCATCATCCGCCGCCTGTGGCCAGGCACACCTATCCGTCCCTATACACAGCATTGTGTCGCGGGCCGGAAGTTGTTCGGGGTCCGGCCGGAAGCAATCCAGCGCTGCTCTTGGGCCATGTGTGTTCAATCGCGCCCGGTACCGGAGTGACAGCAGCGCGGACAACCGGAGGGCACCGGAAGGTAGTAGACTTTATTTTTTAGCAGTGCCCTCCCGGCCTCCCTGATTTTTTTTTTAAGAACTCAGAACCCTTTAAGGGACTATCTTAAAAGAATTGAACAGTTGGACTAAAATGCTGGGTCTCCATCATTTTTGGGTTGATCCTACAGTATGTCCACTTTCATGAGTGATCACTAAATCGACCTCAATATTTCATGATGTTCTCAATATCAATTCTTCTTAACAGTCTGACGGCTCGGTCAGGAAGACAAAACTTGAAACCATGATCTTATGCAACTTCTGTAGGTCCATAGAAGCGGTCCACCAGCCCAACATGAGAAGAGGAATTGATCCTTAAGCAAAACCATCTTATTATTTACTCGTAACACGATGCTTAGAACCTCATTCTTCTACGAGTTGATGGTAGGACCACATGTGTTGGGTATTGGGTCAAACTCTCCAAGGGAAAAAACTTTACAAAATTTGTCCAACCTACAGTAAACCCAGCACACCCAGTGTGACTTTGTTTTTACCCTTATGTTGCATATTGAATAACGATTATCTACTCTGATTCTGGTTAGATTGGAAGGTTACCATAACTTGAAGCTTTATCATATGCTGGGCTTGAAGGTTTGGAGGACCCCATCGGCCTGACCATGGTCTTTTGGGCCAAACTTAGTCACAAAGTCAAAAAATTTGCCGCAGAAGAGCCTGTGACCCGCGGGACCCTGCTGGAGCATTGATGGACAGGTAGCAGAAGTGAGGCTGAAACTTTGAGAACATTTAGTCTTACCTCACCGCAGAGAAACCCCTTGAACGTGGGACCCTCACCATTTAGTGGATACTGTGCTGTCATGGGGACAGGACTATCAATAAAACTTCATTGCAGACACCTTACAGCTGCCATGGCAGGCTCTGGACTAAGTGACATCCGACTTCACCAGAGGTCCCAGTATTCAGAGGTCCGTCTGTAACTAGGGGTCATTAAGTTGGGTACTACCTGTATAAGTGTTAAGATTGATGGTCATCTTTGTATCCTTTTCCGAGCTGCATCGATGCGACTGTTTTTCTGTGTGTATTGCCGTTTACTTAGTTGATCTTTGTGTTATATCAGTTACATTCTTACCCTCCAGCCGACCTGACTGAGCCCGATCAGATAGAGAGCTGTCGCATTTTTAGAATGGTTACAAATTACCATGAACACAACAAAGTGTATATTATCTTTAGTGTAAAAATCTGTTTAAGTAGAAAAAGAAAAAGAAAAAAATACTCACGTTACCCACACTGCACTACTGTTACGGTCTATCACAAATAAGTCTAGGAATATAGTTCATAACATGTATTTCTATAGAGAGGAGTCAGTATTATAGTCAGTTATATTCTGTGTACAGGGCAGATTATAGTAGTTTATCTTGTACTGGGGGCAGTCATTATAGTAGTTATATTCTTGTACATAGGGGGCGTATTATAGTAGTTATATTTTTGTACATAGAGGGCAGTATTGTAGTAGTTAATATTCTTGTACATAAGGGCTTATTATAGTAGTTATATTCTTGTAACATAGAAGGCAGTATTGTAGTAGTTATATTCTTTTACATAGAGGGCAGGGGGCAGTGTCCTCCTATCACTTCTAGGGGTGACTATCCTATACCATGGCCCCCCACATCATCACACCAGCAGGGGGCAGTGTCCTCCTATCACTACTAGGGGTGACTATCCACACCTGATGAGCAGCCACACCTTTAATACAACACCGTTATTAGCAGCAAGACCACCTTATAGAATAATAATATAAAGTAAGAATAGTATTTATAGACGCGGCAAATCAAATTATCCGTAGCGCTTTACAATCATGGGTACATATCAACTATCTTAAGCATTCACAAGACACAACATATGGAACAATAGGAGTGGAGAGCCCTGATCACAAGAGGCTTACAGTCGAGGAGGCTTATGTGGTGACACAATATGGTTGTAAAACATGGTCCGCCATTCCTTTATAGGGAACATAATAAAGAAGATTATATAGGGCATAATTTCTAAAAACTAAACAACCGATTTTGCTGCTGCTTTAACCACGACCAAGCAGCCCATCAGCATGCCGCCATCCTTATTTACAGGGTCCTAGGTGACAAGACTGCAGAATGTCGGAGCTTGGTTTATATATCTACTGGCTGTTTTGCCATGGGCGATATGACACAGGAGGGAGTATAAGGGAGATTGACATTATCCATCAGTTAGTCTAGTAGTTAGATAGGGCTTACTAAAAAAGATGGGGTTCTAAGAGCACGTTTTGAAGAGAAAAAGGCTTTGGAGGGTGGGTATTACGTCTTGAGTCCAGGTAGAAGGGCATTCCAGAGCAATTGGAGCAAACGCGGGAGAAGTCCTGATACGGTGCATGGGAGTTTCGCCTTAAGGAGAGATAATCTACATGCGTCACTCGCATCTAAGAGTACGGGATTTCTGATATTCTGAGATGAAGAATAGAGATAGGGAGGTCAGCATTATTCAGGTGTTGATGAGGGTTATTATTTTAAAGTGAAATACGGAAGTATACATTCATCCATTGGAGATGAGTGAAAAACGGTGGATGTCATCCTTTCTCTTTTTTGTTTCCTTAAACCTTAATAATACCACCTTATTAGCAGCACACAAGCAACCATTATAATACCAGCCAACACCGCCATCATCTGCCCACCTATTACCGCACCCTACCACCCCTTCTCCCCTCCCCCTCCCCCTCCTCCCCAACGCTACTGCTGCGCCATAGAACCCAATCCTTACTCCCCTACCACCTCATCTGCTGGCAGCTAGCAAATCTCAATAAATCCTGTCATCTATCTGCTGTCAGAACGTCTGGTCCAAGACTCCTCATCATAATAACACCTCAGCATTCTGCAGAACCAAAACCTCATATATAAACAACACATCAGCCTCAATATGCCCGCATTACCAAACCCCTCATAACCTTCAACCCCACTCATCTTCTGCCTCCTCCTCACGAAATAAACAATCTCATCTGTTGGCACCCCCACCTCCCTCCTCTCCCTCCATACACCCCTCATTCCCTGCTTCCGACGCATCACCGTGTCTTTAGCCTTACTTTATTCACCCCAGGCTGAATCAAACTCAAGCTTGACGGACTCTCTTCCTTCTTTTGCACCCCCCTTCCCGAGACCCTATTAGCCTTATCTACCTCTCCTACCACGAGCTAATGAATCTATGTATGAAGAGGGCCGGGCACAAAACCAAACCGCTCCGTCAAAAAAACAAAGAAGGGGGGTAACCTGGTTGTTTGCCGTGGGCACAGTCTCCGACAGGCAACTGAAAGCATGGCGGCGCATACCTGCGATCGGCGCTTCCCAAAAAAAACCCGAATGTCATCAGGGTGGGCGACAATCGGTATGCCATGGTGCCCTCAGGGTTTCATAAATGAAACCTTAGGCTGAATTGATTTCCTTCCTTCGTCAACCTCTCCTTTTCGTCTGCGGATTTCGGCTAAACAATGAGCCAGGCCTCATTGACATGAATCATGTGCCAAACATTGCCTATATACTCGATACGAAGTATTGCAGTATTTTTAGGAACATCACACATCAGAGTTCGGGTACCCGAAGGCGGCACAGAAATCGTTAAAAAAAGAAAAACACAGTTTAACTCCTTTCACACCATTCCTAAACCATCAAGTCACGTTCCACTCACACCCCCTTGTCCCTATAAGGGATAGAAAGAGAAGAAACAGAAAAGCCAGACACATGAACACAACCTCATCTGCTGTTCAGACACCCTCATTATCATACATACAGTGCCTGCTGACCCTCTAATACACAAATTTTAGATGCTCGGGCAAAACAGCAACGATACATACACAACCTCCACTGCTGAACTCTTCTACATAAACCTCTAATTACAACCTACACCGCTGCGCGCAGAAACGATAGGTCATACCTCATCTGCTGCAGAAGAACCTCATAGGTTCATACCTCATCGCTGCATAACCTCATTAGACACACATACTTTCAGCGGAGAGCAAACTCATACTTACTATAGCCGTCAGCTCTCATGTATGAAACAGCCTCATCTGCTTCGGAACTCATAACACTAATGTGTTGCAGACTGCAAAATACAACACTCAGGCTGCACATCAGAATTACACTCTCTGCACTCTCTTTCCCTTACCCCTCCGTGCTCAAGCTAACCCCGAGAGGCCGCGCTCGGAAGCTGTGCCCTCTACCCTGCCCCCGTACTTCCGTCCCAGTCTCCCGACTACCATCTGCTCCGAGGGAAGTGGCGCGCAGAGGAGGCAAAGGCAAGCAACTTCACTCCATATTGGTCAATTGCCGCAGCCTTGAAACTCACATTTATATCCAGACTCTGGGCTTCCGATGAGTGCAATTTCCACCCAGCCACAAAACGACAGAACCCCTGCAACTTTTGCTCATAGGAAAGCAACAGGTCGCGGGGGACAACTGTTGGGGAGATCCGCAGGCGTGCCGTCAACTGTCCCCCCGAACAGCCTTTGGCGCACACTCGATTGAGCGGCGGGCGGCCATGCGACAGGAATGAGCGGGGGGGGGGCGTGGCCGTCAGATCATTCCGACTTATGAGGAGGACTGAGACGCCGGGATTTAACATTCCAAAATTGTGTCGCAAGACAATGCACTCACCGCACCAGTGGGAAGAAGGTGAACTCCAGTGGACTCTGGACGTGGGGAATCGCACACAGGCTGGATATCGGGCGGGCACACACGATTTAGGAATCGCTGCACAGCCTGATTGTCGGACACTCGCCGGATCGGGGAATGCACTTGGGGTGAACTGTCGACTGGGTAACTACAAAGGAGGGAAGCAATTTTCCCCTTTTCCGCATTTCCCTTATGAAGTCCAATTGTCCTAATGGAGAGTACAGAAGAGAAAAGAAGGAAGAACACATTCTCATTCACAGAAACAGAGCACCACAAAGACAGCAGGGACGTTCCTTCGAAAGTCCATGCCAGCCGGAAGGGGGGGGGGCCCCACGAATCATGTTAGGAAAGAGGTCAAAAGACAAAGGGCAGATAGAAAAAGTGGCCTAGGTGAAAAAAGGTAACAGGCGAAGGAGATACGAGTAAGGGAAAGAGAAAGAAAAAAGGGTAGAGCCATTAGAAGAGTATTAAAAAAATCGGTTAAGGGTGAAAGGCTGTAGAAGGGCGTATGGAATACGGGTAGGGTCCCTCTCCCCGATACTGGATTTTTTTTTTAGGTTCATTTCTTTGTGTTTTCATGGCGGGGCAGCGCAGTATGGTGTAATTAAGCATTTAACATGCAGGTTTGGCAATATTGTTCTATGTGGCATTTGCATTATGGGGAGGTGGACGGGTACATTTGCACCTCGCTTACGCGTCCATGTCATTTTTCTTCGCAATAATGTCGAATATGGGACTCAGGCAGGTCCAGAGCGAGGGGGCCCCGGTTCGCCGGAGAATAAATCATACACTTTGCAACTAGATTATGCTCTACCGTCATGGCGCCAAAATTTTTGAAATAAACACAATAGTATATTGTTCACATGATCTTTGCCGCCCTCTGTTTGTCCTACTGTTTTTCTCACCCTACAGACATACCGTGCAATCAATATTATGGGGAACACAAGCTGAGGGGCAGTGAGGAGGAGTTTTCTGCAGCAAGTCATTATTTGCAGTTTTGCCCCTTTGTCTTCAGGACCTCGGCAGAGCGCCCTGGCAGCGCTCAATCACCTTCTCACCACAGCCATGACTGATAGCCATCCATTCCTTCAAACAATGCTGCAAGTTGGTCACAAGTGGTGGATGATTGACAATCATTGATCATGATTGATCAATTGGATAGATCTGGAAGTTTCCAGGCCATGGACCCAAACTCTCTTAGGTTTTTGGTCCCGGAGCAATGTAGGGGATCCCCCTTGCTTTATGCGCAGGGCTCCATCATGCGCTGTACACGGCATTGTTCATCACCAACTGCTCTTGGACGGTTGGGAGACAGTTGCTCTGGAGGACATTCTGGTCCCATTCTATATTCATGAGGGTTTGTGGGGGGGCCGGCAAGAACTGTGCAGAGAGCCACATGAATGTTTGCAAAATGCTTTACAGTTGAATGAACAAGAATGGGTGTCAGCGCGCACCTGGTCTTCATCCAATAAGCTTTTTTCCATATGTTACAAACCCTCAGACGGGATTCTCAAGAAAAGGATTTTACCGTTACCCCATCCTCAGCAGTCACTCCATTTACCTTTTGCCGAATATCATTCTGTCTCATGATATTTTTTTTCTGGAGAGAGTGGCTGCGCTCGGCGCCCTCCTTGACCCCAGGCCTTGCTCCAAGATCCCTCCAGGCTCACAGTGCGAGCAGATGCCACTCACACTGCCCGGCGGCCCATTCCTGAGCAACCGCTGCAACTGCTGGGAAGCCCACCCAAAAAGCTGAAACACTCTTAAAGACGTCCCGGTGCTTGTCTGGTCCTGGAGCCTTTTTGGAAACAATGACCGCTCTCATGGAAGGGGTTTTATGATCGATAGATGGGTGACTGAGTGCAATCTTTCTACTGCCGATACTCTTCCCTTTCCTGTTAGGCCAGGTGTGTTCAGGGCAAGATGACGGGCGTGTTTCTTTAGAGATACCATGGTTAAAACGAGAGAAACAATGATGCCAGCACCAGCTTCCGTTTAAAAACCCCGAAGGACGCAGGGTTGTTTTTACTCCTTGTCTCAATTCTCATGGGAATAGACAGTGGGCTCTCTTGACTCGCCGAGGAGGAGACAAACCGGGAGCGTGAGTCTAAGTGAACTCCTGGTCTTTCGCAGAGCCCGCCGCAAGCGGAGTGGTCTGCTGCAGCGAAGGAGGCACCAGGTCACCAGGTCGCTCCGCGGGTGCGACTAGGCCCACGGCGGCAGCCAAGGTAGGGACACGGGGACCACGGATGGCAGGCAGGACCACGGATGGCATACAGGACCACGGATGGCATGCAGGACCACGGATGGCTGGCAGAACCATAGAAGGCTGGCAGGACCTCGGAAGGCTGGCAGGACCTCCACAGGACACCAGGACCGCCACAGGACACCAGGAACGCCACTTGACATCACGGAACAAGGGAACACCACGAAACACCCGGGGACTGCGCGGCAGACCGGGACACGGGTGCCCCCGCGATCCATGACATGGATCGCGTGGTCCCCCGGGACGGAACGCCCCCCCCCCCCCCCCTTAGGGCCTCTCTTCTCTTCTTCAGCCGGCTGTTCTTCCTTCTTCGCCTCCTCCAATTCTTCTTGGTGAAAAGATACCTTAGGAAGAGAGCAGGCACTGAGAAGACCTGGGAAGCCGCAGGCTGGGTCGGCTCTTGGCACACCGGAGCGGCCTCAGGGGAGGCCGGTGGAGACTCTGGAGTGGCCTCAGGGAAGTCCGGAGCAGCCGTGGGAAGCTGCGGAGTCTGGGCCGCCACTGGAACAGCCGTGGGAAGCTGCGGAGTCTGGGGCACCACTGGAGCAGCACTGGCAAGCTGCGGAGGCTGGGGCACCACTGGAGCAGCACTGGCAAGCTGCGGAGGCTGGGGCGCCACAGGAGCAGCACTGGCAAGCTGCGGAGGCTGGGGCGCCACTGGAGCAGCACTGGCAAGCTGCGGAGGCTGGGGCGCGACTGGAACAGCACTGGCAAGCTGCGGGGGCGCCACTGGAGCAGCACTGGCAAGCTGCGGAGGCTTGGGCGCCACTGGAGCAGCACTGGCAAGCTGCGGGGGCTGGGCCGACACTGGAGCAGCACTGGCAAGCTGCGGAGGCTGGGGCGCCACTGGAACAGCACTGGCAAGCTGCAGGGGCTGGGCCACCACTGGAGCAGCACTGGCAAGCTGCGGAGGCTGAGGCGCCACTGGAGCAGCACTGGCAAGATGCAGAGCCTCTGGAGCAGCACTGGCAAGCTACAGAGCCTCTGGAGCAGCACTGGCAAGCTGCGGAGCCACTGGAGCAGCTCCGGGGAGCTGCGGAGCCACTGGAGCAGCTGCGGGGAGCTGCGGAGCCACTGGAGCAGCTGCGGGGAACTGCGGAGGCTTGGGCGCTGCTGGAGCAGCTCTGGGAAGCTGCGGGAGCTTGGGAGCTGCTGGAGCAGCTCTGGGAAGCTGCGGAGTCTTGGGCAACGCTGGAGCAGCTCTGGGAAACTACGGAGGCTTGGGTGCCGCTGGAGCAGTTCTGGGAACATGCGGAGGCTTGGGTGCCGCTGGAGCAGCTCTGGGAAGCTGCGGAGGCTTGGGCGCCGCTGGAGCAGCTCTGGGAAGCTGCGGAGTCACGGGAGCAGCTCTGGGAAGCTGCAGAGTCACGGGAGCAGCTCTGGGAAGCTGCGGAGTCACGGGAGAAGCTCTGGGAAGTCCCCCAGTATATAGCATGCAGCCCCTGCCCCCAGTATATAGCCTGCAGCCCCTGCCCCCAGTATATAGCCTGCAGCCCCTGCTACCCGTATACAGCAAGCCCTTTGCCCCCAAGTAAATAGCCTGCAACCCCCACCCCCAGTATACAGCCTGAAGCCCCTGCCCCCCAATATATAGCCTGCCAGTCCCTGCCCCTCCCAGTACATAGCCTGCAGCCCCTGTCCCTCAGTATATAGCCTGCAGCCCCTGCTCCTAGTATATAACCTGAATCCCCTGCCCCTAGTATATAGCCTGCAGCCCCTGCCCCCAGTAGACAGCTTGCAACCCCAGCTCCGAGTGTATAGCCTGAAGCCCCTGCCTCTAGTATATAGCCTGCGTCCCCTGCCCTTAGTATACAGCCTGAAGCCCCCGCCCCCAGTATATAGCAAGCATCCCCTGCCCCCAGTATACAGTTTGCAACCCCTGCTCCCCAGTATATAGCCTGCAGCCCCTCCACCCCAGTGTATAGCCTGCAGCACCTGGCCCCAGTATACAGACTACAGCCCTTTCTACCCAGTATACAGCCTGCAGCCCCTTCCCCCAGTATACAGCTTCCAATCCCTGCTCTCCCACTATATAGCCTGCAGCCCCTGCTCTCAGTATACAGCCTGCAGCCACTGCCCCCAGTATATAGCCTGCAGCCCCTGTCCCCCAGTATATAGCCAAAGATCTTTATCCTAGGCATGTGCCCAGGACAGGGGCATACTCTACGCTAGAGGAGGGCGTTGTTTACAATCAACATAGACAAAGGTTCTTGACCGTAAGAGAAGTGAGTGAGCCTGTGGCACCCACTCTGCCGCCGAGGAGGTGTTATGGCGGACTCTATGTTACATGTTCAAGAGAAGGCCTGGATGCCTTTCTGGAGAGAAAAAAATATCACGGGTTATGGGTGATAAAACCTTCTTCATTCTTACCTGTTGGCCTTGCTGGTCTGTTTCAGCCTTATATACTATGATACTAGGGGCAGGGATCTTCAGGTATACAATCGGAGCAGGGGTTGCAAGCTATATACTGGGGGGGGCAGGGGTCTGCGGCTGTCCGCTGGGCGCAGGTGGTGCAAGCTGTCATACTGGGGGCAGGCTGCAGGCTTTATAAAAGCGGAAGGGGCTTCAGGCTAGATAAGGGGAAGCAGGGGCTTGGCCGGCTCTCTCCTGAGGGCCCAGGGGTGCAGGCTATGTATGGGGGGGCAGGGACTGGAAGCCATATACTGGGGGGGGGGTTTTGCAGGCTATTTACCGTGGGGGGCTGCAGACCTATATACTGGGGGCAGGGGCTGCAGGCTCTATAGTGGGGGCAGAAGAGGGCTGCAGGGATGTATACTGGGGGGGCAAGGGCTATAATCCCAAAGTTTGACACATATTAACAGGGATAATGTTATATATACCACATACCAAAACAACCGTGCATTACATCTTGATCGCTCCCACACCTGATCTAGTGAGTTTGATTTGGAAAAATAAGGAAAACTACTTCCAGGTTGTCGGCAAGTCTTGAGATGGACTAAGTTGTTCTGGCTTAAAAAAAAAAATAATAATACATATACACAAGTATATATTGTATACCAGTTGGAGACTGACAAAGTTGATATTGTATTTTTATGCCAAGATCAGGGGCAGAAAGAATACTCATACCATTCACAGGGGGCATTGGGCATAAACCCTTGAATGCAGATTCCAGATTCTGGGCCATACTATCTACCAAAATGACTGAATTCTCCTTCTCACTATTACTCCAACGGCCTAAAACTTTTCCTGGGCTCTGGGTTATGCGTTCTAAGCAACCAAGACTGATCTCTTCTGATTTCAGGCCCATACTTTATACTCCAACCAAAGGACTCTTACTGATATCTGGGTCATACATATAGCAAAATGACTAAGTTCTTCCTGGTCTCTGTGGTTCATACTATCTACTCTAACCAATGAAACTCTTTCGGTATCTGGGTCATACTATCTACTCCACCAACCTAAACTCTTCTGGCGTCTCGGGGTCTATACTATCTACCGGAAGCGGACTAAGTCTTCCGGTATCTGGGGTCATACTATCTACTCCAAACCAACTGTGAACTCTTTCCTGATCTTGGGTCATACTATCTTACCGAGCATCGATAAGTTCTTCCTGGTCTCTGGGTTATACTATCTACTCAAACAAACTAAACTCTTCTTGGTCTCTGGGTCCACTATCTACTCCACCAACTGAACTCTTCCTGGTCTCTGGGTCATACTAGTACTCCAACCAACTGAACTCCTTCCTGGTCTCGGGGTTCTACTATTACTCCAATCAACTAAACCTTCATGATCTCTGGGGTCATACTACACCGAAATCAAACTAAAGTTCTCCTGTCTCTGGGTTTTATACTATCTACTCCAACCAACTAAACTCTTTCTGGTTCTCTGGGACAATTATCTACTCCAACCAACTAAAACTCTCCCGGGTCGTCTGGTCATACTATCTAATCCAACCATGAACTCGTCCTGACTCTGGGTCATACTATCTACCCGAAATTGGACTAAGTTCTTCTGTCTCTGGGTTATATACTATCTACTCCAACCAATAAACTCTTCTTGGTCTCTGGGGTCATACTATCTAATCCAACCAACTGAATCTTCCTGGCTCTGGGTTCATCCTATCTACTCCCACCCAACTGAACTCTTCCTGGATCGGGTCATACTATCTACTCAACCAACTGAACTATTCCTGGTATCTGGGTATACTATTACCCAAACCAAACCTAACTCTTATGATCCTTGGGTCATACGATCTCCAAAATCGGAAAGTTCTTTCCTGGTCTCTGGTCAGACTATCCACTCCAACCAACTGAACTTGTTCGGGTCTAGCGATCAGACTATAACTCCAACAAACTAAACTCTTCCTGGTTGTCTGGGGTGACTATCTACTCCAACCAACGAAACTCTTCCTGGTTCTCTGGGTCATATATCTACTCCAACCACTGAACTCTGTCCTGATCTCTGGGTCATACTATCTACTACAACCAAACTGAACTCTTCCTGATATCTGGTCATCTTTCTACTCCAACCAAACTGAACTATCATGGTCCGGGGTCATACTATCTCCCCCAACCCTAAAAACCCTTCCTGATCTATGGGTCATACTATCTACCGAAATTCAACTATTTCTTCCGGTCTCTGGGTCATACTATTACCTCCACCAACTGAACTCTTCCAGATTCTCTTGGTCATACTATATAACTCCAAACAACTAAACTTTCCTGGTCTTGGTATACTATCTACTCAAACCAACTGCTGAACTCTCCTGATCTCTTGGTCATACTATCTACTCCAACCAACTAAACTCTTCCTGGTCTCTGGGTAGACTATCTACTCCAACCAATGAACGCTTCATGATCTTCTTGGTCATACTATCTACTCCACCAACTCTAAACTCTTCATGGCTCTGGGTCATACATCTACTCAACACAACCGGAACTCTCCGGTCTCGGGGTCATACTATCTACATCCAAACAACTAAACTTTCCTGGGGTCTCTATCGATCATAACTATCACTTCCAACCAAACTATAACTCTTCTGGTCTCGGGTCATAATATCTACCAAAATGACTAAGTTTTCCTGGCTCTGGGTTATACTTATCCACTCCAAACAAATGAACTCTACTGATCTCTGGGTCAACTATTACTCAAAAACCAACTGACTACACTCTCCGGTCTCTGGGTCATACTATATACTCCAAACAACGAGTCTTGCTGGGATCGGGGCATACTATCTACTCCAACCAACTGAGCTATTCTGGTTCTGGGTCATACTAATCTACTCCCAACCCAAATGAACTTATTCCTGGTCTCGGGTATACTATATACTCCACCAACCTAAACTCTTCCGGATCTCTCGGGTCTACGATTCCTACCAAAAATGAACTCTAAGTTCGTCTGGTTCTGGGTTTATACTATCTACTCCAACCAACATAAAACTATTCCTGGTCTCTGGGTCATATTATCTACTCCAAACCAACTAAACTCTTCCTGGTTCTGGAGGTCATACTACTACCAAAATCGATAGTTCTTCCTGGTCTCGGGGTTACTATCTACTCCAACCAACTGAAACTCTTCCTGGTCTATGGGTCATACGATCTACTCCAACCAAACTGAGCTATTCCTGGTCTCTGGGTCATACTATCTACTCCAACCAACTGAGCTCTTCCTGGTCTCTGGGTATACATCTACTCAAACCAACAAACTCTCTGGTCTTGTGGGTATATTATTTACTCCAACCAACTAAACCTTCCGGATCTCTGGGTATACTATCTACTCCAACCAACGGAACTTTCCTGGTCGATCGATCATACTATCTACTCCAATCAAACTCTAACTCTTCCTGGTCTCTGGGTCATATTATCTACTCCAACCAAATGAACTCTGCCTGTTCATTACTTGGATCATACTATTTACCAAACTGAACATTTTCCTCCTGGTCTTTACGGTATACTATATATCCAGACCACTCATTCCTCCTGGTTAAATATGGACCCATCTCAAAGATCTAAAGTTAGGAATATGAGGAGCAACGCGGAAACAAAGGGTGAAGTAACGTGATTACAAAAAGATGAAGTAACTGGCTAAATAAGACTCAGAGTCTAAGTGTGAATATAACTAGCCATATAAAAAGCTAGTATTTCTACCTCTGAGTCAGTAAGATTATATCGAGTTTTTCTAGCGTCTTCTATTCTTTAGTGTCTTTCTTCTGCCTTTTTTTCCAAAAAACATAGGGTGGTGGTGGCACTATCCAGATTACAGACTGTGGAGTTGAAGGGCAAAATGTTGATGGAAGTCCAAGTGAAGGTCTGGTACGAAGACGTGTGGTGTGAATCATGAACCCTTTCCTGCCTGGTTCCCAGCCAGCGCAATAGTATTAAACCAAACATTTGGGCCGGCCGAGACTGGAGGAACAATTTAAGAAGGAATGATGAGGGTTTTTGTGCTCGTACCTCCTGACCAGAGCTCGGGTCATGCAATTCTTTGGCAGACGTGTTTATCAGGCCTCAGGATATCGGAAAGACTTGATGAATCGGGGGTTCTTAAGTTGGAGGCATAAGATCTGGAAGTGTTTCCACTTTCCCACCCCCCCCCCCCCCCCCCCCCCCCCACCTCGATGAAATTTGGTGTATAACAGGACCGGTCTGTTGGGGCAATGCAACAACAGGGTCATATCTGGAAGTGGGCCAGACCCAGGGAGATAACCAGTGAGGGGATTATGGAAGAAGTCATCATTGCCAAAACACAAACACATAGTGTGGGGCACTCAACACCTCACAAGGGGGGTTGACCCGGCCTGACAACTTTCTTTCAGATGGAACTGGGTACACTGGGTGAAGCGGCAAGAGGATCTCAGAGGAACATCATCACCTCTGTGTATAGAGGGAGAAGATAAAGAGTTGACTAGGACTACCCCATATTTTTTAATTTGAAAGAGGATGAGATGATGCTGTACAGGGGGTTACAGAATGGGCTAGCTTTTGGGTTACGATGTGAAACAGAGTGCTCAGTTGTTGTGGTTAGGGGTATAGAAATGATATATTTTGGGCGTGGCAGTGTGGTTCGTTGCAAGTAAGGGGTTAATAGGATACATGACAGTGTGTCAGTTGTGTGTAAGGGGTATATATGGAATTTGGGGGGGGTGCGTGTGGTCCGTTGCAATTTAAGGGGTTTATACGATATGCAGGGTTACCAGTGTGGTCACTAGTGTGGTGTTAGAGCGGTATATAGATGATTTTTGGGGTTGCCGTGTGGTGCATTGCAATGCTAAGGGGTAATGTGATATATGCACAGGGATTCAGTATGTGGTGTTAGGTGTAATGTATGAGATTTTGGGGTTGCAATGCCGTGTGGTTGCATTGCAATGTAAGGGGTTGATTAGATATATGCACAGTGTTCTCAGTTGTGGTGTACTAGGGTATTACATGATGATTTTGGGTGGGCAGTGTGGTTTTTTGCAATTGTAAAGGGTTATATGAATAAAGTGGGGCACAGTGGTGGTACAGTTGTGGTTAGGGGTATATATGATATATTTTGGGGGTGCATATGTGGTCGTTGCATGTAAGGGGTGATATATGAATACTTGGGCAAGGTGGTCAGTTGTGGGTTAGAGGTATACATGATAATATTTGAGAGGCAGCAGTGTGTGTTTTTTACGCAAGTAAGGGGTGGGTTTATATGATATATTGGGTCACAGTTGTGGTCAAGGTTGTGGTGTGGGGTTGGTAGATATGAGTATTGGGGCCAGGTGTGGATCAGTTGTGGGGTCTAGGGCTATATATGATATATTTTGGGGCGCGCAGTGTGGTTCTAGTTTGCAATTGTAAGGGGTATATAGATATAATGGGGGCACAGTGTGGTCAGTGTGTGTGTTAGGGGTATATTGATAGTTATGTGGAGGGCAGCCAGTGTGGTTGTTGGCAAGTAAGGGGTTTATAGATATATGCAGGGGGCACAGGTGGTCGCTGTGGTGTGAGGGGCCATATATTATTTGAGGAGCATAGTTGTGATATAGTTGTTAATCGTGGTGACTATCTATTTTTAGCAGCACAGTGTATGCATCTGTTTGTTGCGACTGAAGGACCATCAGGGGGAATAAGCGGGGATAAGTCATGGATGGAGAAGTCATCATGAAAATTCAGCACTCGGAGGTGAAGATTGTTACCAGTAAGATGGGGATGCCACCTGCTTCGTGTCCGATCAGTCACTGACTAAGTCGTCTTGTGCGGGTGACATGGAAAATAATCAAATGGTGACACTTGAAGTGGTGCACTTGGCTCGGGGAGGAAGTCCCACAAAATGCCTGTTCATGGGGCCTGGAAATTACTGCTAGCAGCCCTGCATACACGGCTGGTGTACAGAACATGTATATAATTAACGGGCCTGCAGCGCCGCTGAGCTGAAATTGTGATAGTTGGGATGAGTTCATTCTTTGAGAAGGTAATATTAGATAATTATATTAGGGATGTTATTAGACATCACATTTATATGCCTCATAAAATCCATAATTACAGCTACATTATCCTGGGGTGGTTTAGGACACTGTTCAGGACTGCACTGGACTTCTTCACTTTATGTGCGGCTGACACTCACACCATAGAGCAAGTAGGGCAGGCGGCCTACAAAGTATGGGAATGTTCCAGTGTGGGATGGGTGATGATGGACATAGGTGCACCTCCTCAACCCTCCATCTCTCAACACTGGGGATGTAGAAGAGCAGGTCTCGCCACAAGAGGCGCTTCAAAAGCTACCCCCACCTTCCATACAAACCTACTTTGGGTATTGTGCTCTTGATGAGAGATTCGTGACTAGAGATGTCCTCTACAATTTCCCCAAGCCCAAATTATTAGGAGATCTCCAGGCCTCTCCCCGTGCCATCTCAGGAGTTGACAACAGAGAGGTTGAGTCATGGGGCATATACAAGGTCGTGTCATGGGTGACAACGGGGCACCACTCACCTTTAGTTTGCAGGGGTCAAGAGAGAAACTGATTGGTCCGCAATTAAATATGTATTTGGTGGACATCTGACAATAGTTGCATTGATAATGGAAGCTTGGGAGAACACAACCCATTTCCTGCCTCTAGTAGTGATTAAGGAGGAACACTGCCCCCTGCTGTTGGTGATGATTGTGGGGGGCAATGGTTATAGGATAGTCACCCCTATGAAGTGATAGAGGATACATGCCCCCTGCTGTTGTGATGTGATGATGAGGGGGCCAATGGATCAGAAGTAACCCTAGAAGTTGATAGGAGGACACACGCGCCCCTGTGGGTGTGATGATGTGGGGGGCCATGATATAGGATAGTCACCCCTAAGCTTAGGATAGAAGGGGGGGACACTGCCCTCTGCTGAGGTGTGAATGATGTGGGGGGCCATGGTATAGGGATAGTCCACCCCTAGTAGTGCAGGAGGCCACTGCCCTGCTGGTGAGAGCATATGGGGAGCCGACATAGGCAGTAACCCCTAGTAGTGATAGGAGGCACACACTGCACCCTGTGGTGTGATTGTATAGGGGGGGCCATGGATAGGATAGTCACCCACTAGAAGTGATAGGAGGACACCAATGCCCCTGCTGGTGTGATGATGAGGGGGGCCATGGATATGGTAGTCACCCCTAGAAGTGATAGAGGACACATGCCCCTGTGGTTGTGATGATGTGGGGGCATGATAAGGATAGCACCATAGTAGTGACAGGAGGACAGACTGCCACCCTGCTGGTGTAAATGATGTGGGAGCCGTGGAAGGAAACGTTCAATCACCCTAGAAGTGATAGGGACATGCCCCGGCTGTGTGAATGTGTTGGGAGACCATGGCAATAAGACAGTAATCCCAGAAGTGATAGGAGCACCACACTACCCACTCTGGTGTGATGATGTGGGCGCCGTGGCATAGAACAGTCAAATCACCCCTAGAAGTGATAGGACACTGCACCCTGCTGGTGTGTAATGATGTTGGGAGCCATGGCATAAGACAGTAATCCCTAGTAGTGATGAAGGAGAACACACTACCCCTGCTGGTGATGTGATAATTTTTTTGAGCCATGGCCATGTACAGTCACCCTATTAGTGATAGGAGGACACATATCCCCTGATGGTGTAATAGATGTTAGGAGCAATGGCATAGGACAGTTCACCCCTAATGTGATAGGTGGCCCACTGCCCCCTGGGGTGTGATTCGATGTGGGGGCCATGGTATAGGAGTAGTCACCACTGTAGTGATAGGGGACACCTGCCCCTGCTGCGTGTGCAGATGTGGGAGCCGTGGCATAGCAACAGTCAATCACCCATAGAAGATGATAGGTGACCACTGACCCCTGCAGGTGGTAATGAGTTGGGAGCCAGGGCATAAGACAGAATCCTAGTGTGATAGGAAACACACTACCCCCCCTCTGGTGTGAGATAATTTTTGAGCCAGGGCATAGTCACAGTCCAACCCTATTATAGTGATAGGAGGACACCAGCCCCCCTGCTGGTGTAATGATGTTAGGATTTTTTTTTTTGGCCAGGCATAGGACAGTCACCCTAATAGTGATAGGTTGGACACACTGCACCCTGTGTCGTGATGATGTGTGGGCCATGGTATAGGACAGTCACCCCTATTAGTGATAGGAGGACACACTGCCCCCTGCGGTGGGTAAATGAATGTAGGAGCAATGGCATGAGGACAGCCCCCCGAATAGTGATAGGTGGACACACGCCCCTGCTGGTTGTAATGAGTTGGGGCCATGGCAATAGACAGTCACCCATAATATGATCAGGTGGACACACTGCCCTGCTGTGTGTAATGATGTGGGGGCTATGGCATAGGACAGTCACCCCTAAGAGTGATAAGGTGGACAACACGCCCCTGCTGGTGCGTAATGATTGTTAAGGATGGTCCATGGTATTAGGACCAGTCACCCCTAAATAGTGATAGGGGGGACACACTGCCCCATGCTGGTGTAATGATGTGGGGGCTATGGCAAGACAGTCACCCCTAATGTGATAGGTGGAACCACTGCCCCCTGCTGGTGTACATGATGTTAGGAGCCATGGCTAGGAAGCACCCTAATAGTGATAGGTGGACACACTGCACTGCTGGTGTAATTTTGATGTGGTAGGGGCATGGCATGGACAGCACCCTAATAGTGATAGGTGGGACACACATGCCCCCATGCTGGTGTTTGTATGAGTTAGGAGCCCTTGGATAGACAGTCACCCTAATAGTGATAGGAGGAACAACTGCCCCCTGCTGGTGTGTGGATGATGTGGGAGCCACAGATCAGGACAGTCACCCTTGTAGTGATAGCGAGGAACACACTGCCCTCTGCTGTGTGATGGTGGGGGGCCTAGAGTATAGGGACAGTCACCGAGAAGTGATAGGAGGCACACCTGCCCCTGGCTTGGTGTGATGATGTGGGGGGTCATGGCATTAGAACAGTCAGTCACTCCATAGAAGTGTACACGGACAGAATATCATTAGACACCTGTATCCACTGGGCTGAACCATATCTCATCCAAGCTGATCTAGGCTGGAGGCACCAGCAGGTCCTCGAGTCCTCTAAATTGAAATCACTTCTATTATCATCTCACAGAGTAACAAATGGATTGTTTTGTGACTCTTAATTTACGAAGTACTTGGATAGAAGTATATTGTGTCTAATACCAGTATACCGTATGTATAGAACCAAATGGACCTCATTAACATATTTTGTGGGAAGTTCCTATCAAAACTGTTAATACTTAGAATTTAGGCTGCGGGAGGGGGGGTCATTATCTACAAAACCACAGTATAATATTGGCTGAGAAGACTGTACACAAATCACAAGTATACTGACCCCACAACCCCCCCAGTTCATCCAGGAACTTATGAATCCAACAAAAACACTTCTGAAACACACAATTACACAAGAAGTGTTAGGTCTCGGGCTTTTAAGCGTTAGCAGATGATAATCGGAGTGGGATGGATCAGGCTGACGCGATGACTGTGGACATCTCGTGATAAGGATGGTAACTGGACTGATGAAGCATCTGAGATGTGAAGGTATAAGTTCTCCATTATGGAAGGAATGTGCTTGGGAATGCGAGACATTCGCTCTTATACTAAATATGAATTGGAGCTGTCTATACGGTCTGTGATCATACCAGTCCAGTATGAAGGAGATGAGATGGTATACAACAGGCATGGTTGTGATGATGAAAACAATAGAACTTTCTGGAAGCTTGACCCAAGGCCCTATTACCACGGAGAAGGTTCTCATAGATGTGTCTATTGAGTTTTACTAGATCATTAGACCCATAGAGGAATAATCATGGTGGCCACCAGAAGGAATAGAATAGGCAGCATCCAATTGGGATCTGATTCAGGAGGTTGAGCATGGTCCCACGATCGTATTCTCGGTACTATGTTGGGCCAGTCCGAACCGATGGTTTAATTCCATATTCACTGGAAGGCCGAGAGAGGATTCTCTCCTGTAGAGATGGCAACACTATAAATTGACACAGGTGATGTACTATAAACCAGAACGTGAATGACTTGTCTGACCTTCCGTTAGGTCAGTGGCACCTGCTGCAGAACAGCTTCCACCTGGTGACTTTTATCTAAGGCGGCTGGGTTTATGGGGGGAAACGTAAATAACAAACATTAACACCTGAGACGTAACAGTCCACTATAAAATGTAGTAAGGCAATGTTAAAGCAGAGCAGTGTACAGACAGTGTCTGTCGTAAACGCTCGATGGGAAGGCGCGACTGGCCTGGTCATCCTCTTACGTCTGGGTTATAGTCACCAGGGGCACTACAAGGACAACGTACATATCTGAGGGGACACAATCGTGAGCTTCAGGAAAAATGGGAGTAGGAAGAACTAGTAAGGCCTAAAAAGCCTAAATATGTACAGTTCCCCACAAACTGAAAGCAGAAGATCCAGTCCATTATATCAAAAGCCACATATGTCTGTCTTTATTTTAAATAATCTTATTTTAGATATAGCGCCTACAGGGGGGGGGGACTAAGCACGGTGCACAGAGGTTTGCACAAATTCAGGTCCCCTGTCCCCAAGGTGGGGCTCACAATCAATTGAACTTACTGGTAGTTCGGGTGTGGGAGAGGCAAACGGAGGACCCGGAGGAAAACCCACGCAAACACCAGAAAGAACACAAAAAACTACTTTGCGAGAGCTTTGAACCTGGATGGGACTTGTAAACCCAGGACAGTGTAGCTGTAGTGCGAAACACTGAGCACGTTGCTGCTCATAATCTGGCTGAAATCAGAATTATTTTAAACCCTTCCCATATTGGTCAATTAGGGACTAAAATGATTATTATTTGCCAAATGCGAATAATGAGAAAAATAATTTTAAAGGAAATTATCATTTTAAAAGTTTAAAAAACCTACATGTACTCACCTCCGATCCTTTCATCTTAATCCTGTGCTTGTCTTCTTAAGCTTGACACACACGGGATCACTGAATCAGTCCTCCCTTTCCAATGCTGGGGTAGATAGGAGGTGACATCACAAAGGGGCGTGCATAATTAGCAGACCGAAGCACCGGACAACTGTCCCCACGCTCCAAGGTACTCTGCCTTAAAATACTCCATTATATGGCAATAACCTATCATAAGCTCCAAAAGACATAACCATTGTACATATGGACTGTCCCAAAATGTTTATCTTGGGTATGTAACTTGACTTTACGGAAAGTTATATAAAATATGAATGCCTTAACAATTCTCTCTTTCATTATTCTGGCATTTGTCAAAATATAATAATTTTGTACTGATGGACCTAAAACAGGAACAGTTAACACAAAAATTACTACAAAAAAAACTCCTCCAAAGTCAAATGCAAGATTGAACTTAAGGAATCATATTATATATAAAATCAGTGATTATATCTTTAGAACCACGCTTCTGGTGTCATTTTAAAGATGAAAATCTTCCTTAAAAATGCACCAGTATGGCATGTTAACTATCACTTATTACTAAAAATCCATCATATAAACCAGGGACACTACTCATAGCTCCAGGTACCGAGCTGTAGTAATTGTCTTTATTTGTTATCTATGCCTCCTCATTCTGGTTCATTGCATAACTCATTTCAGAAGGAAGGAGGCCATGGATAACAAATATTAGATAATTACTATTATCATGATGATTTTGACATAAAAAGGGAATTCTAGAAAAGGACCATTTCATGTTCTATCATCTACATTCCATAAACCGGCAGAGTTTCCCTGTAGACCATCCTGTTAGTGGAGACTTGAGGACGTGAGATTGGGGTTGTTATCAGGTGCATCACATAGTTGCAGCCAGATATAACGTTCTGCCTCATAAAAAAAAAGGCAGGCCTGTGAGCGGGCACACACTCCCAGATACGCGTATGTGTTACTCTAACTGTTATCCAACATGAAATAGTTCCAAAACAGTTCACCCCTGATGTTTACCAAAGATGAGCAGTGGAGATAATGGAGACATCAATGTGCCGGAGGAGATACCTCCAGAAGTTCTACAGAAAAATTCATTACCATAAATAATTGGTAACATTAAATTATCGTATATGAACCATAACTGCTACAAGAAATGTTCCAAGATACTGAACTTAACATGTACACTCACCGGCCATTTATTAGTGTACAACCTGTTCCAACTGATCGTCGTTAACCGCTTAATTTTCTAATCAGCAGCAAGCCTCACCCCTTTCACCCGGACCCTTACCCTGGCTTCCCGCGCGCACATCCCACCCTCTAGTGGTCATCGTCATAGAAGCGGCATGTCGAACATTGGTAGTCCAAATCATCCCCCTGTGCAGTTCTCACGAGGCAACAGGTATGGGAGAAAGAGAAGGTGGGATTTGTGGCCTTTGAATGCATGGTTGTTTGGTGCCCAGAAGGGACTGGTTCTGAGTATTTAGAAACAACTGCTGATCTAACCTGGGATTTCACATCGCACAACATCTCTAGAGGGTTTACAGAATGAGTCCCGAAAAAGAAAAAACAGTCCAGTTGAGCGGCAGTTTCCCGTGGGGGACGGAAATGCCTTGTTGATGCCAGAGTCCGAGGGAATGGGCAGTACACTTGGTTTCGAGCGATAGAAAGGGCAACAGTGACCTCAATCACCAAACCCCTTACAACCAGGTAGGCCAGAAGAGCATCTCTGAATGGCACAGTAAGTCCAAACTTTGTAGGCAGATGGGCTAACAGTGCAGCAGAAGACCACGACCAGGGTGCACACTCTTTTCAGCTAAGAACAGGAAAACCTGAGGCTACAATTTGCACAAGCTCATCGAAATTGGACAGTAGAAGATTGGGAAAAAAAAAACGTTTGGTCTGTCTGAATGAGTCTCGATTTCTGCTGGGACATTTCAATGGTAGGGTCAGAATTTGGCGTCAACAACATGAAAAGCATGGATTCCATCCTGCCTTGTATCAGCAGGCTTGCACGTCAGGGGGCTTGGTGCGTGGTGTGTCCATGGATCCATCCTGCCTTGTATCAGCGGCTCAGGCTGGTGCGTGCTAGTGTGTCATGGATCCATCCTGCACTTGTAAATCAGTGGGTCAGGCTGGTGGTGGTGGGTCATGGGGTCTTTTGGCCCCCTTGGTAAACGCACAGCCTACCTGAGTATTGGTTGCGCCAGTGTCCAGAAACGTGACACCCTTTTATGACCCAAGAAGTACCCAAAATCGATGGCTACTTTCAAGCAGGATAATGCGCCATGTCATCAAGCTGGAATCATCTCAATGGTGTTCCTTTGAACATGAAACAATATGAGGTCATGGACACAATGGCTCCATCAAGTCACCAGATCTCAATCACAATAAAGCAATCTTTGTGGATGTGGTGGACGGGAGATTCCGCATCATGGATTGTGCATGCGAAAATTGCGGCAACTGGTGTGATGCATCATGTCAAATATGAGACCAAAATCTCTGAGGAGCTTCCACACCTTGTTGTATCTAGTGCCACGAAGAATTGAGGAGTTTCTGAAGAGGCAAAAGGGGGTCCAACCCGTATAAGCAATGGTTGTACCTAATAAAAGTTGGACCAGTGAGTTGTATGTGCTTTCCCCTTTTAAACATATGTAAAATCCCAGGAAACTACCATGGGTCTTTGGATTCGAAAAGGTTCCAGAACTGGGTAAGAAGGGATAACAGTTGATACCACCATGAATCCAGCCCGCCGTTTCCTCTGTAGTGGATTCGGGGTCCGGCTGGGATTAACTGAGTGCTCCTCCACCGTCCACAGGTGGGCTTGGCTGCCGCTGAAGATTCCCCGAGGCCCGCGGAATCCCTGAAAATTCACCGGCCCTATTCCTGGGATGAAGGTACGTGCATTTTTTTTTTTGCAACACTTTTTTTTAAAAAAATGCAGCGGTTTTTTCCCGAATCCGTCAGGTTTTTGTCGGTTCGGCGGCCAAAAAAAAAGCCCCCGATTTCCGTCGTGATGCCCAGCACCGAAATGCGCAAAGATCGATCCGCGAGTGAGCCAAAACATCCGGGGCAGCAATAAAGGGAAAATGGGGCAAATCGGAAATTCGGGTAAACATCGGAAAACGCGAATCGAAACCGACCAATGGGCTTGTACGTGTTCACGCTGAGTGAGGTCTGTAGGCTTATGAAAGGGAATTATTCTGGTCCAATTTCTTGGACAGATCCACATATTTTAGATAAGAGTAAAACAGGATGATATGGACCCAGTAATGGGCAGAGTAATTTAGCCCTACAAACAGAAAAATATTTTATGGTCCCGAACAGCCTGTCTCAAACTCGTTCCTGCGCAGTCTGATAGTCTCAAAGGAGATGACCATACAGTTAAAAAATTTTCGCATTACGACTTATTTGACTGCTGCCTAATGCACCAAATTGGCTTGGGTGCCAAAGTAGGAGATTTATTTGGTCAGAGGCCGACGCCCCCCGCCCCCCCTCCCCTCGCCCCCCCCCCCACTCCCCCTCCCGCCCCCCGCCCCTTTCTTTTTTGTCCCATGACATGAGATATGTACAGCTTCTGCGTTCAGCTTGTACTGCTGGTCCAGCTAACCAAGGTTGTTAGTAACCCAGTTAAGTTTTGGGAAGAAGGAACCCCCTTTGAGATATGTAAGCCAAGATGAACGTAGACCTCTGACTGGATCAGTTTGTACCAAGTTGACCGTATGAGGCTAGTGCCAATCTTGGAAAACCAGTGGTTTTGTGCTCATACGGCCTTTTGGATGGAATGTAGGAATAGAGCTTCCTGAAACATGATGGCTGACGCGGCTGGTTTGTTTAGGCCATGATGTTTAGTCATGTGTGTCTTGTTCCTTTGGTGTCTTCTTCTTGAACGACCATAAAGTTTTTTATGTGGTTTTTGTTTAGCTTACATTAATTTCTGTATTATTCTTGTATGGGGAAATATTTGTTCGGATTTTCAGCCACACGCGCTTCTCTTGCTTTGACTTCTTCACTGAGTATACTGAGTTGCCCCCAATGCATCACAGTATACTATAGAAGAGTCTTAGAGAACTAGCAAGAACCTAGGTCATCAACCTTCTCCATCTTACATTCCATTTACCTCTCAAACTCTACATTCCTACCCCACATGGTAAGACATTCCCCTTTAAGAATTGGCGTACATAGAATAAAGGAAACCCAGTCCCCCAGTTTTTGGGCCGAATACTAAAAATGAGCTAAACATGAGACAGATCCACCTCAAACCACACCTTTTGCTCATGCTGGAGGATCTCTAGCGAAAGTTTCCCCACACAGGGTTATTTAAAGGGTGTCCGAGATTTCTAAAAAAAAAAAACTCAGGGAGGGCCGTGATGCGCGACTCTAAAAAATATAAAGTCCTACTTAACCTTCCGGTTGCCTCCAGTATCCAGTCCGCTGCTGTCACTACCGGTCCAGGCTGGATTCAGCCATCCGGCCGCTGTGGCCAGCACGCTCTAGATCCGTCCCTATACACAGAATTGTGTATGCAGGGGCCCGGAAGGTTTGTCGGGTCCGGCCCGGAGAAGCCTTGAATCCAAGCGCTGCCTGCCGGTGGGCCCATTGTTGGTTACAATCGCGCAGCCCGGAGTAGACGGGAATCCGTGACAGCAGCGCGGACACCCGGAAGGGCACCGGAAGGATAGTAGGACTTTATTTTTTAAGATGCCCTCCCGCCTCCCTGAATTTTTTTTTTAAAGAAACTCAGACAACACCCTTTTAAGGGGACAATATTCTTAAAAGAATTGAAAAACAGTTGGACTAAAATGCTGGGGGTCGTCCATCATTTTATGGGTTGATGACCTACAGTAGTCCACTTTCTGAGGTTGACACTAAATCAAACCTTCCAAGATTTTCATGGATGTCCTCAATCATCACTTCTTCGTTAACAGTCTGGACGGCTCGGGTCAGGACGACAAAACTTGTAAAACCATGATTTTATGCAACTTACTGTAGGCCATAGAAAGGTCCACCAGCCCACATGAGAAAGAGAAAGTGATCCTTTAAAGCAAAACATCTTATTAGATTACTCGTAACACTATGATTTAGAACATCAGTCCCCTTTCTACACAGTTGATGGTGGAACCACATGTGGTTGGGTATTGGGTCAAAACGCCTACAAGGATTGCAGAAAAAACTTTACAAAATTTGTCCAACCTACAGTAAAACCCAGCACCACCCAGTGTGACTTTGGTTTTAAACCCTTATGGTTGCATTATTGAATTAAGATATCTACTCGGGATTCTGTTAGATTGGAAGGTTTCCCATAACTTGAGAGAAGGCTTATCATATGTGTTGGGCTTTGAGAGTCGGTTGGAAGGACCCCATCTGGCCCTGACAGATGGTACTTTTGGGCAAACTAGTCACAAAGGTCACAAAAAGATTTGCCGCAGAACGAGCCTGTGACACGCGGGAACCCCTGCGGAGCATGATGGACAGGTAGCAGAAGTGAGACGAAAACTTTGAGAAACATTTAGTCCTTACCTATCTCAGAGAAACCCCTTGGTAAACGCTGAAACGGGGGGACCCCCCATTTAGTGGATACTGTGCTGTCCATGGGAAGACAAGGACATCAATAAAACCTCTTCATTGCAGACACCCTTACAGCTGACTCAGTGCAGTCTCTGGACAAAAGTGACATCCATAGACTTCACCAGAGGGGTCCCCAGTGTATTCAGAGAGTGTCAGTCTGTTAACTAGGGGTCATCCTAGAGTGGGGTCTAACCTGTATAAGTGTTTAGATGTGAGGTGTCATCTTTGTATCCTTTTCCCCCAGAGTGCCTTCGATGCGAAACATGTTTTTCTGTACGTGTTATTGCCGTTTATCTTATTGATCTTTTGTTGGTATATATCCAGTTTACATTTCTTACCCCTCCAGCCGCCTGACTGAGCCCCGAATCAGATAGAGGAGCTGTCGCATTTTTAGGAATTGGGTTGACAAATTACCATGAACACAAACAAATGTATCTTATTTTAGTGTAAAAATCTGTTAAGTAGAAAAAAAAAGAAAGAAAAAATACTCCACGGTTACCACAACACTGCAACTACTGTTACTGTCTACACAAATAGGACGCTGAGAATATAGTACAATAAATGTCTTTTCTATAGAGAGGAGTGATTCTGGTATCGTATATAGGGAGTTTATATATTATTTCTGTACATAGGGGGCAGTATTAAGTAAGTTTATTCGTTGTACATAGGGGGCAGTATTTAGATCTAGTTATATTTTGTACATAGGGGGCACCGTATAGTAGTTTATTTTTGTCATGGCAGTATGTGACATAGTTATATTCTTGTACATAGAGGGCAGTATGTGTAGTAGTTATATTCCTGTACATAGAAGGCAGTATTGTAGTAGTTTATATCTTGTACATTAGAGGGCAGTATTGTATAAGTTATAATTCTTGACAAGACTATAATTATTATGCAGGGGCAGTAATTATAGTAGTTTATATTCTTGTACATAGGGGGCCAGTAATTATAGTAGTCTATTCTTGTAAACGATGGGGGAGTTTAATAGTAGTTAGATTCTTGTAACATAGGGGTCGTATTATAGTAGTTAATTAGCTGTACTGGGTGGTGTCAAGTAATATTCTTTGCCATGGGGCAGTATTATAGTAGTTCTTTATAAGTCTTGTACATAGTGGGGCAGTAATATTAGTAGTTATATATTCTTGTACATTAGGGGGCAGTTTATAGTAGTTTTATATGCTTGTACACTGAGGGGCATAGTAAAGTATTATTTCCTTGTACATAGGGTGGGGGCCGTATTATAGTAATTATAATTTCTTGTACATAGGGGGCAGTATTATAGTAGTTATATTTCGATGTACATAAGGGGCAGTATTTTAGTAGTTATCTTGTACAGTAGGGGGCAGTGTTATAGTAGTTTCTTGTACATAGGGCAAGTATTATAGTAAGTTCTTTGTTCATAGTCTCCGGGGAAACAGTCGTGATACCTGGACCACGCGGGGGATAACAACCTCCGTCAACCCGGGGAGCGGAGTCTAAGGTAACCTCCTGTCCTTCCGCCGAGCCCCGCACGCGAAGCGGGTTTGGTTCTTGCCTGGGCGGGGGAGTCACCCAGGGTTCCGCTCCGCGGTAAGTGCGACAGCAGGGCCCCGCTGCGCAGCAAGGTAGGGACACAGGGAATACGATGGCAGCCAGGACCAGGATGGCATGAAGCAGGACCAAAGATTGCAGGCAGGACCACAGATTGCAGGCAGGACCACCAGATGGCAGGCAAGGACTCTTCGGAAGGTTTGGCAGAACCTCGAAAGGCCCTGGCAGGATTGCCACAGGACACCCAGGACCAGCCACAGGACCAAACATGAAAACAAAAGGGAACACCACGAACAACAGGAACACAGGAACACCACAAACACGGAACGGGGAACTAGAGGCGTCTGGAAACGCTCAGAAGGTTTTTTCCGCTCCCTCAAAGTATGGTATGCTGGGAGTCCGCCAGGACTATATAGCCGAGGGCCGGAGCCCCAGCAAGCAATAGAGAGGACCTGGGCATTTTTAAATTCTGAAGGTCAGGGGCGCGCAGCGTCCTAGTATGCAAGCCGTGGATGGGACCTGGAGAGCCAGGTGACTAGGCCATCAGGAGCCGGGACAATGTAAGTATGGAGGAGCGGGGCAGCAGCGGTGAAGCACGGGTCACCCGCTATCCGCACATGGATCGCACGGGACACCGTGACGGAACCAAACGGGGCCGCGCGGCCCAGACCATGACAGTAATACCCCCCTTAGGGCCCCTCTTCTCTTCTTTTTAGCCCGTGTTATTCCTTCCGTCGCTTCCTCAAATTCCTTCTTGGTGATAAGGACACCTTAGGGGGGAGCAGGCAACTGAGAAAACTCGGAGATCGCCGGCGGAGACTCTGGACCTGCCAGTCAGGCAAAGCCGATGGAGACTCTGGAGCCTGCCTCAGGGAGGCCGGAGCAGCCTGGGAGAGCTGGCGGCGTCTGGGCGCCGCTGAGCGAGCTCTGGGGAAGCTTACAGAGGCTTTGGGCGCCGACGGAGCAGCTCTGGGAAAGTGCGTAGGCTTGGACGACACTGCTGGAGCAGCCTCTGGAAAGCTGCAGAAGGTGGGGCCACTGGAGGAAGACCTGGCAAGCGACGGAGGGCAGGGGCGCCACTTAGAGCAGCACTGGCAAGCTGGGAGGACTGGGGCGCCACTGGGAGGCCAGCACGGGCAAGGTGACGAGCCAACGGAGCAGCTGCGGGAAAGCTGCAGAGACACTGGAGCAGCTGAGGGGGCAAGCCTGCGGAAGCCACTGGAGCCGCTGCGGAGACACCGAAGAGCAGCGTGCGGGAAAGCCGCGGGGAACCTGGAGCAGCTGCGGGGAAGCTGCCGGGGGACACGGAGAGCAGCTGCGGGAAGCTGCACTGGAGAACACCTGGAGCAGCTCTGGAAAGCTGCGAAGGCTTGGGCACACTGGAGAGAGCCCTCCTGGGAAGCTTGACGGAGGCTTGGGCGCCGCTGGAGCAGCTCTGGGAAGCTGCGGAGCTTTTGGGCGCCGCATGGAGCAGCTTGGGAAGCTGCCGGAGGCTTGGACGCCCGCTGGAGAAGCCCTGGGAAGTGACGGTAGGTTGGGTGGGACGCGACTGGAGCAGCTTGGGAACAGCTGGGCGACCGGAGAGCCTGCCGGGAAGCGCCGAGCTGCGCTGGACTGGGAAGACAGCTGCGGGAAGCTGCGGAGCCACTGGGGCGCCTGCGGAAGCTGCTTGAGACACTGGAGCAGCTGCCGGGAGCTGCGGAGCCAATGGAGCAGCTGCTGGAAGTTGCGGAGGACACGGAGCGCTGCGGAAGCTTGCGGAGACAATGTAGCAGCCTTGCGGAAGCTGTGGAGACAACCGGGAAGCTCCTGGGAAGCTGCGAAGGCTTGGCCCACAGGAGAGCGCTCTCGGAAGCTGCAGAGGTTAGGGTCTGCTGCTGGAGCAGCTCTCAAAGGAAGCTGCGGAGGCCGGGCCGCCTGGCGCACTCTGTGGAAGCTGTGGAGGTCTTGGGCGCACTGGAGAGCTTCTGGGAAGCTGCGGGAGGCTTCTGGTCGCTGGAGCCTCGATGGTAAGGCCAAAGTGGGCGCCCCCCTCTGGACAGCCTGGGAGCTTGGGCGGAGTTTCACTCTGGTGAAGGACAGTCTTTGAGCTCACGTGGAACATTTGGGCTGCGAAGCCTTGGGCGCCGTGGAGCAGCTCTGGAAAGCTGGGAGGACCTTTGGCGCTGTCTGGAGCCAAGCCTCGGGAAGCTTTGCGGAGTCAACTGAAGCAGCTCGGGAGCCGGCAATTGGAGACACTGGGGAACACCGGGACCAGCTGGACAGGGAGGTAGCCTAACTTGATGTGGTTCAACACCTGGACCGGAATTTTTTCCCAGGGAAACTTGGTATGGGAGACCAGGTTCTGGGTCCCCACAATAGAGGGTGAATGAGGCCCAGGCAAGGGCCTCTCCAGAGAGCAGACAGTAAGATGAACGCCACCTAGAGGTTCGGTGGGGTACTGGGAGGTAACGTTAAGGGTGCTGCAGCACTGGGAAATAATCTCCGGCACTGATTTGGGGGTCGCCATCAAATTTGTCGGCAAAAGCAAAATTTTCGGCCCAGTCTCTACTGCCGAAAAAAAACATTGGGCGGGTGACCTGAAGCACGGGAGGAGTCCCGTGGGAGCTTGCCTGCGGAGGCAATCAATCCGAAGAGTGGCAGTCGGTTTGTGTCCAAGAGTTCCTTTTTTGGGCAGTTCCCTCTTGGGAACTCCGGGCCATGGGTGGCTAGGGAGGTCCACAGGTAGGATCCGCGACAACGTCAATGGCTTTTTTGCAGGAGTTTACCGGGGACCAATGGCGGAGTCCATGGCCAGATTTACTGTCACAGTCTCAACTGGGAACAAGTTCCAAGTGGACAGTCCCCTGGAATATGCGGGGATAACAACCTTTAGCCGCACCCGGGAAGCGGGAGTCTAAGTGAAACTCTGGTCTTCGCCGGGCCCGTCCGCAAAGTGGGTTGGTTCTTGCTTGGCGGGGGTCACATGGGTTCCGAGGTCGCTCCAAGGGTGCCGAATAGGCCCGCAACGGTAGCCAAGGAAGGGAAATGGGACCACGGATGAAGGCAGGATTCACGGATGGCAGCAGGACCCAGATGGCAGGCAGACCACAGATTGGGCAGGCAGACCACAGCAGGTACCGAAGCCAAGGGACCTCGGAAGGCTGGCAGGATACGTCGGAAGGAGCTTTTGGCAGGGACCTCGGAAGGCTGGCAGGCTTTGGAAGGCCTGCAAAGCCCGACACCAGGACCGCCACCAGACACCAGGAGCCACAGACAACACGGACAAGGGAAACACCACGAAACACAGGAACACACAAGAACACCAACAAAACCGGGAACTCAGAGGGCCGTGTGGAAACGCTCAGGGAAGGCTTTCACTCAGAAGAAGAAAGAGCGAAGATCCGGCCAGAGAATGCTGGGAGTCACCAGGCTTATATAGTCCGAGCCGGGAATGTCCTGCCACCAATAAGGAGGACGCGTGCCCCTTTACTACATTCTGAAGAGTCGTGGCGTAGTCTGCAAGACAGTGAGCGGGACGGAAGCGGAGCCAAGGGAACTAGAGCCATTCAGGGCCGGGACTGTAAGTTGGAGGAGCGGGGCAGCGGCAGGGTGAGCACAGGGGTGAGCCGCCGGATCGCAACATGGGATCGCAGGGCACCCGTGACGGAACCGAACCGGGGACCCGCGGGGCCGACCCGTGAACAGTTCTATCTTGGTACGTAGGGGGGCAGTAGTTATAGTAGTTTATTTCGCTGTACATAGGGGCCCCAAGTAGTTATAGTAGTTATATTCTTGTAATAGTGGGCAGTATTATAGTCATTTATGCAAAAGGGTGGGATAGAACAAAGTGTAAAGTAACCCTGTGGAAAATGAGTGACGTCGCTCCGAGTAGATTGCTGCTGGTGCTCGCCGGGAGAACAAGCCTGCTCCGGGTCCCCGGTAGGGTAGCAAAGAATAACAAGAGGAGAAAAGCGTCCTCGCCACAGCTGAGTTAAAAATCTTGAAGTTTATTAGTCTATAAAAGAATGATTAAACAGAAAACATAGTGAAAAATAACAAAAACATGATTAAAACATGTGGTACAAACAGGACGTTGGTTGACGCGTTTCGGACCTTAATACTTTTTATTATTAAAAGAAGGGTCTTACTCATACCTGGAGGAGTAAGGACCGCTTAAAAATGTAAAGGTCCCGAAAACGCGTACACCCAGTCCTGTTTGTACAAAAATGTTTGTTATCATTGTTTTGTATTTTTACTATGTTTTCGATTTTAAATCATTCTTTTTGATACTAATAAACTTTCACGATTTTTTACTCAAAGCCTGGTGCGAGGACGCTTTTTCTCCTCTTGTTTTATTATATAGTAGTTTATATTTAGTTACATAGGGGCAGGCAGTCTATTATAGTTAGTTATATTCTTGTTACATATGGGGCAGTATTATAGTAGTTATATTATTCTGTAAATATTGGGCAGTATTATGTAGTTTAATTTTCTGGTACATATATGGGGCAGTATTATAGTAGTTTATATTGTTGACATATGGGACAGATTAGAGTAGGTTATATTTCACTGGTAATAGGGGGCAGTATTTAGTAGTGTTCTATTCCAGTTTACAGCAGGGGGCGTGCTATGTTGTCAAGTGATTATATTTATTTTGTTCTTGTACATAGGCGGCAGATTAATAGTGTAATAAAATAAAATAATATAAAAAAGTTTTATCTGTACAATAGGGGCAGTATTATATAGTTCTTTTTTGTACATAGGGGGCAGTATTATAAAGTAGATCTAATATTCTTGATACCATAGGGGGCGTATTAGAGATAGTTATATTCTTTGTAATTAGGGGCAGTATTAGAGTAGGTAATTATTGCTACAATTTTTTTAAGGGGGATAGGGGGCAGTATTATAGTAGTTATATTCTTGTACATAGGGGGCAGTATTATAGTAGTTATATTCTTGAACATAGTTATAGCCTTACATAGATATTTCAGGTACTGTAGATACACCATGAAGAATCCTGTATTTTGCTTGAAAATTGTTCAGTAACCTCTTTGGAACAAACCCCAGAAGGATTTTTGGAATGTCAGCAATGTCTTTTTAGGAAATGATGCAGATAATAAGAAAACATGTATAAATTAGACCCCGGCATCACAGCTCAAGCTGAACCTCCCCCATTTATCAACCCATCTGAAGCCACCAATCAGAGATCATTTGTGTGCGAGCGGCTGATGAAAGCCCTCACTGTGTGTCACGAATAGGTATCTGCAGTGATTGATGGACGTCGCCCGCAGTCAGAAGTTCATACAGCCCGACACTGCGGAAACTTCAAAAAACTGAAGCAAATATTCCAAGACTGTGGGAACCCGTACAATGTGATCGCTTCTGTTTGGTGACATGTACATGCCTCTACGAAGGGTTAAAGAGATTACATTGAGGCTCTATTCTACAGAAGCAGCACCTCCATCATCTACAGGCTGGGTCTAGTATTGAAGGTCACAAAACAACTTACTTAAAATTTATGCCCCATCAGAGGTGAGGACCTGTTGATCCCACACTCGGGTCTCAGGCTTTGGCCTTTATAAGCCTGTTTCACTGTTGACTTGACGTCATTTCTGAGGTTCTGTATACCAAACCTGCTGGGGGAGGAGTGGGAGCTGCTGGGGGGAGACTTATATAGGCATGGCTCTCAACAGTCCTCAATGGTCCTGCTGTCCCGGGCAGTTGGGAGAATGTCCCGCGATTTCCTGCTTTCTCTCGCCTTCTGGTCCCTACCCGGCACACTCGAGCTGTAGAGCCAAGACCAGGTAGTGGGATCAGCTGCTGCTGCCTCCATGCGTCTCATTCAGAGATATGTGGAATCAGATAGGAGGCAGCTCCTCCTCTAGGCTGGCAGATAAATAAAAAAGTGGGGGAACAAATGTAAAGGGATGATAAAATTGAAAAGGGGGCATTATATGTTGCTGAGTTGCATTAGGAGGCACTATATAGGTCCATGGGGTGGTTGGCCACCAAAAGGGGAAATTATACAATATTATGTTTGGGGGTGGGGTAAGGGGTAGGGCATTCTGTATGGTTTAGGAAAAGCCCAAAAGTTGATGGTATGATAAGAGGGGGAGCTTCTGGGGGGGGGGGGGGGCACAATTTGAGAGGGAGATTTAAATACCATAGATTCTGTGGTCAATATTGTTTGTGCTTATTGTGCCCATGTTGGAAACTCAAGTGGAGCATCAATGGCTGTAAGGCTGCACATGCCTACTGAGGCGGCATCTAATAGCAAAGTCTTCTTACTTCCATGACCTAGTCTTCAGCCACTCATTTAGCTGGATTAGTTTGCTACACTGTACTGATGAGATGCAATCAGATAGAAGCAGTGATGTCTACAGTTGGGAATCTGTTCTTTCTGGAATAGATATACTGGTTCGGCTTTAATCCCACTTATGTCATTAGGCTTCCTGAAGGTCATGCTCGATGTCAAGGGAGCTGCATTACAAGGACGCAATGTTTTCCTTATCATATTCTGGAAACATATTTGCATATTTCTCAGAATCCCCCAGTGTAGCATCAATGGCCGTAAATCCCCATGAGGCGTCTCCTCACTTCCCTGACCATTGTCAGTTAGGCTCCCACTACAGCTACTTTAGGCACTGATCCAGAGTGAGCCCAATCCAAATGCAAAAGGATAGGATTTTCCATAGTAGCTTGATCTTAATTACATCACTTCTCCATTGACAATTGAAAATTTTGGACAATCTTGGGAAAAAAATACTAGGAAGTACAGAAAATGGACAATAGTGACATAACCTTGCCCTAACAAATCCACCAAAGGACAGTAATCTCTACTAGACTGCACCAACCCACAAAAGATCCTGGTGGGCCAGTCCGACCCTACATCAGACCATCTACCACCATTGTCTAGCCTAAACCTCATCCTTCACAGATAAGTTTTGTTCCTGGTTCTGTAGAACTTGTTTTGTCTAGAAGATGCTAGAGAAGCTATCTGAAGGCATCTACCCGTACTTAGTGGAAGAGATATTAATAATACAGTATAACATCTGGAAAGATAAGACTCTATGAATCTCTTTGACCGAGACCCACAGCCCCCATCTTCAAAGACCCCATGGTTTTATTTTCTTTCAATGTTCATAATTTTTAACTCAAAGTCATTCCTGGAATCCGGAAAGAATAATTAAGTAAAAATAATGATCCGTCTCAGGCAAGGCCTCGTTGGTTACCGAGCTGTGTTCATTACATGGTGGAATAATATTTGGCTCGTTTCGATCCGGACTTGCTCTTCTGTTGTGTTTTCTCAGCCCGTAACTTCGTGGAGATGTTGGTTTTCAGAATTCCTTTACGATTGTAAGGAAAATAAGTTCAAATCAAGAGAAATTCTGATTGACACCTGATGAAGGAGAGAGGGCGCTGCAGACGGGGAAGGAATGCGGGAATGGGACCGAGGTGAAATATGACAACTGGAGATACGTTCTTCTAAGATTGTTTGAAAAGGAATGTAAAATAGGGTGAGTATTAGTGAACAAAAAGTTTAACTAATTATGTCTTAAGGAAGTGGTGAACCTATGGCACTGGGAGTGGCACTCTGAGTTCTTTCTGTGGACACCCAGGCTATCAACCCAGCACAGAGTTGACCAGACATGCCTCCTCCTGCAGTCCCAGAAACCCATGACAAACCCCACAAACGTCGGAAAACTTGACGAAAGTGTCTCGAGATCCCTAGTAAATAAGCCCCATTGGGGGTCATTTACTAAGGGCCCGATTCGCGTTTTCTCGACATGTTACCCGAATATTTCCGATTTGCGCCGATTTCCCCTGAATTGCCCCAGGATTTTGGCGCACGCAATCGGATTGTGGTGCATCGGAGCCGGCATGCACGCGACGGAAATGGGGGGCGTGGCCAAACAATAACCCGACGGATTCGGAGAAGCCGCATTTTTTAAAAAAAACGTCGCGGGACACGCACTTACCTTCACCAGGTATAGGATGGTGCATTCCGGCGGACCTCGGGGAACTTCAGCGGAGCAGCGACATCTGGTGGACGTCGGAGGAACTGCCTTAGTGAATCGCCGGAAGACCCAAATCCACCGCAGAGAACGCGCCGCTGGATCGCGAATGGGCCGGGTAAGTAAATCTGCCCCATTGTCTCCAAAAGGTTCACCATCACTGACCTAAGGGGTAGGTACAGAAAAGTAGAAGGGCCTCATCTTCTGCATGATGTTTCTAAGTAAATAAAGGTGATCTGTCAGCAGTTTGAGGGTTAGATGGCATCACTGGAGAGATGTGTAACTACACCTTTGTGTATATTGCTAGTAGCAGCAGAACTGTGGATTTACATTCCAGTGGGCTAAACTTTTTCACAGATACTCATCTCTCACAAGACCTCCTTTCATTACCCCTCTCATGAAGCCCACCACCTAGAAGATCCCTGTAGCTCTGTCTCACCACATTTGTGGTTCCGTAGCCCAACCACCTCAATGTCTTTGACTTCCACAGTGACTATTTGTGTTTTTGCCTAGGCCTGAGGATCTCTCTGTCCTAATCTTCTCAGGCAGGAAGTTGCTACTTAACTCAACCCTTGTGGTCCTACCCAAGGGACAAGGCAACAAAGACCTACCTACTCTGAGAACTTCAGTCCCAATCAACATCGAGGAAGAAGTGCAGCCATGTGTCCTCTCAGGTCACACATGCCCCCAACATGTTTTATCTTCCAAATATCCCTACTAATGGTTGGGTTTTATGGACCCGATGTACACGCATTACCACTAATGACACAAATGACCAATAGGAACCTAAGGCCTTCTTCTGCTCCTGGTGCCATAACCATGACTGATCTTCCAACCACCCATGTATTGTAGGCGAGGACTCATACCTAGAGATCCATAACTCTTGCCTTATTTCTTAAAGTGGCAGTACTTAGGAGAGGCCTCATCCCGATACTCCAAGGGCCGCAGAGCAGCTGCAGTGGAATCTACACCCCAGACTTCATCTCCAATATCATGAACCCTCTTGCGTTCTTCAAGCATCATTTAGAAAAACATGTCAGAACAATGCGGCCGCTCCTGTTCTATAACATTTGTAGAAGAACCTGAGGAACGTGCAGAGGAAATGTGACATTATTGATAATTTATGGCTCAACCTGTCATCATTGACATTAATGAATTATTTGTACTTTACTTTAAGCGCAATTCAATAAAAAAGAAATTTCCCACATTGTTTGTCAATCTTGAAGCTTTTTTCATCTACTGACCCGACAGGAGAAAGTGAAAATCCTACCATAGTACTGCCTCACTGTATACACACACAACTATACTACTACTATACTACCACCCCCCTCCCCCATAAATTTAGATATAACTCATATGTAACTCACCTGCTGTCCATTTCCTTCTGATCCTCCTTGAGATGGTTCTACTCCTTTCATCGGAGTCATGTTGTGTTTAATTAAACTGGTCGGACTTGATAAGAAATAGCACACACCTGTCTATGTAAGACCTCACAGCTCACAGTGCATTTGAGAGCACAAGAGCATTATGAGGTCTAAGGAACTGCTCAAGGAGCTCTGAAACAGAATTGTGATAAGGTACAAATCTGGCCAAGGCTACAAAATAATTTCTGCAGCACTCAAGGTTCCTAAGAGCACAGTGGCCTCCATAATCCTTAAATGGAACAAGTTTAGGACGACAGCAACTCCTCAACCTGGCTGTCCAGCCAAACTAAGCAATCGAGGGAGAAAAGCCTTGGTGAGTGAAGTAAAGAACAACTCCAAGATCACTGTGGCTGAGCTCCAGAGATGCAGTAGGGAGATGGGAGTCACCTACTACTGCAGTCTCCAGCAGTTGGGGCTTTATGGCAGAGTCTGGAAGCCTCTCCTCAGTGAAAGACATATGAAAGCCACATACAGGGGCACACTTACTTACTTGGTCCAGTCGAGATCCCGTGGCGCGTTGTCCGACGAGGATTCGGGTCTTCCGGGATTCACCAAGGTCGTGCGCCCGATATCCAGCAGGTGTCGCTGCTGCACCGAGGTCCACCGGAGTACACCTTCTTCTTCCTGGTGCATAGGGACGCAAATCGTTTTTTAAATTCTGTGGTTTTTCCGGATCCGTCGGGTTGTCCAAGATTGAACTTTTTGGTGTGACCCATGGTGGTGGCAGCATCATGCTATGAGGGAGGAATAGATGGAAGGAAAGATGAATGCTGTCAAGATGGGGGCAGAGTGAACATTATTGAGCAAAGAGAAGACTTTTTTGATCTTACCAATTGGCTGCTATGAAACAAAGATTGAAAAATGCAAAGGGGTCTGAATACTTTCCGTACCCACTGTATGTGTATATCCATATTATTATAATACTGCCCCCTATGTACAAGAATATAACTACTATATCAACGGCCCCTATGTCACGAATATAACTCTATAATACTGCCCCCCGCTATGTACAGGATCATAACTACTATCATACTGTCCCCCTATGTACAGCATATAACTCCCTATAATCTGCCCCTATGTAACAGGATCATATAACTACTACTATAATACTCGCCCCCTATGTTCAAGTATACTAACTACATAATACTGCCCGCCCCTATGTACAAGATCTACTACTATAATACTGTCCCCTTGTACAGGATATACTACTATAATACGATACACACCCCCTTCGTATCAGGATATAACTATATAATACTGCCCCGATTACAAGCATATCACTATCAACATACTGCCCTCATGCTACAAGAATATAACTACTATATGAAACGGCCCCTATCGTCACAGATATAACTAAACTCAATCTCTGCCCCTATGGTACCGGATATCTACTCTAATACTAATACCTGCAACCCTATGTACAAGTATAACTCCTATAATCTGGCCCCCTATGTACAAGAATATAACTACTATAATATGCCCCAACAATATGTACAAGAATATACGACTACTAATATACTGCCCCCTATGTTCTGATATACTAGGCTATCATAACTTCCATTACAGAATACATATATCTGCCCCTATGTAACCAGAATATAACATACTATACATACTTGCGCCCCTATATACAAGAAGTATAACTCTAAACTACTGCCCCCTACGTACAAGTAATAACTACTATAATATGCCCCCTTGCAGATAAAATATGAATCACTATTGTCAGACTATCTACTCTCCTAGCCCCCTATGTACACAGAATATAACTACTATAATATGCCCCATACTGCCCTATGTACAGATATAACACTTACTAAATACTGCCCCTAGGTCTACAGAGAATAACGTACTATAATACCTCCCCCTATTACAAACATATACACTATAATACTTGCCCCTATGTACAAGAATATAACTATCAGATACTGGGCCCCCTATGTACAAGAATAAACTACTATAATCTGGCCATATGTACAGGAATATAACTCTATAATCTGCCCCTCTAGGAAGTACCAGACATTACTACTCATAATACTGCCCTAGGATACAAGAATAAACTCACTATAATACTGCCCCCCTATGTACAAAGAATATACATATAATACTGCCCTCACAGTCAGACTAATTGTAACACGACCCTCCTGTACAAGCACTACACTACTAATAATACTTGCCCCCTATATACGAATATCAACTACTATAATGCCCCCGACCAAATACATGCCCCCTTGTCAAAGAATATAATACTATACTCAATACGCCCCCCCCTACGTGTACAAGACATATAACACCACTGAAAATTACTGCACGCCTCCCCTAGACCATATCACTACTATTATAATAGAAACCCCCTGCATGTACAAGAATTAACTCTATCAATACTGCCCCCTATGTACAAGTATATAATCACTATAATACTGGCCCCCTATGTACAAGAATAAACTACTATACTACTTGCCCCTTATGCAAGAATATACCTACTATACTACTGCGTCCCTATGTAGCAAGACCTATCTAACACTTAGTTACTACCCCCCCTATACTAATATAAGCATACTATACATATGCCCCCGATGTACCAAGAAGTTAACCTACTATAATACTGCCCCCTACTTGTCCCGCTAAACTATACATAGGATAGTACAGACTTACCTACTATAATCTGCCCCTATGTACGCTAGAACTACACTATTACTACCTATTACATACGACCTCTACAACCTATGCCCTCGGTACAAATATCACTATATAATACGTGCTCCCCCTATGACCGACAATATATATAAGCCCTTGTTCAGGCCTCTATCTCAATCGCAATACTAGCCCCTATCAGTATTATACTCGATATAGCACCGAGTACAAATAACTACTCTAACGCCCACCTCTGTTACAGGATAGTAACACCTACTATGTCCGCCCTATGTAAGTGAATATAACTACTATAGATACTACCCCCCCTATGTACAGGAATAACATACTGGAAATACTAACCCCTATGTAACATGGAATATAATCACTTCACTACTGCCCAAAATACTGCCCCTACTGTACAGGAATAAACTACTATAATACTGTCCCCATAGTACAGGAATAGAACCTACTATAATACCTGAGTATTACCCGACTACATATGCTCAGCCTTATGAGTTGTCTTGGTAGTGGTACACATGAGGCGGGTCTGTCTTAGTGGTGTTGAAGGTTGAGGACGGTTGATTTTTCCGGCGGATTTTGGATATACAATTGTGGCAGGGTGAACATTTGTTGAGTGTCGTCGTGCGCTACTGTCTCGGAGCGAGATAGATGAGGCGCAGTCGATTATTATTTTGATGATGTACGTTTGAACTTATGGGGGCCGTTGGTACAAGTGGGCGGTACACAGTGATATGGGGGCACGAGGGGCAGGTTATGACATGTTGGGCGCCGCTACTCGCAGTGACCCAGAATGCTACGAACATTCCAATCTCCAGCATCATCCTCATGAAGAAGGTCATACGTCATGATACACATGTAGTGATAGACGGACTACAGGCGGGCCCAACTCGATGGGGACTGATTCCTCCTGCCTTACTGACAGTATACTCAACAGAACTAACTGGCGGAAGAAGATCAGAAATTACACATGCCATGATTAGAACACAGCTCAGCATTCAGTATCACAACACAAGGATAGGATTAGATACAACCGCTCAGCAAGACAGTTCGCACACATGATCGGATTAGTACACAGCTCAGCAGTCATTATCACACAGGATAAGATGATACACACAGCTCAGCGACCGTTCACACGAACCGATTCAGGATACCAGCTCAGCAGTCGTACTCACACATGATAGGATTAGATACACAGCCAGCAGACTGTATCACACAGGATACGGTCAATTAGATACCAGCTCAGCAGACAGTATCACCCTGATAGGATTACATACACAGCTCAGCAGACTGTATCACCAGAAATAGGATTAGATACCAGCTCATCAGACCGTATAATCACATGATAGGATTTAGATACAGACCGCTCAGCAGACTGTCATCACACAGGATAGGATGAGAGACACTCCAGCTCAGCCTCAGTATCACCACATGAGAGGATTAGATACACAAGCTCAGCAGACTGTATCCCGACACAGGATAGATTAGATCCAAAGCTCAGCGAACAGTATCACATCCATGATGGATTGATACCATCTCCGCAGACGTATCACACAGGACCGGATTAGATACACCGCTCATCAGTCAGTCATTACACATGATGATAGTACACAGCTCAGCAGACAGTATCCCACTGGAAGGATGAGATAGACACAGCCAGCAGTCAGTATTAATTACAGTCCTATGTAAGGATTAGACCAGCTCGGCCATACGTATCACACAGGATAGGATTAGATACCAACTCAGCAGACAGTATCAAACAGGATAGGATTAAGAATCCACAGCTCAGCACGACAGTACCACACAGGATTGCTTAAACCACCAGGCAGACAGTAATCACACATGGTAGGATTGATACCACAGCTCAGCCAGACAGTATCATACAGTATAGGATTAGATACACAGCTCAGCAGACAGTAGCCCACTGGACTGATTAGATACACACTCAGCAGTCAGTATTACACATGGTAGGATTAATACACAGCTCACAGACAGTAATCACACAGGAAAGTACTTGATACACAACTCACAGACAGTCATCACCACGATGGATTAGATCCACAGCTCAGCAACAGTACCACCACAGGATATGATTAGATACACAGCTCAGCCGACGATCACACCATGGTATGATAATACACAGCTCAGCAGACAGTATCACACAGTGATACCGATCTAGATACACAGCTCCAGCAGACCAGATAACGACATATTAGGATTGGAATTAGATACACTCAAGCTTCAGCAGACAGTATCACACGGATAGGGATGTATATCAAAACGCTCAGCAACAGTATCACACAGGAGTAGGATAGTTCACAGCTCAGCAGACAAGATCACACATGGATAGGATTAATACCCAGCTCACGCAGACAGTCATCACACAGAGTAAGATTTAGATACACAGTCATCAGGACACAAAGTATACCACATGGTAGATTAGATACAAGCTCAGCAAGCATAACACACGGATAGGATTAGATAGCAACACAGACTCAGCAGCTATATCAACACGGATGAGGATTAGATACACAGCTCAGCAGGACCGTATCACCAGGATAGTTAGATACACAGCTCAGCAGTACAGTATCACCCAGCTGTAGGATTAGATACACAGCTAACACAGACGTATCACCGCATGATAGGTTAGATACACATAGCAGCAGTACACAGCAGACAGTAGATACACAGCAGGCAGTACCGATGTAATGTAGACAGATCACAGTCACAAGACAGTACCACACGTAGGCTATAGATTACACAGCCAGCAAGACAGTATCACAAACATGGAGGATAGATACCACAGCTATCAGACCAGTAGTACAATGAGCTTTAGATAAAGTCAGCAGACAGTATCACAAGGAGGATTAGATACACAAGCTCAGCAGTCGTATACACACGTGGATAGGATTCAATGATCACGCAGTAGTCTATCAAAGGAACGGGATTAGATACACAACTTCAGCATACTGTATCACATGCAGGCTAGATGACACAGGCTTAGAGCCCATAGTATCAGCACATGATGAGATAGAGTTACAGAGCTCAGCAGACGTACACACATGATAGATAATACACAGATCAGCAGACAGTACCCATGTGGATCACCTCGCAGGGCGTCAGACAGGATCAGATAGATACACAGCTCAGCAGACAGTACCATACATGATAGGATTAGATACACAGCTCAAGTACACACTTCTGATATTGATATGTTTATGTTCCACTACACATGCACTCCACATGATTGGATTAGATACAGCAGATCAGTGAACCATAAGCTTAGATACATATATATATATATTTAGCATTCCTGCGGTGTGCGGTCTCCTGGATGTCACACATTACATACTGTAATATTACTGTATATATTATTATTACTATAACAGCCGATGGTATATAGAGGACTCCTGGTCACCATAGCAGCTGGACGGTTCCCGTGGGGAACCTATGGGGCCCCTCGTAGCCTGGGGGCCCAACACAGGTGCGACAGCTGCGACCCCTATGGCTATGTTACTGGGCTTAGATATAGACCGAATCACACAGGATCGGGGGAAAAATACAGCAGTTCAGCAAATGCTATGACATGGTCCAGGTGTAGATACAGCAGCTGAGCAGATGGGATCTCACACTATGAGCTTAGATACAGCAGGGAAGATTAATGAAGGTTATAAATGAGAAAAATGTATTTCCAATGGTAACCAGTCACAGCACAGCTTCTATGTAAGAGGGTGCCCTGGATAGATGAAAGCTGGGCTGTGATTGGTTGATATTGCTGACAGAGACCATTTGCCATTAGATAGTTTCAGGGTCTCAACAGACAGTATCACACCTTACAGGCTTAGACACATTGACTAAACAGACAGTACCACACCTTATAGGCTTAGATACTGCAGTGACTCAACAGACAGTATCACACCTTCTAAGCTTAGATACTGCAGTGACTCAATGGATAGTATGACATCTTACAGGCTAAGATACAGTGACTCAATGTGCAGTATCACACCTTACAGGATTAGATACAGTGGGGGAGCTTTATCTGAAGTGTCTGAGGTAAACTATTCTAGTTGCCTATGACAACCAATCAAAGCTCTGCTTTCTTTTTAAAAGCAACTGTCGGAAAATGAAAGCTGAGCTCTGATTGGTTTCCATGGGCAACTTGAACAGTTCTTATAAATCTCCTAACAGTGACTCAACGGACAGCATCACACCTTACGGGCTTAGATACAGTGACTGAATAGACAGTATTACACCTTACATTTGAAACATCCCCCACCGGGGCCTTTTCTTGGGGCCTGGAGACAGCCGGGGCCCAGAATACCGGAGTGGCTGGCGGTTGCGGCCTAGGCACGCTAGTGTCACGGTGCTTGGTATGGGGACCGGAGGGATGTCCTACAGACTGGCAGGTCTCCAGCAGGTGGTGTGTGCAAGAAATATGGAGGGAGAGGCTGTTGTACTGAATCTCCCTGGGACAAACCCCAAGTGTCTGTAAGATAAGTCCCTGGTAGATGGATGGGGAAGCCCGTGGTGGTAACAGCCGTATCCAGGGATCAGACGGAGGCAATGTTGTGCAAATCAGCTCACAGTTCTTTATTGAACAGCAGGCACTGGCCCAAACAGAAGATTCTGGTTGCTGGAGTGATCATGGAGAATGGTCTGCAGGAATAGTGCATAGCTCCCAACCGTCCCGATTTTGACGGGACTTTCCCGTTTTTCTTACCTCTGCCCCGCGTCACGGGCAGCTATGAGATTGTCACGGATTTTCCCCCCAGGTCCCGCTGTGTCCCGGCGCTGTGTTCGCATAGTAAATACTTTGAAAGTCTGAACTCACAGTACAGAATGGCTTCTACAGACATCGGGAGGGAATCCTTTTCAGAGAAGTGTCGGCTTTAGCGGAGAACAGGGATCACATCATCAGCTTCAGATCACCATCTGTCCATATATGGTCAGTGCATCTCCTAGGGTTCCCCAGAGCAGACATCGGGAGGGAATCCTTTTCAGAGAATGGTGGCTTGAGGAGCAGGGACCACGTCATCAGGTCTGATCAGCATTCTGTCATATATGGTCATGCATCCCTAGGGTGGTTCCCAGAGAGGACATCGGGACGGGAGGATCCTTTCAAGAGAAGTGTCGGGCTTACGGAGAGGCAGGGACCACGTCATCAGGTCTGACAGCAATTGTCCATTATTGTCACTGCATCTCCTAGGGTTCCCAGAGCAGACATCGTGAGGGAATCCTTTTCAGAGAAGTGCGGGCTTGCAGGAGAGCAGGGACACACGTCATCAGTGCTCATATCAACATTGCTGTCCATATGGATCCCCCTTCCAGGGCCATCCCAGGAACAAGCTCTGTTATTTAATTAAAATTACATAAGTTTTGCCCAGGCTGAGATTCGAACCTGGGAACTAAGAAGTGTTATTCTTGCCATGTACCCTGTGACACAGACTAATGCACTGATATTAAGAGAGGATCTTCTCAGAGATATTATTGTAATTTGAGATATTATTATATAATTTTATTATTGTTTATTATTATGGAGATGAGTATTAATATAGTAAATAATAATACTAATCTCTCAATAATAATAATATAATAATCATCATCTCCATAATAATAAATAGTCTCAATCATTACAATAATCTCTGAGAAGATCCATCCCTATATACAAGGCGAAATCTGTGTCACAGTGTAAACAGTAAGTCATATTTCTTAGTTACCAAATTTTTTACACACAATTTTGTTAATTGCTGAGAGTATAGCTCAGTTGGTTGGGGGGCACTGTGTCAATATTGTACATGGACACTGCAGGTTCTGGGTTCCAAATCCAATGAGATTATTTTTTTTTTTTTTTTATTGAGATGATTTTTATTATTATAATATGGCTAAAATTTGGGGCGGGGCCAGGGAGTGATTGGGGGTGTGGCTTAGGGAGATCGCCATTTGTCCCTCTTCCCTTTACAAATGTGTGGAGGTTATGATAGTGCACCAGCCTGGTAGTAGAGGCTGGGGATATGGAGATGGTGTTGGGTCCAAACTGTGGAAGCTGCAGCTCTAGTGGATTAGAGTCTCCAGACTGCCTGTGTCAGCAGTAGGCCTGAGGCACTAAAGTTCTGAGATAAGTATATGAGGCAGCACTGAAGGGTAGGTGCAACACTCTGTCTCCTCTCTTCTTTCCCTGACCCTGAGACCATGAGACCAGGGGCTTCCACCCAGCAGGGGTTTTTGTACTCCCCCTGGTCAGTGTTAGCACCTCTCCAATCACACTCCAGTATCTACATGATTATACAATGTCTAGGTTCCAGAACCTTCCTAGAGAGGTGCCAATCTCTCTAACAGCTCCTGAACCTTGGAGGGCGCTATTAATAACTTCCGACCTGCCTACGCATTGGCAGGGGTGTGCACATTCTTAGATACAGTGACTTAAGGGACATATCACCCTTTAGGCTTAGATACAGTTACTCAGCTGACTTGTTCACATGTGGTCCCCCCTCCTTGAGCGCCTCTGTTCCTCCCCAGAATTCTGGTTGTAGATTGCACATAAATCAATGCCAAAGCTAGGGCACGTGTATGTATGAAGTATTTGCACCAGTGTTGTGTGTGACTATACTGTGCACCACAGGGGCGCCCCGTCTGTACTGGCACCGGCCGCCATGTTTACGTCAGCAGGTCCGATAGAAAGTGACAACATTTCTCAGTACGGTTCACTCCCATCAAGTCTTTCCTCCATAAGAAATGATCTTCCTGTTGAACTTGTATAGGTGGCTCAACAGCGCCCCCAGCGGACCTGTGGCTGGAGAGGAAATAACTCTGGTTTCCTATGAAGAGTTCACCAGATGTAATGGTACAGGGAGATGAGACACTTGTGCGGAGGTAAACAGTAAACTCTTCTACATTCATAGACTCTGTGTACTGCTCTGTAATGTCTTATATTATTTGTATACGTCCCCCATGATGTGTTACAGCGCTGCAGAATATGATGCGCCTATATAAAGATTATTATCTATCTCACAAATAAGTCCCAGACAGTGATACAGGGGAGGGGTGCAGCCGGGGACCTGAGGACTCTCCACAAAATCCAAGACCCCTCTACAGATCTCATGTTCTGCGCAACAGGCTAAAGGGCAAGTCCTTCCCTTACATATTCTCTGCCAAGGAGCACACTCACACTTAAAACACTCCACACTAACACTCTACATACACTCACACTAAACCACACCACACACACCCACACAAACACACACTAAAACCACTCACACTAACTATTAACAACACATACTTCCTTCCTGTCCTTTCCAGCCTCTCATCTCCTGTATTCTGGCGCCATCTACTGGACCAGAAGTCACACAGCAGCTTCTGCTATATCACATCTTACGTCACCAAATCTACTAAGAGGCTCTGTATCAACACATTATAGGATTAGTAACAGATCAGCCAGTGAGACAGTATCCCTGATCTGGTGTATCTCAGCTCATCATGTGAACAGTATCCCTGATCTGGGTGTATCTCAGCTCATCAGTGAGGACAGTATCCCTGATCTGGTGTATCTCACTCACATGTGAGCAGTATACCTGGTCTGGTGTATCTCAGCTCCCCATGTGAGGCAGTATCCCTGATCTGGTGTATCTCAGCTCCCATGTGAGACAGTATCCCTGATTGGGTGTATCTCAGTCATCATGTGAGAAGTATCCCTGATACTGGTGTATCTCAGCTCACCATGTGAGACAGTATCCCTGATTGGTGTATCTCAGCTCACATGTGAGACCGTATCTGATCTGGGTATCTAGTCCCCATGTGAGACAGTATCCCTGGTTGGTGTATCTCAGCTCACCATGTGAGACACTATCCCGATCTGGTGTATCTCGCTCCACCATGTGAGCAGTATCCCTGATCTGGTGTATCTCAGCTCACCATGTGAGACAGTATCCCTGATCTGGTGTATATCAGCTCCCCATGTGAGACAGTATCCCTGATCTGGTGTATCTCAGCTCCCCATGTGAGGCAGTATCCCTGATCTGGTGTATCTCAAGTCACTGTGAGACAGATCCCTGATTGGTGTATTCTCAGCTCCCAAGTGAGACAGTATCCCTGATCTGGTGTATCTCAGCTCCCCATGTGAGGCAGTATCCCTGATCTGGTGTATCTCAGCTCACCATGTGAGGACAGTATCCCTGATCTGGTGTAATCTCAGCTCCCAGGAGACAGTATCCCTATCTGGTGTATTTCAGTCACCATGTGAGACAGTATCCGACTGGTGTATCTCAGCTCCCCATGTGAGCAGTCGTATCCTGTCTGGTATCTCTAGCTCCCAGTGAGACAGTATCCCGGGTCTGGGTATCTCAGCTACCATGTGAGACAGTATCCCTGATCTGGTGTATCTCAGCTCCCCATGTTGAGGACAGTATCCCTGATCTGGTGTATCTCAGCTCACAGTGAGACAGTATCCCTGATCTGGTGTATCTAGCTCCCATGTGAGACAGTATCCCTGATCTGGTGTATCTCAGCTCCCCATGTGAGCAGTATCCCTGATCTGGTGTACTCTAGCTCCCCATGTGAGACAGTATCCCTGATCTGGTGTATCTGGCTCCCATGGAGACAGTATCCTGGTCTGGTGTAATCTAGCTCACCATGTGGACAGTATCCCTGATCGGTGTATCTCAGCTCCCCATGTGAGACAGTATCCCTGATCTGGTGATCTAGCTCCCCATGTGATGGCAGTATCCCTGATCTGGTGTATCTCAGCTCCCCAGTGAGACAGTATCCTGATCTGGGTGTATCTCAGCTCCCCATGTGAGACAGTATCCCGATCTGGTGTATCTTAGCTCACCATGTGAGACAGTATCCCATGGTCTGGTGTATCTCAGCTCACCATGTGATGACAGTATCCCTGATGCTGGTGTATCTCAGCTCCCCCATGTGAGACAGTATCCCTGATCTGGTGTATCTCAGCTCCCCATGTGAGACAGTATCCCTGATTGGTGTATCTCCGCTCACCCATGTGAGACAGTATCCTGATCTGGTGTATCTTCAGCTCACCATGTGAGACAGTATCCTGATCTGGTGCTCCCAATCCCACCACTTGCATTCCTTGTACTCTCCACACGTCCCCGAATGACGGTATACCCTGATCTGGTGTATCGCACGTCCCCATGTTAGACAGTATCCCTGTTCTGGTGTATCTCAGCTCCCCATGTGAGACGAGTATCCCTGACCGTGGTATCGAGCTCTCCCATGTGAGGCGTATCCCTGATCTGTGTGTAATCTCAGCTCCCCATGAGACAGTATCCGATTCTGGTGTATCTCCAGCTCCACCATGTGAGACAGTATCCCTGATCTGGGTATCTCAGCTCACCATGGAGGCAGGAAACACAGTTGTGCTCCACCGCGGTCCAGACACCACACGCACACTCACAGTCTACTGCTTCCCCCCCGCAGACAGTCATTTTACTCTTTTCCGGCCATCCGTGCGCCCTGTTATGACTCACGTACTTTCACCCCTTGTTGTATGTGTTAGTTACCCTACACAGACATTGGTCGCTCTTGTGTATCTTTACGCTCTTCCTGTTATCATGACCCGGCTATGACCATGTTTGTATATCCCACTCCTACCGGTTTACTGTTGTGTCTCTCTCTTTATAATTGTCCCAGCTCCCCTCTCCCATGTGACCCGGTGTAATAACAATGTCTATCCTTATTCTGTCCTTCATATTGGTGTACTCTGAGCTCCCCCAGGTTGGCGCCAACATCTCATCTCCGCACAGAGTCACTGTTTTGCATGTGTACTATCTCTACTTAGTCTCCCTGAAGGTGAGGCAGTATCCCTGATATTGGTATCTATGTCCACCCATGTGTGATGCACCACACAGACCCCATTTTAGTCTGGTTGTATCTCAGCTCCCATGTGCGACTTTCACGACTTTATCCAGGAGGTAGGGTATTCAGCTACATCCAATTCTACCCTCACGTTACAGCGAGTTACCCAGCCCTCTTTTTTCTATAGGGTATGGTCTACCAGACTTTAGCTCCCGTTCGAGGAATAAGCCTCTTCCTTCCCTCGCACTACACTGGTTAGATCTATTATACCATGTCTCCCCGATTGAGTAGTCACTGAGAAATCCTCACCGTGCGTTTTTTATTTTTGTTGTTGTTTTTCATCTAACACGTTCATCCTCCTGTACACAGCCACCCTATACTCGCCTAGACCGGATACAAGATCCAAACTCTCTCCTGTGATTATGTTGTTCGGATCTCAGCGCATCCCAATGTGTGATCCCCTATTTTTAGACTCTTTTCTTGCTAGTTACAGTATCTACACTCTCCCTTCTTGGTTCCTTGGCTGAGTATCTTATTTTTTGCTCCCTGCTCCTCCATTCAGTCCTGGCCTCTTTTCCACATTTCACATTGATTGTCACCTTTCTTTTTTTTTATCCGCTTCCCCTCCTTAATAGACACTAGCCTGATGTGCTGCAAGTTTGATAACTCTCGCAATTCCTTCACACCTTTGCGACGCTATCGAACATCTTCTGTTATCATCCCCGAGGCATTCTAGCCGCTCATCTCAGCTTCCCCATTTGAGACAGTACGCCCTGGTTCTGTGCTATCTCAGTAACAATGTGATGACAGTATCCTGATCTGTGTGATCTCAGCCACCAGTGAGACAGTATCCTGGATTGGTGTATCCAGCTCACCAGTGGAGAACGTATCCCTGATCGGTGTATTCAGTCCCAGTGAGGGAAGTTCGATGGTGATGCTCACCAGACTTGATCTGGTGTATCTCAGACTCACCATGTGAGACGTTACGAGGATATCATCCTGAGTATTGGTGGTATCTCAGCTCACCATGTGAGACCAGCTATCCCGATTGGTGGTATCGTCCTCAGCCACCATGTGAGACAAGTATCCTCTGGATCTGGGTCTGCTACATGTGACAGACGAGGGATATCCACCATGTGGACAGTTTATCCTAGATGGTGTGTATCTCAGCTCACCCATGTGAGACAGTATCCCTGATTAGGGTATCTCAGGCCTACCACATGTGGAGCAGATCCCTGTATGGTGTATCCAGCTCACCATGTGAGACAGTATCCTGACTGGTTGTAATCTCGAGCTCCCATGTGAACAGATCCCTGCTTCGGTGATCTCAGCTCACCATGTGAGCACATATCCCTTGATATGGGTGTACTTATAAGTACAGTGAGCAGTATCCCTGATATGGTGTATTCCACAGTCAGTCACCAATGTGAGGAAGTCATCCCTGATCCTAGGTGTATTCAGCTCCCCATGTGAGACAGTATCCCTGATATGTTGTATCTAGCTCCCCAGCGACAGATGGGTGGTTATTGAGCTTGACAGTATCCCTGATTGGGTATCCGTCCCCATGGATGACAGTACCGACTGTATCTTACTCACATTGCACCGACTGATCGGTGTTTTATCTCAGCCCATGAGATCCGTCAGTTCGACTGTGGACAGTATCCTGATCTGGTTGGTATTGAGCTCCCCATGTGAGACAGGATCCCTGGGTCTGGGTGTATCTCAGTGCACCATGTGAGACGTAATCCCTGATAGTGGTTCAGTTACTATGTCAACAGTCCCGATTTTGCAGCTCCATGGTGAGACAGTATCCCTGATTGGGTATCTCAGCTCCCAGTGTGAGAGCAGTATCCTGATCGTGCTGTATCTCGCGTCCCCATGTGAGACGTATCCCTGACAGGTGTGATTCAGTACACAGGTGAGGCAGTATCCGATTTGGTATACCTAGCTCACCATGTGAAGACCGTATCCCTGGTTCTGGTGTCTCAGCTCACATGTGAGGAAACATTCCTGATCTGTGTATAACTCCGCCACATGTGAGAAGCAAGTATTCCCTGATATGGTGTATCTCGAGTCCCATATGAGACAGTATCCCTGATCTCGGTGTACTCCAGCCACCAGTGAGACAGATCCATGATTGGGTACTCTCAGCTTCCCATGTTGAGACAGTATCCTGATGTGGTATCTCAGAGCTCACCATGTGAGACAGTATCCCTGATTGGGGTATTAGCTCACCAGTGATGACAGCTGATCCCTGATCTGGTGTATATCAGCTCCCCATGTGAGACAGTATCCCTGATCTGGTGTATCTCAGCTCCCCATGTGAGACAGTATCCCTGATCTGGTGTATCTCAGCTCACCATGTGAGACAGTATCCCTGATCTGGTGTATCTCAGCTCACCATGTGAGACAGTATCCCTGATCTGGTGTATCTCCGCTCACCATGTGAGGCAGTATCCCTGATCTGGTGTATCTCAGCTCACCATGTGAGACAGTATCCCTGATCTGGTGTATCTGAGCTCCCCATGTGAGACAGTATCCCTGATCTGGTGTATCTCAGCTCACCAGCTTCCCATATCATTAATGATAGGAGTTATCCGCTGTCTGTCCTGAGGTAGATACATCTATATCATGAAGGGTTTAATGATTCCTCAGATCCGTCACTATCTACCATGAAGAGGTTGTGGTTCTGAAGGAGAGTGGATCACAGGTGACAAAGCGAGACGTCCTGTCTGTCCACAATGTGGCAGCGTGGTCCCGAGATAAGATTTTGTCCCATTATCGTATCACCTGTGCAACACCCCTGCCAAAGCATAGGCAGGCTGGTAGTTGCGAATAGCGCCCTTTCCAGGTTAGGAGCTGCCGGAGGGAGTCATGAACGCTCTAGTAACTTTCTAGTGCTGGGTCATTATGTAATTGCAGCTGTAACCTCTGCCTGAACAGGCAATAGTTGAATGGGTGTAAGATGTTATCCAAGTATGTGGCTGCATTGTAAACTGGAGTATGATTGGAGAGGAGCTACCACCTGACCAGGGGGAGTATAAAACCCCTGGGCAATGGGAGCACAGGCCTCTTTACCATGAGATTATTGAGCACATGCTCTTTAGGGTCTGTCAGCAGTCCATAGCACATGGTCTGAGTAAAGAGGGAGAGTCCGTGTGGAGCACACCTTCAGTACTGCCACAGAACCCAATCCCAGAACCAGTCAGGAGACTCTAACCCAGAGCTGCAGCTTTCACAGTTTGGACAGAGCTCCATCTCCATTATCCCAGCATCTACTACCAGGCTGGTGCTTTTATTCCTGAGGACCACTCTCCACGACCACTCCAGTACCAGAACCAGATCTGCTGTTGACCGTTCTGGCCCGTTGCCAGTTGTTCAATAAAGAACCATGAGCTGATCTGCACAACATTGCCTCTGTCTGATCCCTGGATACAGCTGTTACAACCACAGGCTCCCCATCCATCACCCAGACACGCAGGGGTTGTCCCAGGGAGATTCAGTACAACAGCCTCTCCCTCCAAATTTCTTGCACACACCACCTGCTGGAGAGCTGCCAGGCTGTAGGACAGCCCTCCGGTCCCCATACCAAGCACCGTGACACTAGTGTGCCCTAGGCCGCAACCGCCAGCCACTCCAGTATTCTGGGCCCCGGCTGCCTCCAGGCCCCTAGAAAAGGCTAGGCCCCAGTGGGGGATGTTGCACCTGTAATACATTGTCAGACTTGGGATGGGACAGATGTGTGGAAGCTCAAAATCTAAGTTTGGGACAGGAATATGAAGGAGGAGGCGCAGAGTGACAGTACAAAAAGTTTAAGGGGTTGGCCACTTTACCTCATGTTCTGTGTAATATGTGTGTAAGTGTGTGGGGGAGGGGCAGGAAATGCGGTAATTACCAATATACAGACAGTCCCTGGGTTACATACAAGATAAGGTCCGGAGGTTTGTTCTTAAGTTGAATTTGTATGTAAGTCGAAACTGTATATTTTTTGCTGTAATGGGACCAAGAATTATCAATAAAGCTTCATTACAGACACCTTACAGCTGATCATTGCAGCCTGGGACTATAGTAACATCCAGAGAGCTTCACCAGAGGTCACAGTGGGCAGAGGGGTCCGTCTGTAACTAGGGGTTGTCTGTAAGTCAGGTGTCCTTAAGTAGGGGACTGCCTGTACATATAGTAAGTTCAGCTCCGCTTTCATGATGTATAAGGTGATGCCACGTGTCTAGAGATGAGTGGATTTGATGTTCGGGTTCCCCTGGCCAATCATGGCTGTTTGGGGGCGTCAACTTGCAGGATTGGCTGTTCAGCCACCAATCCGGAAATGCATCCGAGTTCCGTAGCCAAACCCTGATCTGGAATGTCAGGCATATCTGAGATTCCTGACCATAAAATGGCCGCAGATGGAGGGTCATGTGATTTCTATATGTCTATGACTAATCACCCTGCCAGGACCTTGATCTTATATTAGCTTATGAATACTATCATAAGGTCCTGGTAGGGCGATTGTTTATGGACAGTTAGAGATCACATGACCTGCAGCCATTTTATGGTCAGGAATGTCCGGCTGATGAGGTAACAGACAGGAGGCTTCACTTTACATATCAAGAAAGCAGAGCAGAACTATTACTAGATGTGTATTGGTAAATTACCTCATATCCTGACCCACACACCTATACACATATTACAAAAACTTGAGGAAAAGTGGCCAATGCCTTTAATATTATCTTTAAGGGAGAAATAAAGTTGTGTTAGGGTCTCCATTATATCACAGCAAGCACCTTGTGCAGACAGCAGACCCTCTATCCGCTGTGTGTCGGGGGGACTCGGCTTTGTGCAGGTGTTTGATGGGATGTTTTCATTGCTGGTGCGAGGCGTCCAGTAGTTACTGGGAACACTGGTCTCCTTTCTAGTCTCGGCGAGTGGGATACAGCTGGACAGAGGTGTCTAGATCCTCCAGCCACATGCTGACATTTCTCCCCACCCCGGGGCCTGTGTTATGGAGGGAGCAGACAGTCCAAGCATTGACAAGATGTCCCCGGCCTGGGACAAAGACACATTGTCCTCTCGTCTATTGTCATCGTTCCATAGGGGAAGTGACCGACAGGCACACAAAATGTTTACTGACCACACAACAGAAGGACGACTGGAGAAGACACTCTGGACTTCTGCGGGACGGGAGTGTGGAGGAAGATGGTGGGGAGGAACGCCGTAGGAGCCTCATAATAAGGTGAGAAGACACAGTACGCCCAGTATCGCATATGATAAGCTCAGCCGATGGTATCACCCATAATTCATAGTCAACGGGTTAAAATGTCATTGTGGAAAATCGGCGTCACATCTCATCTCATCATCTTTCTGTCTCTGGACTGACTGACTCATTTCTTATCCCTCACTAGACGCAGATCAAGTCTTCTCCTCAAGGATGGAGGGATCGTACATACTTCTGCTACTACTCTTTGGCTATGCTTCCTTCCAGGAACACAACGTCTATCGGAGCACCAACCGGAACCAAGGTCTTGTGATTCATTGGTTAAAGGGGGATTCTTACCTGAGGCAGGTAGAACAGGAGGCAACCCAGATGGGTGTCTCTTAGCTGGGGACAACATCAATTCCTTCAATTGAATAACCACACAATACTTTGGGGCTGGATGGGGAGACCCAGGAGGTCAGTGGTTTAATCCGGTGAGAGATACCTTCCAGAGGTGAATGTAGAGAGGATCTCATAGTAAAGGGGCTGTGTTTTGGTGCTGGGTAACACTACCACTCACAAATCACCTGGGATGAAGGACCTGGTGCCTAGTAGCTATGATTATCTTTTCACAAACCTGTAAATTGTGGTGGTTCCTTGGCCCCACCAGAAAATTTTTCTCCAAGGCCTCAAGAAATAGACCATACCATCTTTCAAATCAAGTTTTCTGATGTATCCAGTATTAGGTACAGCTTGGACCAACTGGAGGATCTGCAGGTACTCTGGTGGTCCAGTCTGACACTGGCCCAAAACCATTACTCTAGTGGGCTAAAGGAAATTTCGAGTGAAATGCTGAATTTCATGTCTTTTTTCCAACAGATTACACCACAGCTACCCATTATCTGCTGAATCCTATCCACAACGTGGTCCAGAGCATCCGAGGAGCCAATGTCACCCTCCCCTGTATCATGAGACGTCGGCCGAGAAGCTACAAGGTCAAATGGAGTAAGGTCAATCCTGAAGATCCTCTGGAAAACCTCATTGTCATCTCCAATGGGAAATACCACAAAAATTACGACCAGTTGAGGGGTCGGGTGAGGTTGAGGAGAAGCCATAGACTGGACGCTTCTCTCATAATCACTAATGTGAGCTTAGAGGATGAAGGAAGATACAAGTGTGAACTGGTCAACGGCCTGGACGACCAGAGCTTGACTCTATCACTACAGTTAGAAGGTAAAGTAGTAATAGTCTACTAGTAAGCCAGTAATTAAATTACAATTGGGTTTTTAGGGGTTTGGGTGGAAGTACCTTTTAAGTTCATATATAGCATATAACTTGAGAAGTTATTGATAGACCATCTGTTAGATCGTTAGATCGTAAAGGATTTCTAAGGACTAAATATCTACTTTTTTTTAGGGGTGGTTTTCCCATACCAGTCCAAAAAGGGGCGATATCGCTATAATTACGTTGAGGCCCATCAAGCTTGTGAGGAACAGGATGGAAGACTGGCCACCTACTCTGAACTCTATCAAGGTGGGGGGGGGGGGGGGGGTGTCACCCTGTCTTCTGTGATGGAATAGAGTATAGAGGAAGACGTACCAGTTGACTTGTACTTGTGTTCTTCACAGCCTGGACCGATGGCCTAGACTGGTGCAACGCAGGATGGCTCCTTGATGGAAGTGTCCATTATCCAGTCATTGTCACACGGGAGCCATGTGGTGGGAATCTACCTCCGGGGATACGAAGTTATGGTCCCAAAGATAAACTGAAAGATAGATTTGATGCCTTTTGCTTCACTTCGGCACTTAAAGGTACAGATGGAGTCACTACCATATGACATGAGTGGGTCCATTGACATTCCACCGCCAAACGTGGTAATTCTCACACATTTTGAGCCATAGGTACTGAAACTCTTCCGTAACTGCGATTGGATTTTCTTTATGGAAAACACGAGCACTGACCATCTATTAGAGGTTTAGATAACCCTGCCATCTGTCTCCTCACCCTTTATATTTTGTAGGTAACGTCTACTTTGTCCATGGTCCGATGACCTTCCGAGAAGCTTCCACCGCCTGTTGGGCTCGTAAAGCAGAGATAGCCAAGGTTGGGCATCTTTACGCAGCTTGGAGGTTTTATGGGCTGGATCACTGTGATGGAGGCTGGCTATCGGACGGCAGTGTACGTTTCCCTATCACAGACCCCCGGGAGCGTTGCGGAGGACTTCCAGACCCTGGAGTGAGGAGTTTTGGGTTTCCAAATGAGGAGGACAGATTGTATGGGGTGTACTGTTACGCCAATACTTAGACCCTGAGGTCTTCTACTTCAGACATGGATAGAGTGTAGCCAAGATGGTGGATAGAAACGCCCTGGGTCATCAAGATTTTGTTGACCATAGCCTAAGCTGTTATCAGATGAGATTTATTAATAGTAGTCTGTAAAATGTATATTATAGGGTCAACTTAAAGGACAGTTCAGAATTGTACATGTGACATTACAATGATCTTGACTTTATACTAGTTATACTCTTGTAAATGTCTTCTGTAAACACTACATATCTCACAATACATTGCAGCCTGCACTGCTTTTTGCAGAAATTAGGCCATGGGGGCTTATGGGCGCTAAGTATGGTAAGTATGTGGCTACAATGTCTACTTGGGGAATATGTCTGCACTGTATATAAACTTATGTGGTGACTATGTATACTAGGAGCATGTGTCTGCACTGTATACAGACTTATGTGATGACCATATATACTGGCGGCATATGTCTGCACTGTATAAAGACGTATGTGGTGACCATGTATACTGGGGGCATGTACTGCACTGTATATATACTTATGTTGCGAACATTTATACTGGGGGCATGTACTGCACTGTATATAGACTTATGTGGTGACCATGTATACTGATTGCATGTGTCTGCACTGTATATAGAGGTATGTGGAGACCGTGTGCACTGGGGGTATGTGTCTGAGCCTTACGTAGTCACCATGTATACTGGTGGCATGTGTCTACCATACAACTGTATATAGAGTTGTGACCATGTATACTGGGGTCATATGTCTGCACTGTATATAGACTTATGTGGTGACCATGTATACTGATGGCATGTGTCTGCACTGTATATAGAGGTATGTGGAGACCGTGTGCACTGGGGGTATGTGTCTGAGCCTTATGTACTCACCATGTATACTGGTGGCATGTGTCTACACTGTATATAGAGTTATGTAGTGACCATGTATACTGGGGTCATATGTCTGCACTGTATATAGACTTATGTGGTGACCATGTATACTGCGAGCATGTGTCTGCACTGTATATAGACTTATGTGGTGAGCATGTATACTGGGGGCATGTGTCTGATCAGTATATAGACTTATGTAGTGACTGTGTAGTGACCTTATATACTGAAGGCATATGTCTGCACTGTATATAGACTTATGTGATGACCATGTATACTGGAGGCATGTATCTGCACTGTATATAGACATATGTTGTGACCATGTATACTGGGTGCATATGTCTTCACTGTATATAGACTTATGTGGTAACCATGTATAATTGTGGCAAGTGTCTGCACTGTATATAGAGGTATGTGGTGACCATGTATACTTGGGATATGTGTCTGAAACTTGTGTAGTAACCATGTATGCTGGGGGCATGTACTGTACTGTATATAGACTTTTGTGGTGACCATGTATACTGGGGCTATTTTTCTGCACTGTATATAGACTTAGGTGGTGACTGTTTATACTAAGGGGCATGTACTGCACTGTATACAGATTTTTGTAGTGACCATGTATATTAGGGGCATATGTCTGCACTCTATATAGACCAATGTGGTAGCCATCTATATTGGTGGCATGTGTCTACACTGTATATATACTTATGTGGTGACCATATATACTGGGGTCATGTACTGCACTGTATATAGACTTATGTGGTGACCATGTATACTGGGGTTATCTACTGCACTGTATATAGACTTGTGATGAACATACATACTGGAGGCATGTGTCTGCACTGTATATAGACTTATGTAGTGACTATGTATACTGGTGGCATGTACTGCACTCTATATATACTTAAGTGGTGACCATGTATACTGTGGCATGTGTCTGCACTCTATATATACTTATGTGGTGACCATATATACTGGTGGAATGTGTCTGCACTGTATATAGAGGTATGTGGTGACCATATATACTGGGTGGCATTGTCTGGCACGGTATTTAAGGTGTGGTGACCAATATACTGGTGGCACTTGTCTGCACTGTATGTAGAGGTATGTGGTGACCATATATACTGGTGGCATGTGTCGTGCACTGTATGGTAGAGGGTATGTGGTGACCATATATACTGTGGTGGCATGAGTGTCCCTGCACTGTATGTAGAGGTATGTGGTGACCTATATACTGGGGGCTTGTCGGCACTGTAATGTAGAGGAATGTTGGTGACCATATATACTGGTGGCATTGTCTGCACTGTATGTAGAGGTAATTGGTGACCATATATACTGGGGCATGTGTTCTTGCACTGTATGTAGAGGTATTGGTGACCATCTACTGGTGGCATGTGTCCTGCACTGTATGTAGAGGTATGTGGTGACCATATATACTGGTGGCATGTGTCTGCACTGTATGTAGAGGTATGTGGTGACCATATATACTGGTGGCATGTGTCTGCACTGTATGTAGAGGTATGTGGTGACCATATATACTGTTGGCATGTGTCTGCACTGTATGTAGAGGTATGTGTGACCATATATACTGGTGGCATGTGTCTGCACTGTATGTAGAGGTATGTGGTGACCAATAATCCTGGTGGCATGTGTCTGCACTGTATGTAGAGGTATGTGGTGACCATATATACTGGTGGCATGTGTCTGCACTGTATGTAGAGGTATGTGGTGACCAATATACTGGTGGCATGTGTCTGCACTGTATGTAGAGGTTGTGGTGACCAATATACTGGTGGCAGTGTGCTGCACTGTATTAGTAGGTATGTGGTGAACCATATATACGGTGGCATGTGTCTGCACTGTATGTAGAGGTATGTGGTGACCATATATACTGGTGGCATGTGTCTGCACTGTATGTAGAGTGTGGTGCATCATATACTGGTGGCATTGTCTGCCACTGTAGTAGAGGTATGGTGGTGACCATATATACTGGTGGCATGTGTCTGCACTGTAGGTAAAGTATGTGGGACCATAATACTGGTGGCATGTGTCGCACTGTATGTAGAGGTATGTGGTGACCATATATACTGGTGCATGTTCTGCACTGTATGTAGAGGTTGTGGTGACCATATATACTGGTGGCATGTGTCGCACTGTATGTAGAGGTATGTGGTGACCAATATACCGTGGTGGTGCATGTGTGCTGCACTGTATTAGAGGTATGTGGTGACCATATATACTGTGTGGCATGTGTCTGCACTGTATGTAGAGGTATGTGGTGACCATAATACTGGTGCATGTGTCTGCACTGTATGTAGAGGTTTGTGGTGTGACCATATATACTGGTGGCCTGTGTCTGCACTGTATGTAGAGGTATGTGGTGACCATCTATAACTGTGGCGTGTCAGACTTTAGGTTAGAGTTATGGTGACCATATATACTTGTGGCATGTGTCGGCACTGTAATGATAGGTATGTGGTGACCATATATACTGGGTGGCATGGTGTCTGCACTATTAGAGGTATGGTGACCATATCTACTGGTGGACATGTGTCTGCACTGTATGTAGAGGTATGTGGACCTTATTCTCTGGTGGCACTGCTGCCTTTATGTACTTGTGGTGACCATATTACTGGTGGCATGTGTCTGAACTGTATGTAAGTATGTGGTGACCATATATACTGGTGGCATGTGTCTGCACTGTATGTAGAGGTATGTGGTGACCATATATACTGGTGGCATGTGTCTGCACTGTATGTAGAGGTATGTGGTGACCATATATACTGGTGGCATGTGTCTGCACTGTATGTGAGGTATGTGGTGACCATATATACTGTTGGCAGTGCTGCACTGTATGTAGGGTATGTGGTGACCATATATACTGGGCATGTGTCTGCACTGTATGTAGAGGTATGGTGACAAAACGTGGGCCATTGGCATTATGTAATACTGGAACTATACTGGCAGGTTGACATGTATGTGTATGTCATACCTGCATCTGTGTATGTATAGGTTGTGACCATCTCATGTATGCAGTAAAGTACAGAATGATGAACTGGAAGCTGCCCTTTAGCACCATTACCAGGTCATATAATGGAGCCGCAGGGAATCCATAGAAATGTAAGCGATTTCTGCAACATTCTGATTATTGTTCTGTATCATCCGATATAAATACTCTGTTGCTGCTGTTTGGGGGAGGGGACAATTCCCCCATGTCCTACCCCCCGACTACACCCATCTTTAATGACGCAGATCATCAGTCTCTCTGTATCTCTCTTTGAAAATCCCTTAGTAAGTGCAGTACTTGTGTTAGTACCTCATATTCACCACTAGAGGTCATAATATACAAGATCACAAAAGTATCCGACACATCACATAGTGATAACATCAAAATGTGCAGGTGATTAGTGATTACGGTGCGTAGTCTCCCTGAATCAGGCGTCCCCAGTACTGCTCGGGAAGTGTCACCTTTCACATACAGGGGCTCATTTACTAAGGGTCGCGCTGCTTATTTTCGTGGGAATGTTCGACTTTTTCGGGGTTTGGAGCGGCTTGGACAGGTATGTAACAAGTGTCTGCGCTGGGATTGTGTCGCACACGGATTTTGGCGCAGCTGCGCTGGCTTTCATGGGCCGAGCTGTCGGACGATCCGATTGTTTCGGACTGAGTGCGGGATTTAACATTCAAATTGTCGCAAGATCAGTTTCGTTGAACTTCATCGGACAGGTAAGTAAATCTGCCCCATTGCGTTTCAACAGAAAAGTTAAAAAAAAAAACTCATGACACAGGACTGGACAGAAATGATGGTTCCACCTTTTGAGGCAATGGCTGCAATCACACGACTTCTGTAATAACAAGCCCCAAAGCAAATAGCGAAGGGGCTGAGGACAGTAGGGGGTGGTTTCAAGCCTTCTGGTAGGCTGGTGGGGCTTGCCCCTTTACTCCTCCCGTGTGAGGTCACAGGAGGTGGTGTTTGGGGGCGGGTAAAGGAACCCGCCCGTGGTTTTATAAAGTCCGAGAGCACGTGGGGGGGGGGCCTCTTTCCTTCTCCTCCCTGGACCGAATAGGGCCGAGAGTCAAGACCCCTCCAATACTCAGCATGGCTATCCCAGAAGACAAGTAATCCATGCGCATAAGCGCCCTGGATGGTTCAGCCATGCTGGATAACCCTCCTGACACGCGCCTGCGTGCGGGTCGTTCAAGAAGCGACGTCCATGAAGAGGACACACCATCCCTAGGACCGAATCCTCCTCCTGCATGGCAATTCCACCCTGGACGGTAACGCCACCACCCCACTCCCCTTCCGCGGCGGCCCGCCACCCTGTCACCACCACCCACCCAGTGCTCCTCACCTCCTCCACGTGTGCAGCGTCTCCAGTGCAGTGCCTGAGGAGCAGCTGGCAGAAGATAGAGGAAGGCCCATCCGGAAGATCAGGCCTCCTGTCAGTTTGAGCCCTGGATCGCCTGCACCAACCAGGTAGCGCGGCCCGGGCCAGAAAAAGATGGCGTCGCCCAGACCACGTGGGACCCATGCTGCAGTCCAGCGCTGCGGCCCGGCCCACCCGGCAGCCTATGCCGCTTACAGCCCTGGGCCTTAATCTAGGCCTGAGGCCTATTCCCCCACATGCAGCCCCAGGCTCAACACTAGGCCTCTGGCCTACCCCCCCATGCAGCCCCAGGCCCCATACAAGGCCTCAGGCCTGCTCCTCACCCAGGCCCTACATCAGGCCTCGGGCCTACTCCCCAGCCAGCCCCGGGCCCTCCCTGTCACATACCCCCCCCCCACCAACACAGCCGCCAGCAGCGCTATCACCAGCCTGCGTCCCTCCCCGTCCTCCCCCCCCCCCACCATGCCCCCCCGGCCCAGCCAACACCACAGCCCTGGATCCCTGGGCAGCTACCCTTCCCTTCTCCTATTCCCCTGAGTCCTCTCTGCATACCCTTGATGCGGTAGAGACCTCTATGCCCACGGTGCACCACAGACACAGGAGCCACAGATCCCCGTCCAACGAGCAGCAACGGCACAGCAGAATGGTCTCCCAGACATCACGGCGGACGTCGCAGACACTACAGCAGCCCATCGTCACCGGGTTCCAGTGGCCGCGAGGCGGCGCACTCACACGCCCGCACCCGCCACCGAGACTTCCCTCACCGCCTGACCAAGCGCTCCAGGCGGACATCAGAGCATCCAACAACTCGCCAGGAATCCGAAAACAGATCCTCAGCTCATCTACAGCCACTGCAGTTCCAGAGGTCATCCCGTCATGGCAGCCAAGGCTCTCAAGCTCCACCTCGCAGTTCTGACATCATCAAGCCACCTCAACGCATCACTTCAGCTTCCAAACATCACCAACCATCTGAACAGGACAAAGCACAGTCTTCTCATCAGGACACGTCAGCTCCACCAGCGAAGACTTCATCCGGTGAGTTCAGTGGCCTCCCCTCGTGGTCGGCCATTACCTCATCACACAAGAACACAGAGGTCATCACGTCCATTAGATCACTACTCACACAAGAACACAGAGGTCATCACATCCATTATCTCATCACACAAGAACACAGAGGTCATCACATCCATTAGATCACTATTCACACAATTACAAGCCAGTCAGGATACACCTGTGGGCTTAGGGAATTTAGCTAACGCAGGACAGGGTAACACATTTAGGGATCGCAGCCCAGGGACTGCCAGTGCCCGGGGCTGAGCAATCCTCCTTCCGGGAGCTGGGTCCGTGCCTTCTGGCAGGACTCGACTGTAACACTGAGCATGCGTAGCACACTGAGCGTTACACAGTGAATACATCTGTATTACACTGTGTAAGGTGTAGAATATCTTGAACAGGCAATAACTTAGAAACATTATTGGACCCGCTTGCTGATCGCCGTAAAAACAAACCCGAAAAACTCAAAAAAAATGTAAATTTTTCATATAATCTCTTCACAAAAATGTTCTAATAAGTGATCAAAAAAAAAAATAAATAAATAATGAGCGCCAAAATGGTATCAATTGAAAAGACAACTCAACATGTAAAAAATAAGCCCTAAACTAGCTCTGTCAGCCAAAAAATATTAAAGTTAGGTCTCAGAAAAGATGGCGATGCAAAAACAGATGAGATTTCCTCTATATTAGTTTTTTCCAGTAAAATTGTAAATATAAATTAAAAAAAAAAAAAAACGATATAAATGAGGTATCAACGTAATCGTAGTGATCTGTACGTTATAGATAATATAGTATTGTTAGTGTTCGGTGTACGACCCCCTCCAAAAAAAAAAAAAAAAAAAAAAAAAAAAAGAACCAAAATTGACAATTTTCCTTTCACCCATACATTCAAGAGTTAATAAAATCCCATCAATAAGCCCCAATGACCCACTAAAATGAAGCACAGAAGTTATAGCTCAGTTGGTTGAGGCGCTGTGTCATTATTGTTCATGGACACTGCGGGTTCTAGGTTCAAATCCCAGTCAGAATAATTTCTTATTTGTAAAGTGCATCGCATGTCGCAATAAATAAGCCCTTATATGTCCAAATTGCCAAAAAAGAAAAAAAAAAAAAAAAAAAATTGTATAGCCAATAAAAGTGACAATGCATAATCTGCTGTGATTGGCGCAGCTTCCCCTCATGCCCTGGCGTGTGCCCGTACAGCAGTCACCACCACATATGGGGGATCGCTATACGCGGGAGGGATTGGGTATCAAATTTGGTGGAGCGTTTTGGGATTTTATCCACTGAGAATTTGTACATTTTTGAAAGACGCATTAATTTAGCCAAAAATATGTACTTTCATAATTGTATCCGATTTTGTTTTAACCCCCGTAAAACAATTAAAGGGTTAACAAACTTCATAAAAGTTGTTTCACATACACTGAGGGGTGTAGTTTCTATAATGGGGTAATTTATGGGGTTTTCCTTTATTTAGTGATTTGAAACCAGAGCAGGTCCCTCAGGATTTTGCGGTTTTTATGAAAATGTGAAAAATCGCACCTAACGTTCTAAGGCCCATAACATCCTACAAAAAATAAGAGTATGCATAAAAAACCACAGAGACATAAAATAGACATTCGGTGAATGTTAGTTACTAAGTTTGTTTTGCGGTTATGACTATGTATGGAAAAAGTAGAACATTTTAAGTTCGAAAATCGAGAATTTTTTCCAATTTTCACCAAATATCTGATTTTCTCATAATTAAATGCAAAGCATACCACCAAAATTTTTCAACTAACATGAAGTTTAAGGGGTCACGAGAAAACAATTTTAAAATCACTTGGATATGTTAAAGCGTTCCGAAGTTATAACCACTTATAGTGACACAGGGCAGATTTGAAAAACTGGCCCGTGTCAGTAAGGGGGAAAAGTGGCTTCGGCGTTAAGGGGTTAATGTCAGTGAAGGATAATCCTGGGCAGCACAAAAGGCACTTCTCACCCCATCCACTGCATCAGGTCTACCACCAGCCCACCGCAATGTTGGTTAAATGCGGCAGTTTAATTTCGTTCAATCCAGTATTAGCACTGGAGAAGGTCGGGAATGAGGTTTCCCCGGGTAGGATGGCCGGTCCCTTATAGAACCGCCAGGCTTAGGTTTCCCCAGGTAGGATGGGCGGTCCCCTTATAGAACCGCCAGGCTTAGGTTTCCCCAGGTAGGATGGCCTTATAGAACCGCCAGGCTTAGTTCCCAATAGGAGCCCGGAAAGTTCAGATTAATCGACCACCTGTCTTTTCCCAAGGGTTCATCGGTCAATGACGCTATATACGAGGTTGTGGCGGTTACGTACGTCTCCTTTGACATGGCGGGTGTCTTAGTGCAGAGAAAGATGGAAGTGTCCAAAACTCTCCATAACTAGTTGTGAGCTTTTGCGGTTTCGGTCCCTGGTTTTGGGTAAATGCAGTAACTTAAAGTCGGTAAAGGATAATCCTGGGTTGCGTAAAAAGGCACATCTCACCCCGGATAACTAGTCCCTTGAAGGAAGTCTTGTGGGTTTTGCAGGTATGTCTTCGAGCAGTTAATGGGTCAGGCATCCTATTCACAGCTGCTATAAAGAGAGCAAGGAAAGTCCTGATTATCAAAAATACATGGTGTCCCTGGGAGGATAGGCGTATAGGATAACCGCCATCTCTTATTATGCGACGGGGTCCATCTCAATTCCATTGAGGTGAATATTTTCCTTCTCGGCCTGCATGGCCTTGGTCCGTGTGGGGGGTCGCAGCCGGTGGTAGGAGGGAGGAGGCTGCTCCGTGGCGGAAGTTACACAGGCCCTAAGGCGCTGGAAGATGCCCACATGCCGGCTGCAGGGCCGCAGCCGCCATTTCGGGCGAAGTTGGTTCTCAAGATTTTGAAGATGCCAAGCGGGCCTAGCAAGTTGGGAAATGTTTTAATTTATAACGTTATTTAATAATTTATCTTAGTTGTTAATAAACGCTGTGGCCTTCCCACATTGCCCAAACATTTAGTTTCCCGGTCTGTTGATGGGTGGTTAGTCCAGGTACACGGTCAAGTACCAGACGGTTGGGTGGTTAGTCTAGGTACACAGTCAAGTCTTTGCGATGTTGTAGCAAGTTATTTGGCCATGCAAGCCAGTTTTTGTCAACAGCTCGTGTCTTTCGGGGTTCGCGGTTTTAATTTTATATGCGCAGTCTAATTTTGTTCTGTAGCGCAGTTTATGTCTTTTAGCTTTTTCCAGTGTTTTACGAGTGCTGGGTCTTCTCAAGCGAGCTGGAGCTCAGGTGCACGCATCAGCAACAGGACTGGGAGAGGGATGGCAGGTCACGCTCCGCCACAGGGAATGGGAGCGCCGCAGGTGCACGCTCCGCCACAGGACTGGGAGAGACTGCAGTGTGCACGCTCATCCACAGGATGGAGAGACTGAGGTGCACGCTCAGCCACGGACTGGGAGAGGCTGCAGGTGCCAAGATCAAGCCGCAGGGACTGGGGAGAGACTGCAGGTGCATGCTCCAGCCGAAGGACTGGAGAGGCTATGAAGGTTTACTCTGCTGCGGTCCGGGCCTCGGTGGCGTGGCAGGGCTCTGGACCGGCGCTGCGTCTTTTGTCAATAATGGGGGGTTTTTTGACAATGTCAATCATGGGGACGGGTCCCAATTTCCTGCCAGTGACAGAGCTTGTAGCAGCTTGAGGCCTCATGCTGGTTCTCACCTCGGCCTCACAGATCTAAAGTCCTGTTTATGTTCCAATCCCAGACCTTGGTTACTCTCAGGTCCGGGATAGGACAGGCTTCTGGCGGTTCTCCGGTGGTCTGGCGCTCCAGAGAGTCCTCCTGTGCATGGCTGATGGCGGGGTTGAGGGCACAAGCTGAGGCCTGTAATGGAGGCTTGCATCTGATCCCAAACCCTCCCCAGCGGGATTTCCCAACCACTCTGCTATCACTCACAGGTTCATGCTTCCATTCACATGGCAGAGGGTATTCCCATAGACGGTTACGGACTGCTACTACTGCGCTTTCTTCCCGCTTCTGTTCTTCTCTCCACAAAACTCTGACTAACAACAGAACTGTGATGGACACTCGCACAGAACTACACTGCATGTCACTTTCGGATTTCATCCAGGGGATTTGGTGGCCTGAGCATTATTTCCAGAGAAGGCTGGAAGTGGGCTTGCTGGGGAACTTTCCACAGGGGGGCCCCGCCCTGGGCTAGCTCCAGACAGAGGAGATCGGAGCTCACACTGAACACAACCTCTAGCAAGGGGGCCGTATTATAGTAGGTTTTATTCTTGCTACATAGGGGGACAGTTATATAGTAGTTATATTCTTGACATAGGGGGCAGTTATTATAGTAGTTTCAGTGTTGGTACGTAGGCGGGCCGTGATGGATAGTAGTTAATCGTGTACATAGGAGGCAAGTATTATAGTAGTTATTTATTCTAGTACATAGGGTGGCCGTCAGTATTATAGCAGTTATATTCTTGTACATAGGGGGCAGATTATAGCGTTATAATAAATGTACATAGGGGGGGCATATTATAGTAGTTAATTCTTTCTGTACATGGGGGCTAGCTTTATATAGTAGTTAATATTCTTGAAATCAGGGGGCAAGTATTATAGTAGTGATATTCCTGTACATGAGGGCAGTATTATAGTAGTTCTATCCTTTCCATATAACAGAAAGTTTCCTGCTCACCTTCTATCTCATGTTTCCAGCGGTGATACAGCTAATACGCCCCACGGATCCAAGGCACAACGTCCAGAAACAAAAGAAGTGAGTCCGCGCTCCAGGAAATTAGATAAAATCATTCTTTTATTGTGAAATAGCCTTACAATCCATAGGCATGGTTGGCATCTCTGGACGCCCAGGTCAGTGACCAACGCGTTTGCCCCTCTCTCAGGGCTTAGTCATGGTCGCGTGACTACAACTAATTACTGACAAATGTATACGACCCGCTCGGTGTTAGGTGTGACGTCATGATTCACGTGCCACAAGATCAAGCGATCATACAACCGCACGCCCACCAGAATGTAACAAGGTATCGTATCAACCATAAGAACTTAATTTTCCTAAAAACCAAAAAAGTTTTAAAAGGTGTCAGGAAGGGCACACATTGTAGCGAAATGTGAAAAATTCGATGGAAAACATCTGGTCTGATATGTTGGACAGGAAGACCCGGAAGGACTCAATTACATACAACATGTATGTGCAAAAGGGAATTAGATCAATGGATATAAATACGTTTAAGTGGTAACGTGAGGGCAGTGATAAAAACTCCAAAAAAAATTAGTCGTATCTAAAGCCAAGAAAAATTTGACCTTAAACGGCTTCACACTAAAGGTATTCATGGGACGTACGTTGTCAGCATACACGTTCAATAATAAAAGACATACACGTGCCGGCATAAGCAAAAATCGTTGTAAATGAGTATCCTCATTGGTCAAACGGAAACACCCTACACCGACCCATAAATCAATACCGGCCGAATTAGGAGCAGGGAATAGGGAAGAAACTCATCTATCCCCAACAACCGAGCAAAGTGGTATGAAAAAGAACATTAATACAACAACCAAAAGCCTGTGGCGATTAATCCCGTGAGGCTGGTTGTTTAAGTTACCAACATCCAATATGTTTCCATGTTAATGTGGGGATGGGGAAGAAAAAAAATACACTTGGTTAACATATCAGGCAACCTAAATGCGGGTCAAAAAACTGCATTCCTTTGAACATCCTCATTCCCACTAACAGTTTTTGTTTCTTTGTACTAATATACATATACATCACGTCATATTTAAATGGTAATACAACTTTTACAATATTGAAATAACTGATTGCATGCATATGCAATATGGTGGGTTACACCACCTAATTCTTAAGGACACGTATCAGGAAAAACATCTGCTTGGCATTAAAAAATATCAATCTCACCACATCTTTCCGCAGCTCTAGGCATTTTCGAGACCCATAATGGGCATAGTGGATGAAAGCTTTAATTGGCAAGGGATTTGAAAAGGTAAGAGACCTGGAGGGGGAGGGAGATTTAAAGAAAAAATCATGAAACAGGGAAACATATTGGATTGTGTGTACTTAGAACCACTCCGACTCAAGGGATGCATCTTCAGAGGACTTGTTGTGTGCTCTTCAGGTCCTTTCATCCCACTTGCTCTTTTGGGGCTATAATTAGTTTTCTTCCCTATTCCCTGCCTCCTATATTCTAGCCTGTATTGATTGATGGTCGGTAGGGTTTTTTCCGTTTGACAAATGCGGATACTAATTTCAACTTTTTGCTTCTGCGGCAGTGTCGTCTTTTATATTTGAATTGTATTCTGACACAGTAGTCCTGTCATACATTAGTATTGAAGCCCTTTTAAGGTCAAATCTTGGTTTCGACTATTTTTTGGAGTTTTAGCACTGCCTCACTTTACCTAACGTATTCTCCTGACATTACGCTTTGCACATACATGTTGTGGTCATGGAGTCCTTCCGGTTCTCCTGCCAAAAATATCAGACCTATGTTTCCATTCTTTTTCACATTTGTACAATATGTTGCCCTCCTGACACTTTTACGTAGTTTGTTTTTATTGCAATGGAAAATTCAGTGAGAGGTCTTAGTGTTATACGCTACTTACTTATGGTGGCGGTTGCGGTTGTCGATCGCGTGATCGTTGTCACGTGATCATGAAGTACCCGCTAACACCGGAGGAGCGGGTCTTATAAATTTGTCCGTAATGTTTGTCAGTCAACGGAACCAGGACTAAGCATGCGAGAGGGCGAAAAGCGTTGTCACTGACTGGGTTCCATATGATTGCCAACCTGCCAATGTGGATTTTACTGCTATTTCCCTAACCGAAGAATTTTATCTGAATTTCACTGGAGCGGGACACACTTCTTTTGTTTTAGTTATATTTCCGTACATAGGGGGCAGGATTATAGGAGGTATAGTCTTGTAATAGGGGGCAGTATGTATAGTAGTATTTCTGTACCTATGGGCAGTATTATAGTAGTTATATTCCTTAAATAGGGGGCAGTATTATAGTAGTCTAGTATTGTACATAGGAGCAGGATTATAGTAGTTATATTCCTGTACATAGGGGGCAGTGGCAATATTATATTCGTTTGCTTGTACATAGAGGGCAGTATTATAGTAGTCTCTTCTATGTAATAGAGGGCCAGTAAATATCGTAGTTCTTTCCTTGTCCATAGGGGGCGGCAGGATTAGAGTAGTTATATGTCTTGTACACGGGGTATATAGTATTATAGGAATTAATTCGTGTACATCGGGGGGCGTCTCTAGTAGTGATATCCTTTATATAGGGGGCAGTATCTAGTAGGATATTACGGTGTACATAGGGGCCGTATTATAGTAGTCATATGTCCTGTTATGGGGGCAGTATTTTATAGTAGTTATATTCTTGGAATTCGGGGTCAGTATATAGTAGTCATATGCCTGTACATAGGGAGGGCAGTATTCTATAGTTATATTCCGTACATAGGGGGCAGGATTATAGTCGTTATATTCTGTGACTAAGGAGGAAGTAATTTATAAGTTAATTCTTGTACATAGGCGGGGAGTATTATAGTAGTGATATTTCTTTTACATAGGGGGCAGTATTATAGTAGTTATTCTTGTACATATGGGGGGCGATTATAGTAGTTATTTCCTGTACATAGGGGGCAGTATTTGTAGTTATTTCTTGTACATAGGGGGCGTATTATAGTAGTTATCTCTTGTATAGGGGGCAGTATTATAGTAGTTTATTCTGTCACCTAGGGGGACAAAGTATTATAGTAGTTTATTCTGTAATAGGGGGGAAGTATCTAGTAGTTATATCCTTGTTACATCAGGGGCAGTATTATAGCAGTGATATCTTACATGGGGGGCAGTATTATCGTAGTTGTTATTTTCTTGTATAGAGGGAACTTTACACTTCTTGTAGTAGGGTAACTATTAATGGAACAATATAGTTTGGACTTACATTTCCCCACATAAATGACTTTAATTTAATTAAGGTCATCCTTCATTCTTGTGCTGTCTGATGAAGTCCTCCCTTCTGCTGGGAGCTGTATAGTGTCTATTCCTGTTTCTATACTTCGAGTATCATGCCTTCTTTCATTGGTCACTTCCACACTTAGAACGAACTGTTTTGTCGTTGTGAACAGAGATGTTGGTTTCCTTACTTCAGACAGAGCTGCGCACCAGAAGATGCCCGCTCTCTGCTGGCGTGGACCGCCCAGTCTCTATTCATATGTGATATCATCTTGAGGCCTGACAGGTTGTTAGAGCTGAAGCCGTTACCGTGTCCACAGGAGATATTAAGCTTAGCTCTCCAATCTTGCTGCATCCATCGTGAATTAGACATTGGGACCGGGAGGTAACTCCAGTCTTGACGAGATGCATTGCGGGTAGAGGTATTAGACCCTGTCCCAGAAAATCCCCCATAGTGCCGCCTCCTCTTCCCCTGTTATATAGAGCCAACTGAGGGAATGATCCCGGGAATATTGGGGATCTTGATGTCTTCCCATCACTCAGTTCTACCGCGGTGTGACCTTTAGTAGCCAGAAAGAGGTGGTCGGGTGACCAAGCATGTTATGTCGCTCTACACCATACAAATCTTGAAATGTCAATGTGTTTTTGTTAAAGAGACCAACCGTAAATGTGGGAACCTCAAAGTTCGCCAATGTTTGGTGGAGCTCGCAAACTGGGGAAAGGTCCAGTTCCTTCCATAAATTTCTGTCTTGGGTGCCTACAGTAAAAGACATGAACCTCCCCTAATCCAACATTCTTTGATTGCTCTAAAACAATATAACAAACAGGGGAAACTCATACACTTTGCATACGAACTAGTCTCCTGTCTTGAGGAAGTCGAAGTCATTGACCTTTGCTCACTGCTCCTCCAGAAAGATCACAACACACCCAGTATAAGTTGCGCTCCAACAGAAAGCGGTTTCAGATCCTACTAAAAACTTACACATACGGTGTTCTTCTTGTCGGAAAGTTATTTACGTCTCATCAGCGGAATAATTTTATATGGGCCCCATCCTTTTCTTGAGGCTTATCCAGGGATTGAGTTTAGATTTTAGGAAAGTTTACTGAGATGTCGGGATTACAGCCTTTAAGTGCATCCTCGACGTGGCGCCAGACAGCAGGACATCTTGAATGATACATCCCAGTAAGACCCTGTTAAACTAGTTACACAAGTCTTTGGCACTTGGTGGAAAAGAGAACAAAAGGAGGAAACTGCGTTTTAGGCTTCTGGCGGAGCCCCTTGATTATGTCCCTTCCCGGATTTCAAGGGTATTTATCCTCTGCCCACGTGCCGTTGGCACACTCAAGAAAATCCCGTTAAACAAAGGGGACACAGTTAGTTGGAGCGCCTTTAATGGTGGGGGATGTCTGGCAGTGATGTTTTTGAATTACGTTGTGGGCTTTCGGACTGGAACCTAATGGGGACTGAATAATATGATACTAGTGATGGCGGCTTCCCCCCGTCATAGAGACGTTTCATCATGTAGACGTCTATAACATAATATACTCTAAGGGCTTGAAACATACCGGTTTGATGTGCTACAGAATTTGATGCGTCAACATATATATCCCTCAGAAGCTTCCTAGAACCAAGACTGTGTACTTTATGAGACTAGAGTTATTGCGTGTACGCGGACACAACCTTTTGGCCCCCTATAGACATCTGAGCTGAGGTTGGACTACATCTTTTATGATACCCTCTGGTTTAAGTAAGTTGGGCTACATAATAAAGTATACGCTCTATTGATGTTTCGGACAGTACATTTTAGTCTGAACATGGTAAAATGAGTTTGTACATTCATTCCTTCTGAAGAAAGCTTTATTGTGATCACGTACCTACGGGGGGACTTTTCTTTTTTTGGGCCCTGGCGGGCCTGATGAGGAGCTTCACATAGAAACAAACAGCGTGAACAGAATTCTAAAAGAAGATATTCATCCACCTCCACTGTCGCGGTCTATGGATTCGGGGGTGCGATTGAGGTATCCCACCATTGTGCGGCGGCCAATTCACCATGCCAGGGTCCCGTCTTACATGGAGCGGGAAGCCAAGCTAGTATCTGGGACTGTTAGGGAGGAATGGTTGTGATAAAGGAATACTACTACAGGCGCATGTTTGTGTAATGTGAATTAATGTCTACTAGGGGAGTTCATGTGGATGGGATGTAACCAAGGGTGCTAAGCTTTTATTGGGGCCCCAATGTGTAGGGCAAACACGTGAGACTCAAGCGTCCAAAATTGTAGAAACCGAATGTTATTATGTTATTGAATGTATTTTTTCATTATGATATCAACCAAGATTTTAAGGGTCATTTACTAAGGGCCCGAATAGCGTTTTTACGGTGCGGGGGTGGTTATGCAAATTTTTTCCATTTTGCGCCGACGTCACTGTATTGCCCCGGGATTTTGGCGCACGTGAGTCGGATTGGGCGCATCGGAGCCGGCAATGACGAAACGGAAATAAGGGGGCGTGGCCTTTGCCGCCGAACGAAAACCCGATGGCTACTCGGAAACACGCCGCATTGTACAAACCAACAGTGTGAGGGAAAGCGCTTACCTTCCAAGGAATAGGATTGTGAACTCCAGCGGGCTCGGTACTTTCAGTGCAGCAGCGCAACTGGTGGACGTCGGAGGAAAAATGCCTAAGTGACTCGCCGAGCCGACCCGAAATCAACCACAGTGAGGACGCGCCGCGGATCGCGAATGGGACCGGGGAAGTTAAATTGCCCCATCATTTCCCTCCAGTATGAGGGGGAGGGGAAATATTTCACCCCCTGACACCCCATGTACCAAACCAAAACTGAAAACATTCACTACGTTCTGCTTATCTTTGGGGGGACCTGATCCACGTTTGCTATCGTACCTCTTAAGTCTTACGCGCTCTACAACTTGTGGTTGGTCATCCTAGTTGGAAGTTTCGCAGCTTTCTGTAGTGTTGTTACAGGAGTCCAAACTCAAATCAGTCATTTTTTGTTCCAACAGGCGAAGATTGAAGTTACATGTTTTCTCTTCGTGTCAACTCTTTCCTCACAAGCTTTTGACTCCGGCATTGCAGCAAGCTCGAGTAAGTTTGTCTCCTCTCATTTTAGATTAAATCACGTACATGGCATTTCTGTTGCCATTTGAATGCCCTCTAGATCTGTAATCTGTACCCGACCATCCTCTGATACAGTGGGGCAGAGTGACTTAACCGGTCCATTCGCGATCCACATAGTTGGTTGGTTGGTAATTGCAAATGCTTCCCATAAGAATACACTTAATAGTTTTCGTAAAAAACTTGAGTTATTAAGCTGAGTTTTCCGCACAATTTGTGAGAACTCGGCTTATTGCTTGCTGGACATTTTATTATTGGACGGGCGCTGCGCATTTCATTGGCGGAGGAGGCTGCTGGCTTGCAATTATTGGGGGAGGCTATTGCGCATTCATGCTGGGAAGGCTCGCTGGCCATTTCCTTACTGGAGAGGCATGCTGGGATTCCTTATTTGGGGAGGATGTGGGCATTGTATTTAATGGGGAGGCTGTGGCATTTCATTGTGGGAGAGGATGATGGGCCAGTTCCTTATGGGAGGAGTTGGGTTGTAGTACCGGGGGAGGCTGCTGGGGCATTCATGCGGGAGAGGTTGCGGGCATTTCCTACTGGGGGAGATGCTGGGCATTGTATTATGGGGAGGCTGCGGTGGGCATTTTAAAAGTGGAGAAGGCTGCTGGGCATCTGACGGGGAGGATGCTGGGCACTTTATTAGTGGGGGGGATGGTGGACTTTCATACTGGGGGCGGCGTGGCCATTTCCTTACTGGGGCGGATGCGGGCATTCCTGTTAAGGGGGGAGGAGCTGGCCCTGTATTAATGGTAGTAGGCTGCTGGGCCTTTATTAATGGGGGAGGATGCTGGGCATTGTAGTAATGGGGGAGATTGCTGGGCATTGATTACTGGGGCGGAGATGCTGGGCATTGTATTAATGGGGGAGGATGGGGCATTGTCTTAACTCGGGGGGAGGATGCGGGATTGTATTACTGGGGGTGGCTTGCTGGCTTTTCTTAGTGGGGGAGGCTGGTGGTGCATTTATTACTGGGGGAGGAGCTGTGCCTTTATTAGTGGGGGAGGCTGCTGGGCATCTTAATCGAGGGGGAAGCTGGGCATTCCAATGTATTGCCCAGGGGTGTAAACTAGGTTCGGCAGGGCCCCATAGTAACTTTGAAGGGTGTTTCCCTTACCACCTAAATAACATATTTCGCTTATATCTTATATGTGATTTACCATCACACAATACATACACCAACCATATATACCTATATACAAACCTATACAACATCACATAGACACACATACAATACAAACATATACCCAGACATAATAGCTATACAGACAAATACAGTTGTAACACACATATACAATTTCAGCATATACACACCAATAAATAGTTGCTAGGGCCCCCTCAAAAATGTGGCCCAATAGCAGCTGCTATTGGCTGCTACCCTAGCATTTGCCCTGGTATGTACCATAAGCTATGCCACAAGTCACTAAGTTTTTCAATTTTGTGGTTAAAATAGGTGCTTATATTCGCGTGTATACGTAAGCTTCCATGAGTCCTGCATTGCTATTGTCCGGTGACCACGATACCGAGGCGAGTGTACATTAAAACTAATAATGCTCATTACCCTAATTTTACTGTAGGCATGGTTTCATATATGGTGTGTATTCTAATGTACCTTCACGAAATTCAAGAAAAATATATTTAATCAGTCATCCACGGGAGACGGACTGAGTCATAGCGTTGTACGGTTTTTCAAAATAAATATTTAATTGTGAAATATCATCAAATTAACTCATAAAAACCAGTGGCTAGCGTAAACCTGAGATCATATAGGAAATTTTAGGTGCCAACGAAACATGGTTATATCTTCTAATTTATGTCCCAACCCTTGTTTCTAGGGGAAACTCATTTGTCCAAACCTGTAATAATGGGGCCTGTGGGAAATGGCGGGTGACCCTAACTGATCATTTTAATCTTAAATGATGAAAACGTTGGAGAGCTTGGTGTCATTGGCCCTCCATGGTAAATCGACAAGAGTGGCCCAAGAGAATAGAAAGGACATGAAGGGGGAAAACTACAGGCAACACCAATTCCAGAATTGGGGTCCATCTGCACTTTTGCGTTTAGTAAAGCAATTCATGATGAACTCCATGAGAAGTTTATCTGCGCAGAGAACATGTCTAGAGTTTCTAAGGTTTGTCTAGAAGAATAGGGTAATTAAAACCAGTAATGTTTTTGGTCGCCTCTTTGGAAAATTTCGATTGAGTGTATTAAAGGAAACCATGGAAGTCAGGCTGACAGTGTATACTGTAATGGTTGTTGGTTTTCTCATTTAAGAGAAAGCCAAACATGAGCGTGCCCAGATTGTCCAAATCTCATATTATGTTGTTGGTTTATAACGGTGCATTGTGTGGCCAACAGTGTGTTTGGATGAACATTGCTCAACTCCTTTCTTTCAGTTAATACCAGTTCTTTCCCTTTAAGGACACAAGCGCTGGAGGGTAAGGATGGAAATTTACCACCAAAGCGTCATGTTGGTACTCTCACCATCCCAGCCAACATCACATCACCAACCCTGAATCAGAAGTGTTGGCGCCGCGCGTCTTGGCCACACCTCGAGTTAAAAGTGGACTTTATCTCCAGTGGTTAAAGAAGTGGAAATCCGCGTAGCCAAGGGGCCACAACGTTTGAGATCCAGTGAGGCCTACAAATCACGAGCCTCCTTGCTGAATACTCTACTTCAGTGCTTATGTGTAACCTTTAGTCCTGACGGCGCCTCCTACGTAATGATCGGGGGGGATATATCGATGTCATGTACAACATGGACTTGAGGATGAATACGCGCACGGGGGAAGGGCAAAGTCAAAGGTGGATGTTCCTCCAAAATCGCGGTCTGAATTTTTTAAGGTTTGACCATTTGTGCATCGGTTAAGTTGGATCAATCCAACAGTAAAACTTCGATAACTGCTCCACTCTGAAAGTGTTTAGAGTAATGGCTATACCCAAACCTGATGGGATATCCCTAAAAAATACCCACCATCTCTAAAAACCTGTTCCCATGGGGCCTCTTTCTCTTTCGGTGTTGTGTTCTCTATCGGGAAGGTCCTCGGTAGAAGACAATTTCCCCATGGCACCAGGAGCATGTACGCGAATAAGGCCACATAGCCACTGGCTGACCAGCTCTTGGCTGCTACATGGAGGTTACGAAACATGTGACGGATGGATCGCAGATCCAACCGTCAGTACAAACAAAATCTTAAAAGTATATTTCCAGATCTACCAATCATCTTACCGGAGAACTTTCTGACTCTACTTGCAGATACCCCCTCCGACTCCAAGAGAGGGTTGATATGGAGAAATGGAGGGTTTCCTGGAGGAGTGAATACGGGTACTGGATTCCGATGAATGCGTGTATGATGTTCTACTGCTACGTGGACGATCCCAGGGAGTTTTGAGGAATATATTTGAAGTATAAATAAAAAAATAACCTTAGCTTGAAGTTGCATGTTCAATACTATTTGCTCCTTAATAAACCTTCATTCAGTTTTCTAAACTTAATAGGAGGAATATGGTTGGATCGATAGGTGGCAAAGTCTATTCCAATAAATACCATATAAGGTGAAGCCTATTCCAAAAGACAACCTCTTTTGAAAAAGCCCAACTATTCATCAGGGTAATAAGATACTTAGCTCATTTGTGTAAAGTGTATCTGTGCCATCTCCTAAGAGAGGCCCATCCTTCTTGGCCATTTATAAATGCAGTCTTGGAGGTGTCTGAAAAACAAATTACTGTTCACTCTCTTTATGATATTTTTTTTGAGGTGAGTATTCTGAGTGTCCTCACCCAAAACAAATCACTTTCGAGGAGGCTAGAGAACATGTTGTAAGAGCCTTAATATGGATTGCACCAACTGGCAACAGTATGCGTCTTGGAATGAGGGGATGGACCACTGTGAACCCGGGCTGGTTGGACGAGGAAGGTCCGATACCCATATTGTCGGCACAAGGGAAGGTGCGGTGGTAACTCTCTGGTTGAAGACTATATTTCAGTTCCGTAACCCGCCTGGTTTTCCCAGACTCCCAGGCTAAATATGATTGTATACTGTTCAAAGGGAAGTCAACCCAATAAGCATTTAAGATAGACATAGGAAAGCAACAAACAGACACTAATTCACCGATCCCGCATCATTAGACACATTATAAGGTCTGACGTACCAGGCCCAAATTCGTTATTTATTTATAATCGCTAAATATGACTAACGTGGCAAAATTTATGTTAAAATTTGTGTCCTGTTTCATTTTAGACACCAAAACCAACAAACGAACAAAAATGATACCTCAGGACCAAGAAAACGCGCTGTTATTACCGTACAGAGAGTTTGAAGAACTGAAGGTTCTAGATGTTAAAAGATGAAAATGAAGCCGGGCTCGTAGACACCATACCAGTAAAGAGATGGGATAAACACAATCAGTGCAGACCAGACGGAGATCACAACTTTCTCAACGGCAACAGAGTCTCAACTTCCCCAAAAACCCCAACTCTCGACAGAATATAAGTGATGAACAGATCTGTCCCGGCATTTCGCCAAGTTTCCACCTAGACGATATTCTGGACACCAGCCGAAGAATTACAATGGGTTACACATAATATGCCAGTTGTGCAAGTTCTAAGGTAATTCGGCTAGTTGGACTATGGCTGTTGGTCATACTAAGTATGAATCATTTTGTGTTGTAGGATGTGGTCAAGGGCTATGGTACTATTCAAAAAGCACTTGACAGATACAAACGATGTCAGGGTTAGAAGTAAGTAAATTTGGACACAAATAGGCCAATCCGTAGACCCCTAGAAGATATTCCATAGTGATGAAGCCTGATAATACCACGCTTCCAATTTTCTTTCCTGTCCTTCAATTACTGGGGTAAAGCGTTGTATGGGTTGTTTGAGGAGGAAGGACAGTAGCAGTTGCCAGGACAATACTAGTAGATAGGAGATGCTCATTCTTTCGTAACATCTGGGATAGGTGCCTCCTTATTATGTCGGCCATTTTCAAACTGGATTTGGAGTTGCTTCTGATTATGAACACCATTAATGGTTCCTAGGTTGATCAATGTTAACATAAGCCTATTGTTTTTTTATCTTGCCAGCAGGACAAGGTTGGTTGGGGTTGGTCCCAGAGAACTTTCTTCTGCGCAAACCGGAAAGAAGAACGTGGATGGACCTGTTGGCCACATGAAGGGGATCCATCTTAAGTGTAACAATGTTGAATGCCTGCAGAGAAGGTTAAAGACAACTACTGGCCTCAAAACCGGGCCAGAGTTGCTGTGTCAGAATCCGCAAATCAGTATCACCTGTGATCCTAGCCAGTTACCCCAAAGAGGAACAAGGAGCGTAATGAAATAAACAAAGACTATGAGTAAACACAACTAAGGCGGGACACTTCGGTACATTCACCCATCTTCCTCTCTCACTAAGAACGATGTAGGGGATTACAGATACTGATGAGAGTTAGCGAAGTACCGAGTAAACAACCCAATATTGCCACTACATTTTCCCCAATTACCATATACAATGTTTCCCACCAATACTCCCATCGCTTGATCATTTCGAATGGATCTGGACAAGAGATCATAGCATTTTCGAAGGAAAACCTGGTACTTCCCAGACCACCCAAGTTCAGTTGAGGAACAGTTTCTGGTGCCCCATTTTAGGTACTCAAGATGCCCACAAAGATTGTCCCTTTATTAAGATACTACAACTCTGGTCTAAACACCCATACCACTTCTTCGTGCAAAAGCTTGATACGCACAGACAATATCTTGGGAGATGGGAAGTGGAGATGTTCCATCGTCCCTTGGATCAACACTGCATTCTGGCCCAAATGCAATACAAATCATACCAAAAAAAGGAGTAAGGAAACCTCAGAGAAAGATAACCAAACAACACAACCCATCACCTACCACTGCTCTCACCAAGTCTATATGCGTCAAAATGAAACTTCGGTCCTGCACCCCAAAAGTACCACACACACTGTTAAGTACTAACCTGCTCGTGTCCATTCACTGTAAGGATTGTAAGAGTAGAACAGTCAACTTAATAGGCACAAGTGGAGAGTCCCAGAGACTAGAGTCCCCACAACTGTATTCTCCCACTTTACAACTTACACTTCATCACCCAACAATCCCAGGAATTCGTCCCACCACAATTTAGAGAAGACCATTCACCACGGCGCCTGAGCCCAACAGATCCTCTGCGGCAGTCCCTACCGAGAGAGCGATTGTGGATCGACGGGATTTTTCAGGGGGGGGTAACCACCTACATATCTGCCGCCTTTATTCTTCTGGTGGTCTCCTACATCACCACAGGCCTCGAGATTGAATCCTCCTCTTCTACTCTGCGCTTTGTCCTTCACTGTGCATTAGAATTGAGACCTCTGTCCGCAGCCAGATCTATGGTCAATACAGTCAGTTTGATCATCGAGAGCCGGTTGTTTTTGTTGACTTCTATGAAGTATTTTTATGATTGTTTACATGAAAAAAAAAAAACCTCAACCGACTTAAATGGTGTTAGATAGAATTAAAGCCACTTGATTAGGTCTTAATCTTCTCATCCTTCAATTCTTTTCCGGTGTATATTTGGGTGTTGGGGGGTCTCTCTCGATTCCTTACGCTAAAATTCTATTATAACATTGTCGAGATACGATGACGAAAATCAATAGTTAATCGGTGCAGCCATATTCATTATACTGGTGGTTCCAGGCTTACATTCCCCAGTATCTGAGATACTGTAATATTAGATAAGTCGGGTCAAGTGTTTTTGGATGTTTTGATAAATTGCCTTTGCAGTTGTCCTGGATAACATGTGAGTAGCTCCATTTGTAAAGGCTCGATGGCCGATTTTTATGGATAACGATAGCAATACCATGCATGTCATACCCCGATACACATGCCTAGCGATTCTAGACCTATGATGGGGCAGATGAACTTACACGCGTCCTTCGCGATTCCAGGCGCGCGTTCGCTTGGGCTAGATAGATGATTGGGACGGCCGGGATTAATTAAGTAAGTTCCTACCGCCGTCCCTGGTGTGTGCTGAAAGCATAGGAACGCGCTGGAGTTCCACGAGCGGCGTGCTGAGTGAAGTAGAGTGCAAGCTCCGGACTTTTTTTTAAAAGATGCGTGTTTTTCGAACCGTCGGGTTTTCGTTGGCACGGCGCCCCGATTTCCGTCGCGTGCTGCCCGCGCGATGCGCACATACCGATCGCGGCGCCCAAACATCCGGGGCAAAATTGGGGAAATCGGCGGAAATCGGATATTTCGGGTAACACGTCGGGAAAACGCGACCGGCCTTAGTAAAAATGGGGGAAACCCCCTTTAAGTGTACAGTTATTAGAATAGCTACCACAAGTAGTTGACTATATCTTCAACATGATGGGGCAGACATTCAACATTTCAACTCCCCTTAGCCCCTGATATTGTGCTTCATGGAGATGTCTGGGACATTCCATTTACAAGTGATGGTAGTGGTCAATTGACCATCTTTGGGTCATATCAACGAGAAAATATCTCAGTAACACTAGTTTGGAGAGTCTAGACTTCATATAACTGGGTGAATCTCCATCAAGGCTCATTCAAGAGTTCAAGACGTTCTAGAAAAACAACACCCTGTTCGGCTTAGGAATTGGCAAAGATCGAAAAGAACGTACATTTTATTTTTATTTAGAATTTAGAAAAACTAACAAGTTTCCCCCTTTTAAAATTATTTCAATTCATGTTATCCTTCTATGACATTCTCTGCCAGAACTTTTCCTGATCTTTGCTTCTAGGCCTAACTTTACTAATGCCATGTACAGTAGTAGAAATGATGATTTTGTGGGCAAATGCGTGCTTCCCATTGTACTGTGTTGTAGATGCTTGCTACCCCAACCATTGTGAAGAACTGAGGGACCTGCAGATGAAGACGATGGGGAATTCGTGTTAGTTGTGTTTGCCAGGCTATGTGGAAAAGTTGTGAGATAGGAGTGATGACACCCCGGAACTGTTCTTTTCTTCTCCAATAATCACACTATGGGTGGAGCTCTTTACGCTACTATAAAGACTTTACGGAGTTTTTTGTTTGTATCCATTGTGGACATTTTGGTCTCGTGCGCGACTTTTTGGTTTTACTTTTTAAACCAACAAGTCCCAATTGAGACCAAACAAAGCTCAAACACAGTACAGCAAACAGAAAAACAGGTGATAGATATCTCCAATGCTCTTTATATCAATATAATGTATGTGTACATATAGTCATATCGCCGGCACACTAGACCCCGGCCCAGCATAAACAGTCCATAAGGCGGATCGTTCTGTTGCGTGCCGTATCTTGCTTACCCGAAGGTCTGGATGTTACTAAGTTTATCACATGGTAAAATTTTACCAATACAAACTCTGCGGTTTGTGTCATGGGCTTTCCATTTACTTACCAATATATACTCGAGTAGAGCGTAGTTTTTTGCACAAAAACCTAACAGGCCCGTTTGTTTCGGGTGTCCATCTTTGGGTCCACTTCGGTTTTTCTGGCTCCTCCAGGATCCTTAGGATGCTCTGGCAAGCGGGATGTCATGTGTGGGCCTGCCGACGAGCGACTTACCAAAGAGAAGCCAGAGGTTGAAGATGGAGCCGGCAAAAGTGAAGAAACACGGAACAGGACCCAAGACGAAGCCGTAGTCCCCGTGAGAAAAGAGCCGGCGGTGGGGGGGGCGGGGCGTCGGCGGCAAAAGGTGATCCTACAGTGTTATTTATGTTTGTATGGCCTGTGGAATGCTCGGGGGGGGGGGCAGGGGTTGATGTATAGTGGGTACAGGGGCTGGCTTGTCTATACGGGGCAGGGGGGGGTGCAGGGCTTAATTGGGGGGCAGAGGCTGGACTCTTACTGGGAGACGGGGCTGGGCCGGCTGTTATACTGTGGGGCATAGGCTTCTGGCTATTCTATACCTAGGGGCGCGGCCAGGCTTATATGGAAGGCGCGACCAATGATTTCCACCCTCCTTGTTACACAACGTCAAGATTTTTTGCCAGTCTTATTCCCAGTTTTTTGTGTTAAAATTAGATACACGGCTTATACTGGGGCGGGCTTTATACCACAGGTATATAGGAGTGACAGTACAGGTCTAGGTATTGTGTCTTACCCTGATGAAGCCTCAAGGCTATTTCTCACATTGCTTTCCTGCCAGTCTGTAGGATTCACACAGACTCTAATTGGTATAACATTCATACACATAAATTGTCTGGGTTTTTTATAATATTTAAAGCACATCAAGTTGTATATTTTAATTGTATACATTGTGTGCCTATCTTATAACGCGGACCTTGAGAGTTGGTTTTGTATCATACTATCTTAGTGTTGGGTATTATACCCAAACGCCAAATACCCTGAAAAAATGTCATTGTGTTAAAGTGCCTTAGACGTCACCACCATTAGTAAATAGATACATCGTATGTAAATTTATTCTCAGTATAATACCCGGTGTTTTGTGAAGCCTCAGAGGTTTGTTAGAGAACAATCAGTGAACAAACCCTCTGACCTGAAATAACACCCGGGAGTCCGGGGTAATGTTGTGGCAAGTGTATGGTAGGGGCTTACACTCTTCCTAACACGTCACTTCTACTCGTGTTGCTCTTATAATAGGAACTATCAATAAATACATTTAGGTTGTAGGACACTACACTTTAAGAGAGAGAAAGTCATGGCTATGTGTCCTCTCGCGCATTCACGTGACTGCCTACAGGCGTGCCGATTTTACAGGATGTTGTGCCCAAGGCAGGACCTCTTGTACATCCGCCATCTTACTCCAAGGGCAGTTATTGTGGTCCAAGTACACGGGAGTAGTTAAACGGAGGAAACCACCATGACAATAGATTCCCGAGACAAATAGATTTATACCACTCTAAACAAGTATCAATCCTCGAACCAATATACATCTGAAAATAAAACCTTAGGGTTGGTGAACCACAAGCAAGCCGCTCCGACAAACCAGGGCCGGATTGAGTTGAGACTCTAGAACTAGATGTAGACGCCACTGATGTTAGGGACTAGAATGCCTAGACCCTAGACTAGCTGTAGACATACTTAGACAGACTAGTGTCAGACCCAGAGACGAGCTGTTAGACCCTAGCCGAGCTGTAGACCCTAGACGAGCTGTAGACCCTAGACGAGCTTGTAGAACCCTAACGAGCTGTAGACCCCCCCTTAGACGAGCTGTAGACCACTGACGAGAGGTAGGACCCTAGACGAGAGGTTAGACCCTTCGCGAGATGGCCCTTCGACGCTGTGCCCTAGACAGATGTAGGTTAGACTAGATATAGACTTAGACTAGATATAGACGTAGACAGAGATGTAGACCCTTCAGACTAGATGTAGACCCTTGACTAGAGTAGCCCCTAGACTAGATGTAGCCCTTAAGATGAGACCATTAGAGATGCTGTAGCCCCTTAGCGAGATGTAGCCCTTAGACGAGACTTAGCTGACATGAGCCCTTAGACGAGCTGTAGACGTTAGATAGAATACGACCCTAGACTCGACTACCTAACTTATATAAACAACTCAGAGACGAACATCTCCGAACAGACTCCCCTAACTAAAAAAAAGCAGCTTCCCAGTTCAGACCCATTAAACAAATGGACTTAGTGCTTGTAACTAAGCCCAATAATAAATGCAGACTGCAGATAGACTTCCGAACAAACCATCCCGACCCCCCCCACTCAGTCTCATTTTATATCTATGCAAAAGTTTGGCGACATTCCAGCTAATATTGAAGGCCGGGCAGGACACAGGCTAGGTCTATTCGCTTACGTGGTGAAAATGGGATCCACATGTCCCGGGGATAGAGCAGAACAAATAACTTAGTACAACACTTTATTTTTCAAAACCAGGCCGCAATATTCAAAAATATCCAGTGGCTCAATGTACCCACTGGTAGCACACACCACTCCTCAAAGACAACAGAATTCTCTATGTCCCACCCGCTCCAATGGTGGGACCTCAAATCCTCGGCTCGAGCTTCTCCCTTCCCCATTGCTGCAACTTCACCAAACTATTAAACAATGACAGATGATTTTTTTTTTTCATATGGGTCCCCGCCAATGCTGGTAGTATAGTTTCCTTTCCTCTTCCCACTCCCATCGATGTGGCACTGCTCTCTAAAACCGTTTCTTACAGCTGCATTATCCCCATTCATTCTTCTCCCCGTGATGATGTTGTCTCTGGAACCATCACAAATGACTATCTCAGCATCTTGAGATTCATGAGACCAGCCACTAAGCCATGTCCAACTTCTAGCACAGAAGCCACACTGGTGAATGCATGGTTAATCTTTGTAGAATTCCCACCTACAGAGGTGCCCTCTAGACAATGTTCTTCCTGCTGTGATTATCTTTGCATATGTTAAAATCAGTTCATTTATGGAGACCATGGAACCATACAACCCTGACAATGCTACTTAAGGTGGGTTCACATAGGTTACTTTGTCAACGTGTTGTAAGGACACAACAAGAGATTCCAAGTGTCCTTAACACTATGCACGGACAACAGTATCCCACAGTGTGCCAATACAGTAGGGATGCGCCAGGAGGCACCCCTCCCCCACGGGGTAGTGTCTACGTTTTCCTCCGCATTTCGATGGACATAACATATATTGCCAGACAGATGGTACACAACTATGCCTCCGTCTGCCACTATATGTCAATGTCTATGCTTACTATATACACAAAATTGGTGTGACCACATCCTAACAAAGACGTTAGACCATGTAGGTCTCAACCACAAACTAATCCCAACATGATGATCATGCCAGGGCTTAGAGTAGTTTTGACCCAAAAAAATTTAGCTCCTTATGGTCTTAGGTCAGTCAAACCAATAGTTAAGCCTAAAGCATAATTTTGGCTAACCGTCGTAGATATGTAGGAAACAGTAAGAGTCCAATAACAGTCTATGCCATTGCTAAACATCTCTTGTCTCCTATGGTTTTCTCATTCCTGTTCTTATCTGGTTAGATGTAGAAAAAAATGTCTTGAAGACTGGGACTCATTCCAAGGGATTCTGCTACAAGCCAGTCTCTGATCGTAAAAGGTGGGAAGAAGCTGAAACCCACGACGAGATTTGGTGGGTCACCTTGTCACATGTGGACCCCCGAGGAACAAGCACTTTTGTAAACAGTAAAGTAGAGAGAATAAGCACACATTGTAAAGGGTGGGAGGGGAGGAAATTTTTTACTTCAAAACATTATTTTTCCTCTAGAACGTATAATACCAATCTTCACCCCTGTTACATTTTTAAGTACAACCTTGCAGTCTGGTGAGTTGGTCACCTGTGTCGATAGTGTTGAAGGCAGTAAGGAAAGGAATGAAAGTAGAAAGTTTGCAGGCCAAAATATATTTGGACTGTCTCATCGAGCGGTTACCCACTCAAGCTGTCTGGCATCCTTTTGTTGACCATCACGTATAGTTCTACACCCACACGCTTACTTGATCAACATAGTTCTATAAGACAACTCTGGTGGTGGATCATCTCTTGGGCCTTTTGAAATTTACATGCCTCCACCATAAAATCTGCGTGTCAAGATAAGCACCCCATCGTAAGTGAGGTGTCTTGTTGTTCTCTACATCTTGGTGGTACATATGCAAAATATGTGCCAATGAGCTGTAACTGGGATGGTAGGTCTTCGCCATGAGTGGAAGTAGAAGGTAAATACCATTATACACAATAGTTATCAAATGTTCTTGGTGATCCATAGCTTTATCACCGACCATCGTCCGTAGAGACATATCATTTACTGAAGGTTGTATGGACCAGTTTTAGACATCTACCCAAATCACCCAGGTTTGGTGGTTTGAGCAGGTAAAATGAAGACTTCCAAGAAGACTTATGTACATGTTTTATTTACCTACACATGCATTTATACTTTGGATCAGATTACCAAACCTTAAAGGACCTCTATGTATCCTTACAAACCATTTCAGATAGAGTTATCAAAGGGCGCCCTGACGGGTGGGGTAAGACGAGGTTATCTTTAATGTTAATAAATGTTTTGTTTTGTCTCATTGACAAACACCAACCAAAAGCCTAGGACATGTGTGGCGAACTATGGCACGGGTGCAGAGGTGGCACTCAGAGCCTCTCCGTGGGCACCCAGGCCATCACAGAGAGGACTCCAGGTATCTCTCGCACGTCCCAGACAGCCCAGGACTTGCTGTGCACAGAGCTATTTTAAAGTGACAGCTCTACCTGGGACTACAGGAGGAGCAGGGGAAGGTGTGGACAATCTGGATTATCATTGTAGCTCCTGCTCCGGCCCCGACAATTCTTCTGTTTATGGGAATGGAGGGAGGGAAGCTACAATAATCATCCAAAATCTTTCTAGCTTCTCCTTTCTTGGGGTCCGCAGGGTGATGATATGAATTGAAAGCTGTGACAGAGCCACGGAGCACAAATTACTAATTAATTTCTGTTTTGCCACTTCATCGATAATAAGGGGGTCTTGGTTGTAGTTTGGATCGATTCGGTCTCTAAAAGGTTCGCCATCACTGGCCTAGAAAGACACATTAATGAAGTGTCCATCAAAAAATTTATCATCTGCGATTATGCAGGGGTCTCCGACCAAAAGTAGAATTTAGAAAGTTGGAGGCCAATATGGACTCCAATACCAGATGTGTGTATTGGAAACTCTGTTGGAAGCTCTTACTAACGCTTAGTTGAGAATCTACAAGGTACCATTGTTCCCAATGCAGTGTCCCTAAAGAAATTTAAACGTGGGCATGAAATTTTGGCCCAAACTAATATACCAATTTTTTTAAATTAACTATAGAGAAGTAAAGACTACCCAATGGAAGGCTTAATATCGGACAATAGAAGGAGACTTTCAGTGGTCAGAGGGAACCCTCTGGTAAGTCGTAGAATCTCAATCTGGCTCAAGTTTTTACCGTTCTCGCCTCTTAACCCAATACCTAAGTCCACCTAGTTCATAGTCAAAGTATGGCAGGATTATGCAGGTCCGATTAAACCCACCCGAAAAATGTTATGTCTCTTACGAGTGACTATAGAAAAACCACCCTCGCTCTCACATTTTTTCCCCACAGCTTTTGGAGAAACTGGAAACACGCGCAACCTGATAGCTACTTCTCTCTCTGGTGAAGACTGTGTGGATGGGTTGGCATGCCGGTGGTCTATGGAGCGATGTCCCATGCAACTACCACTACCATACACCTTGTAAAATGGGTTGGGTAAGAGTAACTTTAAAGTTGCACTTATATCCTTTACCGAAAACAAGAGATGGGTTTATTTTATAGGCATCAATGTCCAATGTCCATCCTAGTGTCCTGGGGTCTCCACCCGAAGTAGCTAATGCATCTATATATGGCCGACCCAAAACACGCTACCAATCAGCTCTGGTGGGATATCGTTGCGAGATGGTTTAGTTCAACGTCTACACATCATCAACTGCCAAATGGATGGAGTATGGGAAGAACCACAGATATAATTGCTTACATGGTAAGTCGAAGGAAAAAGTCATTCACCAAAAAGTTACTAATGATGGGGGCTGTGGACATAAGAGACTTCATGTGCCCCAACATAGTTTGAAATATTCCTGCCCCCTTACCACCTTAAACCTCTCCCTTAGGCTCGTATCTAGCACAAACTCTTAGAACCTGAACTTAGTGGTTCATCGACCTTCTCTTTTATATTACACGACTTCTATATGAGGTCCATCATGGTGGAAAAGTAGGTATTGGTTTGAAACGAGAAACTCATCTCTTTGGTAAGTTTTTTCTTTGCAACTCATCCCTCTTCAGCTTCTCTCAGAGGTTTTTGGTGCTTCTTGGGGCAAGTGAACCAGATTCTAGAACGATCAATGCTTTGGCATGAAATCTTACCCTACGTGAAGGAACACTTAGCTACAACCTTGGAGATATGAATACTGGCGTTAGACATTGTAGGTCGTTGGAGACTACAGATTAACATTCACCCAGTTTCATTTCTCCTGGGGCCACCCATTAATCCGTTAATTTCACTGTAATACAATTTTTCTATTATATTTCCATACAGCATTTCAATGAAGTGACCACGTCTCAAGATCCTAAACTAGCCACTCGATTCTGAAGCGTTTCACCAGGGTGGCCAAAAGTCACAGGTTCCATGACTCCAAGACAAGGCCACGTTTGACCAACACACCACTAAGCAGAAGCACAGGGAGGTGCTATATACTATTAGACTGTGGCCTTCTTCATCAATGCTGGCTGATCCGTATCCTATATACCCCTAAACCTCTATTGGCCTCACCACCAGCCATCACATTCTTACTATACAGCTTCTTACCTGAAGTGGGCCTCCCCAAAAACATCTCACTTTTTAAAAACAGTACCAGTTTAAAACCAAAAATATAGGAGAAATAGCGATTTCCAAACTCTTTCGTAACCACAGGCTTGTCGGACAAACCCCCCAAAATTGAAGAAGGATCACTTACTGTAGATACCAAAATAAATCAAGAGAAGAAGCGATCATTTTGTTAGTAAAAGTGGAGTTTTCCTTTAAAAACTAAAAATTGGATTTGTGTCTGGGACTTTTAGCGATTGGGATATCAGTGAATACGTCATGGCGGCTAATCACAGTTAAAGGGGTTTTCTCGATAAGAAGAACAGCAGAGGATAGGACATAGATATAGGTCATGTGGGGTCTATCACTCAATTCGTCATATTGTGCACCTGGACAACCCTTAAGGTAGATTCTGCGCATATGTAAATGTCATACGTACTTCTATCCAATGTTAGCGCACTTTCTATAAGCCGCTCTTAGGTGTTTAGATAATGTAATGGGAGGGGGGTTCTGATTAGTGTCAACTGGAAACATTTACTATCTATGAAAATATTTTTGTGAAATAAAAATGTAAGAAAAAAATTCCTTTTTTTGTAACCAAAGGACTGGTCTTCACTACACAATATATTGAAAAGAGACAAGGTCACTGGACCCTTAATGTACACCATGGACAATATTGTTGCTCCCCCTCAACCTTATAAAACATTAAAAAAAATATTTAGAAATACTCACCTCTGCCTCCTCTCATCTGATCACTAGAAAAGAAATTTGTAATTAGTAGCAACAGCGTGCGAGGGACAGGATGTCGGTGCTCCGGGCTGCTAATTATGCACACCCTCTCTTGCATGATGTCACCTTGCATGGGAGAGGGAGGTGCGGGGGAGCATAATTAGGAGCCCAGCGCACCTGGACATCTTGTCATCACTTCCCCTTGCCACCTACTCTCCCATGCTGGGAGAGAGAGGTTCGGGGGGTTGTGCATAATCAGCAGCCCGGAGAGCTTGGACATCTTGTCCCTGTGCTCCCTGCTGCTTTTTTTTCTAGGTGATCCCGCGTATCAAAACTCATCGATGGAAAGCGCGCCGGGATCATTTCATTTCCTTTAATGAAAGATAATGCACAACGGTACAGAAATACTTGAATTCTAACAAGAGTGAAAAGTCAACTACATTTCTATGAAAATAAGAAATGAAGGCAGACCATTGGGGGTCATTTACTAAGGGCCCGAATCGGGTTTTCCGGCAGGGTTACCCGAATTTTCCTGAATTGCCCCGGGGTTTTTGGCGCACGCGATCGGATTGTGGCACCATCGGCGCCGGGCATGCACGCAACGGAAATCGGGGGCATGGCCGTGTAAGAAACACCGATGGACTCGGAAAAAACTCTTGACACGCACTTACCTGCACCAGCCTAGCTTGGTGAACTCCCAGTGAACTCCAACAGACTTCAGCGCAGCAGCGACACCTACGTGGACACGGGTCGCACTACTTAGTGAATCGTCGGCGACCCAATCCTTCCAAGAGAACGCGCCGCTGGATCGCGACGGATCGGGGTAAGTAATTTGCCCTATGCTTATCATCCATGCTTCAACAGAATTACAAATTTAAAAAAATTATAGACAAGCATGTTAAGGTAAAGGTATAAGGCCATCTCCAAGTAGCTTGATGTTCCTGTGACTACAGTTGCACATATTATTCAGAAATGTAAGCTCTATGAGACTGAAGCTGATCTCCCTAGATGTGGCCATAGGAGAAAATTACTGACAAATCAAAGAGATGAATAATAGGATGGTAACAACAGAGCCCAGAAAACTTCTAAAGGATTAAATCTCAAGAAAACCATGCAGTTCAGACCACCATTGTTGTTGTTTGAGACAGAGTGACTTAATGAGACGACCAAATGAAAAAAATCATAGACTGGAAGTTTGAAATTTCAAACTAAACACTGACAAGCCACAGAATTCTGGGGGAGAAAGTCCTATGTACAGATAAGAACTATATCAAAACTTTTTGGCAAGAACATCAGATTTATGTAGATGTGAAAATGAAACATTCTTGAAAGGACAGTCTTGCTGTGTGACACATGTAGGAGGCTGTTGGTTTGGAGTGCTTTGCTGCATCTGGCACGGGGGGTCTTGAATCTCTGCGGACACAATGACATCTCAAGACTATCAGGAGTTTCTAGAGAGAAAGCTTGGGCTCAGTCGCAGATCATGGATCTTGCATCAGGAAATGACCGATACACCAAGAAGGAAATTGACTATTCTGAGGAGGCTTCTATGAGCCCTGATCTAATCCTATTGGAATATTTGGGAAGGAGGTTGAAACCCTTCACACTCCAAAAACACTGGAGAAGTCATGAGGAGCTGCCCCAATCCCTGTGAGAGGAGCAGAAGTCTCACTGTGGACTGCAGGGTTAAACCAAACCCAAACCTTAAATTGGTACTTGCCACAGTACCCCTTTGACTAACCATCCAACGTGTTGGGAACTTGACCTCTGTACTTGATAAACATCCAACAGTTGGAAACTGACCTGTACTTGATAAACTCCAACGGTTTGGTACTTGACCGTTGTACTTTGATAAATCATTCAACGTCTGGTCTGACCTTGTACTTGGATCAATCATCCAACCGTTGGATGACCTTGTATCTTGATAACTCATCCATCCGTCTGGTACTTGACCGTGTACCTAGACTAACCACCAACGTCTGGTACTTGACCGTGTACCTAGATAACCACAAACGTTGGTCTTGATTCCTAGACTCAACCACCCGTCTGGTACTGGACTGGTACCTAGGATAAACACCCACCGTTGGTATTGACGTGTACTGACTCACCCACGTCTGGTACTGACTTTGTACTGGGACATAACCACCCATCAACAGACCGGGAAAACTAAATGTTTGGGTAATGTGGGAAGGCCACAGCAGTTTTTAACAACTAAGATAAATTATTAAATAACGTTACTAAATAAAACATTCCCAACTTAGCAGCCGCTTGGCATCTTCAAAATCTGAGAACACCAACTCCGCCCGAATGGCGGCTGCGGCCCTGCAGCGGGCATGTGGGCATCTTCCAGGCCTTAGGGGCCTTTGTAACCGCCTTCCTGTGAACAACTGTAGTAAACAGAAGGAAACAGCCAGAACAAAGGAAAGAAGAGCTGAAAAAGAAATAATTTGAGGCAGGGTGGGAGGGAGACTTCTGCTTCGGTCAGGGGGCAGACCAGAAGAAAGAGCCCCCAGGTGCTTCGGACTTTATAAAACCACGGGCGGGTCTTACCCCGCCCCAAACACCACCTCCTGTGACCTTCACACCGGGAGGAGTAAAGGGGCAAGCCCCACCAGCTACCAGCCGGTTGAAACCACCCCTACAGTCCTCAGCCCTTCGCTATTTGCTTTGGGGCTTGTTAGCTGCAGGGATTAACAAACCCAAAACCTTAAATTGGTACTTGCTCACTGTACCCTGAGAAACCACCAACCGTTGGAACTTGACCTTGTACTTTGATTAACCATCAACCGTTTGGAACTTGACCTTGTACTTGATAAACAATCAACCGTTGGTCTTGACCTTGTGTCTTGATAAATAATCAACCGTTTGGTACGTGACCTTTGTACTTTGATAAATCATCCAACCGTTTGGGTACTTGACCTTGGTACTTGACTAAATCATCCAACCGTTTGGTATATGACCATTTACTGTTGATAAACATCCCATCCGTATGGCGTACTTGACCGTGTCTAGACTAACCACCAACCGTCTGGTACTTGACCGTGTACCATAGACTAACCACCAAACCTCTGGTACGTGACCGTTGTACCTAGATAACCACCAAACCGTTGGGTACTTGACAGTGTACCTAGAACTAACCACCCAAAACGTATGGTTCCAAGCCTCCGCAGCTTCCCAGAGCTGCTCCAGCGGCGCCCAAGCCTCCGCAGCTTCCCAGAGCTGCTCCAGTGGCGCCCAAGCCTCCACAGCTTCCCAGAGCTGCTCCAGCGGGCCCAGGCCTCCGCAGCTTCCGAGAGCTGCTCCAGCAGCACCCAAGCCTCTGCAGCTTCCGAGAGCTGCTCCTGTGGTGCCCAAGCCTTCGCAGCTTCCCAGAGCTGCTCCGGTGTCTCCACAGCTTCCCGCAGCTGCTCCATTGTCTCCGCAGCTTCGCGCAGCTGCTCCAGTGTCTCCGCAGCTTCCAGCAGCTGCTCCAGTGGCTCCGCAGCTTCCCGCAGCTGCTCCAGTGTCTCAGCAGCTTCCCGCAGCTGCTCCAGTGGCTCCGCAGCTTCCCGCAGCTGCTCCAGTGGCTCCGCAGCTTCCCGCAGCTGCTCCAGTGGCGCCCCAGCCTCCGCAGCTTCCCAGAGCTGCTCCAGCGGCGCCCAAACCTCCGCAGCTTCCCAGGGCTGCTCCAGCGGCGTCCAAGCCTCCGCAGCTTCCCAGAGCTGCTCCAGCGGCGCCCAAGCCTCCGCAGCTTCCCAGAGCTGCTCCAGACACTGTGACACAGATTTAATGCCTTGGTATATAGGGAGGGATCTTCTCAGAGATTATTGTAATTATTGAGACAATTATTATTATTATGGAGATTATTATTATTATTATTGAGATGATTATTATTATTTTTACCATTATTAATAATCATCTCCATAATAATAAAAATAATAAAATTTATAATAATAATAATAATAATAATAATAGTCTCAATAATTACAATAATAATCTGTGAGAAGATCCCTCTCTATAAATCAGTGCATTAGTCTGTGTCACAGTGTAAATGGCAGATAACATGTCTTAGTTACCAGAAATCCTCAGCTCTGTATCACTGGGCTTATAGCTCAGTTAGTTAAGGCTCCTGTCTATGGTGCAGGATTCCCTGCCCGATGTCGGTACAAGCCGTTCTGTACTATTAGTTCAGGCTTTGAAAGTATTTACTATGCGGGGACATGCGGGACCTGGGGGGGAAATCCGTGACAATCTGATAGCTACCCGTGATGCGGGGCAGAGGTAAGAAAAACTGGACTTTCCGGGCAAAATCGGGACAGTTGGGAGCTATGATTTAATATTCACTATATAATCCTGTCACATTGTAACAGATCCTGAATGGCGTCTACCCAGAGAGTGTAGTGTGGAAATGTAGTACAGTCCCATATGCCAGGGGATAATATTCTGTGAGCTCCACAGGGCCGTATGTGTCATGGACACTCCGCATAGGACGGCCCAAGGGGGGGGGGCTAATTCTGACCCGCCCCAACCGATAGGGTAGCACTGAGGGAGTGGAATTTAAGGCAGAACCATTTATTTAAGGGGTGTTGCAATGTGCCTCATTATATATATATATATATATATACACCCATTGTTGAGGGGGTGGGGGAAGGAGGTGCTGTGTGTCACAATATACTATATTCATGATGTGTCACAACTATACTTTTTGCACCAGCTTTTAGTAGGCCCCTGGGTGACACAGCCTCAATAGGCCCCTTTGCAGTGGACTCAGGTGGCAGCATTAAAAATTCAGAACTCCTGTTCCCTAAAATATTCCCTAGTTTATCATCCCAAACAGCCGCTCATCATGGTTATTTTATATACAGCCCCCTCATGGTTATTTTATACACAGCCCCCTCATCATGGTGATTTTATATACAGCCCCCTCATCATGGTTATTTTATATACAGCCCCTCATGGTTATGTTATATAAAGCCCCCTTCACCCCCTATGGATTCCTTATGTACAGCCTAATGTGGGCCTTTTCACCAGAGCACCAGTTCCACAGGTGCAACTTGTCCGTGGTGGCAGCCAAGGTGTAGGTACAAAGTTGGCAGGCTATCTCGTGGTCGGGGACAGGCAGTAGGTCAATATAGGCACTTGAGTCCTGTGTGACTCCGAAACGCGTTGTGTCACTGAAATATTAGCCATTCATGCAGCTACAACCACAATGCATCACCATTCATGCAGCAACAGTGGCAGCACTCAGCTATACATGAAGCTACAGCAGCAGTAAACATCTATAAATGAAGCTACAGCAGCAGTTAACAGCTAAACATGAAGCTACAGCAGCAGTACACAGCCATACATGGAGCTACAGTACACAGCCATACATGAAGTCACAGCCACAGCACACAGCCATACATGGAGCTACGGACACAGTACACAGCCATACATGGATCTATAGCTGCTGTACACCGCCGTACATGGAGCTACAGCCGCACTATACAGTCATGAATGGAGCTACAGCTACACCACACAGTCATACATGGAGCTACAGCATCAATACACATCCATACAGGGAGCTACAGCCATAAATAAAGCAGTACACAGCCATACATGGAGCTACAGCAGAATGATACAGTCATACATGGCGCTACAGGAGCAGTGCACAGCTGTAAAGCACAGCCATAGAAGGAAATACAGCCATACATAGAGATACAGCCATACATGGAGCTACAGCCGCAGTACACAGCCATACATGGAGCTACAGCCACAGTAGACAGCCATACATGGAGCTACAGCCGCAGTTCACAGCTATTCATGGAGCTACAGCCACAGTACACAGCCATACATGGAGCTACAGCCGCAGTACACAGCCATACATGGAGCTACAAACGCAATACACAGCCATACATGGAGCTACAGCCGCAGTACACAGCCATACATGGAGCTACAGCCAGAGTACACAGCCATACATGGAACTACAGCCGCAGTACACAGCTATTCATGGAGCTACAGCAGCAGTAGACAGAATAAGATGGAGCTACAGCCCCAGTGCACAGCCATACATGGAGCTACAGCTGCAGTACACAGCTATTCATGGAGCTACAGCCACAGTACACAGCCATACATGGAGCTACAGCTGCAGTACACAGCCATACATGGAGCTACAGCCACAGTACACAGCCATACATGGAGCTACAGCCACAGTACACAGCCATACATGGAGCTACAGCCACAGTACACAGCCACACATGGAGCTACAGCAGTAGTACACAGCCATACATGGAGAGACAGCCGCAGTACACAGCCATACATGGAGCTATAGCCGCAGTACACAGCCATACATGGAGCTACAGCCAAAGTACACAGCCATACATGGAGCTACAGCCACAGTACACAGTCATACATGGAGCTACAGCCGCAGTACACAGCCATACATGGAGCTACAGCAGTAGTACACAGCCATACATGGAGAGAAAGCCGCAGTACACAGCCATACATGGAGCTACAGCAGCAGTACACAGCCATACATGGAGCTACAGTCACAGTACACAGTCATACATGGAGCTACAGCAGCAGTACACGACCATACATGGAGCTACAGCAGCAGTACACGACCATACATGGAGCTACAGCAGCAGTAGACAGCCATACATGGAAATACAGCTGGAGTAAACAGCAAAACATGGAGCTACAGCCACAGTACACAGCCATACATGGAGCTACAACAGCAGTATACAGCCATACATGGAGCTACAACCACACTACAAAGCCATACATGGAGCGACAGCGAAAGTGCACAGCCCTACATAGAGCTGCAGACGCAGTACACAGCCATACATGGAGTTATAGAAGCAGTACATAGCCGTACAAGGACTACAGCAGCAGTACACAGCCATGCATGTAAATACATAGCTACAGCCTCACTACCCAGCCATACATAAAGCCATACAGCACCAGTACAGAGCCATAGAGGGAGCTACAGTCGCAGTACACAGCCATATATGGAGCTACAGCCACAGTACACAGTCATACATGGAGCTACAGCCACAATACACAGCCATACATGGAGCTACAGCCACAGTACCCAGTCATATATGGTACTACAGGCACAGTACACAGCCATACATGGAGCTACAGCCACAGTACCCAGCCATACATAGAACTACAGCCACAGTACCCAGCCATACATGGAACTACAGGCACAGTACACAGTCATACATGGAGCTACAGCCACAGTACAAAGCCATGCATGGAGCTACAGCCACAGTACACAGCAATACATGGAGCTACAGCCATAGTACACAGCCATACATGGAGCTACAGGCACAGTACACAGCCATACATGGATCTACAGGCACAGTACACAGCCATACATGGAACTACATGCACAGTACACAGCAATACATGGAGCTACAGCCACAGTACATAGCCATACATGGAGCTACAGCCGGGAGGCAGTATTATAGTAGTTATTTCCTGATCGTCTCAGGGGCAGCAGACACAAATGGGTTTTAGTCCTCTAGAACCAATCAGATAGAGACAGGTTACAAAGCAGTACACATGTATTCAATTAACTAGTTAAGGAGCCCTATAAGAGGGCAGAGGCACTAGGAGACAGTGTATTTTTTTCTTTCTCTAGGTCAAAGATACAGACAGGACCTATGCTGCTGCTGTTCTTGTGTCCGCGCTGCACACAGTGGGGTGTCCCATGTTGCTCAGACGCGAAGGTGTACTGAGACGGCCACTGTTTCAGCAGCCTAAACATGGGCAGTGGATAGGAGATAGATAGATAGATAGATAGGAGATAGATAGATAGATAGGAGATAGATAGATAGATAGGAGATAGATAGATAGATAGATAGATAGATAGATAGATAGATATGAGATTGATAGAGATACTAGATACATAGATATAGAATACAATAGATATATAATGGGATTGTTATCTTCATGACACATTTCGGTGCTGGCAGCAGCACAGAGTATTTCAGGAGATGAGTCTGTCATTGAGTATGTCATTGCTGTAGTGTCCCGTCCTCTCGTATGATGGAGTGTGAGTATGGTGACTTGTATATAGGTGCAGCGCCCCCTCTAGCACCAGGACAGGACATTGTACAGATTTGTCTCACGTCTTCTGGTACAGCCTGAAGGTGTAGAGACCACCAGACAGCAGGGACGCCTCCCCCCAGGACACCAGGGACATTACTATCAGCTGTTATACTGGACCCCATCTCCGCGCAGACACCTTTGTTGGTGGACTGACTAACATTCGTTATTAACCCCTGCAGCAGTAGGACTATTACTACTAATAGTGACCATCACTGGGACCCCAACCCCTCACTAGATCAGGGGGTCCCAGTCTCAGTTAAGGTCACTATTAATAGTCCTAGTGCTGCAGGGATTAATAACGAATGTTGGTCAGTCCCCTCCATCAGATTGGAATTGGTGGACCACAAGGAGAAATGGGATAAGGCAAAAAAATTTTTAAAAAGTGCCTCCCCCCTCCCTCCTTCCCTGGGACCCCTGATCCGGATCCATCACACACAGAACTTCTCGCCATCTCCTGAGACAGGAATGTGGGGCGGACGCTCACAGATCTGTGTTATATTCCTGCGCAGGGTCCTAGTCATGTACTGGATGACTGGAGTAGTGTCCATATAGTACCGCCATACCATACACAGCACAGGACAGTACGGTAACACCCCCGCTACAAGGATGGTGTCCCACAAGTCTCGTGGTTGGTTCAGTATCGGAATTATAAACTAAAATCTAAAATCCATCATGATAAACCAGGGACACTTACTCATAGATCCAGGCACCGTGACTGTGGTAATCTTATATATGTCCTCCTTCTAAAAATCAACTTTTATAATTATGCTAATGAGTGGCTCCTGGGGTGTTTCCAGATCCCCTCAGTGCTGTAGCTTCAAAGGCTGTTACACTGTCTCATCTTTTACTCTGTTCCATCAGCACTTTCGCCCTCCCTCTGCCTGATGTCATCTCACAGGGGGAGGTGCTACTGCACAGTGTAACAGCCTGTGAAGCTGCAGCAGTGGTAATGCCTTCCAGAGCCCTTCTGGCTCATTGGCATCATTTTAAAAGTTGAGTTTTAGAAGGAAGGAGGCCATGGACAGCAAATATAAGAATATTACTACGGTCGCAGAGCCTGAGTAAGTGTCTCTGGTTTATCCTGATGGATTTTAATAGTACATTTCCTGTCAGGATGGCGCAGGGTGACCATGGGGCCAATCTGCTGTACGGAGAAGAAGATTGTCCACTGTCTTGAAAGTTTTTTTGCTAGTGACTAATCCTTATTGCAGAATTTTTGGGCTTTGTATTGTTGGCAGTCGTACCATCTAGATTAATGTGCATCAAAAATTGCTTCGCTAAGATCATTGGTGATGTCTTTCTTCCTTGGGGATGTGTAAACCCTCACTCGAAAGCTCCTGGCCAGCTTATGGCTAAAACCTCTGCTTTTATACAGGTGGTCACACCTGCTGATGATCAATGAATCAAGACCATCCTATTCCTATGGAAGGAGTAGGGGTGTACTTATTTTTCTTCTGTATTTTGGCCTTGGTTGTGGTAAATAATGGTGGAATCTGTCACATGATGTTCTCCTGAGGTTCATCTACAGGGACGTTCTTGCTAGGCCAGTGCATAGTACATTATGTGGACACTCCAAACAGCGGTGCCTCATAGTATATTAGGCCTGGTGTAATATAGTGGTGTCCACACCATGTCTAGTGGAGTCTCGAACACCCTCCACCTCATCGGCGCTGCCGCCTTATTCTTGGGACGTGATCAATTAGTAATGAAATGTTTCCTCCTCATAATTCACCACAAATACGAGGCCAGAAGCTGCGCACAGGGAATTGGGTTAGAGAAATTGGCGGAGGACAATCTACATACGTTATGTGCTATACACAGAAGGCAATGCCGGCGGCCATCTTATATAAGGAGAAAAACATATCTGGGGGTCCCGTAGGGGCTGTGTGTGGTGGTCTTCACCTCCAGATTACCTGCTACGAGGTCAAAGCCTCATGTACCGTCCTCTCACCTGCCAATTATATCCTACAACGGAGAGATCCTGTCATGTGACCGTCATGTTGATTTATTCATAACCTTTAGTAAAATTACCTCATGAACAACAATGGATATTGGGGCAGATTTATCAAGCTGTCTGAAAGTCAGAATATTTCTAGTTGCCCATGGCAACCAATCACAGCTCAGCTTTCATTTTACCAGTGCTCATGAATATTTTAAAGGGGAGCTGTGATTGGTTGCCATGGGCAACTAGAAATATTCTGACTTTCAGACACTTGATAAATCTGCCCCATTGTTTCTTTCAGAATAGAAACCATACAGGGGAAGGGGTTGTGGTTGAGAGGGTTGAAGTAAAGAGACATATAGAGAGGTCTCCTCATGGCCCTCCAGCTGCTTGGCTTATAGATTCCATATTGAAATATGCTGGGGCTGAATTAGTACAGAACTCCTGCTTGATATATAGTGGGGTACAGATCCTCCTATAGTGAGACTAATAGATGATATGTTGGATACGCTCACAGAATATGGATATTATAAAGCCACACAACTTGGACCTAGTAGTGCCAGCCCTTCTTGTCCACCTGGTAGTCAGCGCTGTGGTCCTCTCCTTGGTCCTGTAGTGGATGATGGGAGGTCTTCACCTCTATAAACTCATTGGGGCACATTTACTTACCCGGTCCATTCGCGTTCCAGCGGCGGCTTCGAGCGTTCGGGTCTTCCGGTGTTCCATGAAGGTCGTGCGCCCGATGCCCACCAGGTGTCGCTGCTGCGCCGAAGTCCGCCGAGGTGCCCCGGAGTTCATCGTCTTCATCGTGGTGCATGTGAGTATGGCCCGTGCGAACAAATTTTTTTTAAAAAATGCGGCGGTTTTTCCGAATCCGTCGGGTTACTGTTCGGCCACGCCCCTCGATTTCCGTCGCGTGCATGCCAGCGCCGATGCGCCACAAACCGATTCCTATGTACAGGAATATAACTACTAAAATCCCGGGGCAATTCAGGGAAAATCGGCGCAAATCGGAAATATTCGGGTAACACGTCGGGAAAACGCGAATCGGGCCCTTAGTAAATGACCCCCATTGCCTGCATCAGACAATGTAGCTGCTACTAGTCTTTCCTATCAGGCAGGACTATAGCACAACCCTTTGCTCCCATCAATTAGATCCGGTAATGGAGACACGTTGTCATGTGACGTTGGGTTGATTGATACTTTCATCTGAATTTTCCAATCAATAATTCAAACTTCATCAAATATTTCCACTCATCAGGATTATCTCTCCGAGAGAGGAACATATCATCTATGTATCCCCACTGCTTCAGGATCCTCCTGTATGACATGAGTGTATGGGGCATGAGACTGGTACCCATGGCGGTCCCAATGTCGTCCAGGAAAGTGGAATGGTCACAGTTTTTAGGACCAGTCCAGGTAAGGAAAGTCCAAGTATATTTACATCAGTTAGATATTGGGGGTCATTTACTAAGGGCCCGATTCGCGTTTTCCCGACGTGTTACCCGAATATTTCAGATTTGCGCTGATTTCCCCTGTATTGCCCCGGGATTTTGGCGCACGCGATCAGATTTTGGCGCATCGGCGCTGGCATGCACGTGACGTAAATTGGGGGGCGTGGCCGAACAAAAACCTGACAGATTCAGAAAAACCGCCGCATTTAAAAAACAAAAAGTGTAGCGGAGCTTGCACTTAACTTCACTCAGCCCGAGCCGGTGAACTCCAGCGCGTTCCGATGCTTTTCAGCGCAGCAGCGCCACCTGGTGGACGGCGAAGGAACTACCTTAATGAATCCCGGCCGGACCCGAATCCACCGCAGAGAACGCGCCGCTGGATCGCGAATGGGCCGGGTAAGTAAATCTGCCCCAATAAGTGGGAAGGGGTTGTAGTAGAGAGGGTTGAAGTAAAGACACATATAGAGAGATGTCCTCAAGGCCTGGGTACACTTTACAGATCTGGTCAGGATGAGGACGATTTCTGACGAGTGCAAGCTGGCAGCGATGCGCCAAAATCCGATCACGTGTGCCAAAATCCCGGGGCAATTCGTCGCAAAACGGAAATCGTGGGGAAACCCGACGAAAATACGTCCGGCGGACCCTTAGTAAATGAGCCCCATTGTGTCATGTGACTACAGCTGCTACAATGCCGCCAATGACAGTGACATAAGTGATGAGGTGAAGCCATAAGAGGGGATCGGTAAGATAAATCTGAGGGTAATTGGTTTTATAGAAGAAATTGGGTCTCGGCTTTCACTTATATTTGGCTGTGACATGAAATCTCGCATGTGGTTGCTATGGATATAGTTCCCGGCCTTCCGGAATAGAGACCGTCCACAGCTTGTGAGGGGGAAACTTCTGAGAAAGCCAACAGTCTGGTCTCCATGTGACATCTGCTCCGAGCTCAGGAGAGAGGAATCATGTTATACTTCAGGGAGGAGAGAAGATCCAAAATTATCCCACACTTATAGCATAGCAACCCCCCTGTATATATATATCATAGAGAAATCTGCTATAACCTGGGGATCTCCTGTATATATATTACAGTACCAAACGGTTGGATGATTTATCAAAGTACAAGGTCAAGTACCAGACGGTTGGATGATTTATCAAAGTACACGGTCAAGTACCAAACGGTTGGATGGTTTATCAAAGTACAAGGTCAAGTTCCAAACGGTTGGATGGTTTATCAAAGTACAAGGTCAAGTTCCAAACGGTTGGATGGTTTATCAAGGTACAGGGGCAAGTACCAAATTTAAGGTTTGGGTTTGTTAATCCCTGCAGTCCAGCCAGTGAGACTTCTGCTCCTCTCAGCAGGGATTGGGGCAGCTCCTCATGAGCTGCTCCAGTGTTTGGAGTGTGAAGGGTTTCACCTCCTTCCAAATATTCTCAATAGGATTTAGATCAGGGCTCATAGAAGCCTCCTCAGAATAGTCCAATGTTCCTTCTTGGTGTATCGGGTCATTATCCTGATGCAAGATCCATGATCTGCGACTGAGCCCAAGCTTTCTCTCTAGAAACTCCTGATAGTCTTGAGATGTCATTGTGTCCTGCAGAGATTCAAGACCCCCTGTGCCAGATGCAGCAAAGCAGCTCCAGAACCTAACAGCCTCCTACATGTGTCACAGCAGAGACAGTGTCCTTTTCAAGATATGTTTCATTTTCACATCTCTGAACATAAATCTGATGTGTCTTGCCAAAAAGTTTGATATTAGTCTTATCTGTACATAGGACTTTCTCCCCAGAAGTTCTGTGGCTTGTCAGTGTTTAGTTTTGAAAATTTCAAACTTCCAGTCTATGATTTTTTTTCATTTGGTCGTCTCCAATTAAGTCCACTCTGTCTCAAACAACAACAGATGGTGTGATCTGATACTGATGTTTCTTGAGATTTAATCTCTTTAGAAGTTTTTCTGGGCTCTTTTGTTACCATTCCTATTATTCATCTCTTTGATTTGTCAGTAATTTTCCTCCTATGGCCACATCTAGGGAGATCAGCTTCAGTCTCATAGAGCTTACATTTCTGAATAATATGTGCAACTGTAGTCACAGGAACATCAAGCTGCTTGGAGATGGCCTTATAACCTTTACCTTTAACATGCTTGTCTATAATTTTTTAAAATTTTAATTCTGTTGAAGCATGGATGATAAGCAATAGGGCAGATTTACTTACCCGATCCTGTCGCGATCCAGCGGCGCGTTCTCTGTGAAGGATTCGGGTCTTCCGACGATTCACTAAGGTAGTGCGCCCGATGTCCACTAGGTGTCGCTGCTGCGCTGAAGTCTGTTGGAGTTCACTGGAGTTCACCAAGCTAGGCTGGGTGCAGGTAAGTGCGTGTCAAGCGGTTTTTCCGAGTCCATCAGGTTTTCTTACGGCCATGCCCCCGATTTCCGTTGCGTGCATGCCGGCGCCGATGTGCCACAATCCGATCGCGTGCGCCAAAAACCCGGGGCAATTCAGGGAAAATTCGGGTAACCTGCCGGAAAAACCCGATTCGGGCCCTTAGTAAATGACCCCCAATGTCTGCCTTTCATTTCTTCATTTTCATAGAAATGTAATTGACTTTTACTCTTGTTAGATTCAAGTTATTTCTGTTACCGTTGTGCATTTATCTTTCATTAAAGGAAATGAAATGATCCCGGCGCTGTCCATCGATGAGTTTGATACGCTGGGATCACCTAGAAAAAAAAAGCAGCAGGGAGCACAGGGACAAGATGTCCAGCTCTCCGGGCTGCTGATTATGCACACCCCCGAACCTCTCTCTCCCAGCATGGGAGAGGTAGGTGGCAAGGGGAAGTGATGACAAGATGTCCAGTGCTCTGGGCTCCTAATTATGCATGCCCCCGCACCTCCCTCTCCCAGCAAGGTGACATCATGCAAGAGGAGGGTGTGCATAATTAGCAGCCCGGAGCACCGGACATCCTGTCCTCGCACTCTGTGCTACTAATTACAAATTTCTTTTCTAGGTGATCAAGATGAAGAGGAGCAGAGGTGAGTATTTCTAAATATTTTTTTTAATGTTTTCTATATGGTTGAGGGGGAGCAACAATATTGTCCATGTGTGTAGCATTAAGGTCCAGTGACCTTGTCTCTTTTCATATATTGTGTAGTGAAGACCAAGTCCTTTGGTTACATAAAAAAATGAATTTTTTTCTTACATTTTTATTTTCACAAAAAATATTTTCATAGATTAGTAAATGTTTCCAGTTGACACTAATCAGAACCCCCCTCCCATTACATTATCTAAACAACCTATAGAGCGTGTTCTTATAGAAAGTGCGCTAACAGTGGATGAAAGTACGTATGGACATTTACATGATGGCGCAGAATCTACCTTAAAGGGGTTGTCCAGGTGCACAATATTGACGAATTGAGTGATAGACCCCACATGACCTGATATCTATGTCCTATCCTCTGCTGTTCTTTCGAGAAAACCCCTTTAACTGTGATTAGCCGCCATGACAGTATTCAACTGATATCCCAATCGCTTAAAAGTCCCAGACACAAATTCACAATTTTTAGTTTTTTAAAGGAAAACTCCACTTTTAACTAACAAAATGATCGCTTCTTCTCTTGATTTATTTGTATCTACAGTAAAGTGAATCTCTTCTTCAAATTTTGGGGGTTTGTCCGGACAAGCCTGTGGTATACGAAAGAGTTGGAAATCGGCTATTTCTCCTATATTTTTGGTTTTAACTGGTAACTGTTTTAAAAAGTGGAGATGTTTTTGGGGAGGCCCACTTCAGGTGAAGAATCTGTATAGTAAGAATGTGATTGGCTGGTGGTTGAGGCCAATAGAGGTTTAGGGTATATAGGATAAGGATCAGCCAGCATTGGATGAAGAAGGCCACAGTCTAATAGTATATAGCACCTCCCTGTGGCTCTGCTTTAGTGGTGTGTTGGTCAAACGTGGCCTTGTCTTGGAGTCATGGAACCTGTGACTTTTGGCCACCTGGTGAAGACTTCAGAATCGAGTGGCTAGGTTAGGATCTTGAGACGTGGTCACTTCATTGAAATGCTGTATGGAAATATAATAGAAAAAATTTATTACAGTGAAATGTAACGGATTAATGGGTGGCCCCAGGAGAAAATGAAACTGGGTGAATTTATCTGTAGTCCCAACGACCTACAGATGTCTACGCCAGATTCATATCTCCAAGGTTGTAGCTAGTGTTTCCTTCACGTAGGGTAAAGATTTCATCCAAAGCATTGATCGTTCTAGAATCTGGTTCACTTGCCCCAAGAAGCAACCAAAAACCTCTGAGAGAAGCTGAAAGAGGGATAGATTGCAAGAAAAAACTTACCCAAAGAGATGAGGTATTCTCGTTTCACCAGATACCTACTTTCCACCATGATGGACCTCATAGAAGAGTCGTGTAAATAAAAGATGAAGGTCGATGAACCTACTAAGTTCAGGTTCTAAGAGTTTGGTGCTAGATTAGAGCCTAAGGGAGAGGGTTAAGGTGGTAAGGGGGCAGGTAATATTTCAAACTATGTTGGGCACATTGAAGTCTCTTATGTCACAGTCCCATCATTAGTAACTTTTTGGTAGATGACTTTTTCCTTCGACTTACCAGGTAAGCAATTTATCTGTGGTTCTTCCCATACTCCATCCATTTGGCATTTGATGATGGGTAAATTACGTTGAACTAAACCATCGTCGCAACGATATCCCACCACAGAGCTGATTGGGTAGCGTGTTTTGGGTCGGCCATATATAGATGCATTAGCTACTTCGGGTGGAGGACCACAGGACACTAGGATGGACATGGACATTAGATGCCATATAAACAATAAACCTCATCTCTTGTTTTCGGTAAAGGATATAGTGGCAGCTTTAAAGTTACTCTTACCCAAGCCCATTTTACAGGTGTATGGTAGGTGGTAGTTGCATGGGACATCGCTCCATAGACCACCGTCATGCCAACCCATTACCACACAGTCTTCACCAGAGAGGAAGTAGCTATCAGGTTGCGCTTGTTTCCAGTTCTCGAAAAGCTGTGGGGAAAAAAGTGTGGAGGAGCGAGTGGTGGTTTTCTATAGCACTCGTAAGAACATAACATTTTTCGTGGTGGTTTAATAGGACCTGCATAATCCTGCCATACTTTGACTATGAAACTAGGTGGACGTAGGGATATGGGGTTAAGAGGCGAGAACAGGTAAAAACTTGGAGCACAGATTGAGGATTCTACGACTTACCAGAGGGTTCCCGTCTGACCACTGAAAGTCTCCTTCTATTGTCCGATCATTAAGGCCTGTCCATTGGTAGTCTTTATACTTATCTATAGTTGAATTTAAAAAAATTGGTATATTAGTTTGGGCCAAAAATTTCATGCACACAGTTTAAATTTTCTTTAAGGGACACTGCATTGGGAAGCAAAATGGGACCTTGTAGATTCTCAAGCTAAGGCGTTAGTAGAGCTTCCAAATCAGGAGTTTCCAATACACATATCTGGTATTGGGAGTCCATATTGCTCCAACTTTCTAAAATTATACTTTTGGTCAGGAGACCCCTGCATAGATTCGCAGATGATAAATTTTTGATGGACTACTTCAGTTAATGTGATCTTCTAGGCCAGTGATGGCGAACCTTTTAGAGACCGAATGCCCAAACTACAACCAAGACCCACTTATTTATCGATGAGTGGCAAAACAGAAATGTAATTAGTAATTTGTGCTCCGTGCTCTGTCACAGCTTTCATTCATATCATCACCCTGCGGAACACCAAGAAAGGAGAAGCTAGAAGAAATTTGGATGATTATTGTAGCTTCCCTCCAGTGTCCCATAAACAGGAAGAATTGTCGGGGCCGGAGCAGGAGCTACAATGATAATCCAGATGTGTCCACACCTTCCCGCTCCTCCTGTAGTCCCAGGTAGAGCTGTCACTTTAAAATAGCTCTGTGCACAGCAAGTCCTGGGCTGTCTGGGACTGCAGGAAGATACCTGGAGTCCTCTCTGGTGATGGCCTGGGTGCCCACAGGAAGGGCTCTGAGTGCCACCTCTGGCACCCGTGCCATAGGTTCGCCACCACTGTCCTAGGCTTTTGTTGGTGTTTGTCAAATGAGACAAAACAAAAACAATTATTAACATTAAAGATGTGAACCTCGTCTTACTCACCCGTCAGGCCCTTTGGATAACTCTATACGTGAAATGGGTTGTAAGGAGATACATAGAGGTCCTTTAAGGTTTGTATCTGATCCAAAGTATAAATGCATGTGTAGGTAATAAAAACATGTACATAAGTCTTCTTGGAAGTCTTCATTTTACCTGCTCAAACCACCAAACCTGGGTGATATGGGTAGATGTCTAAACTTGTCCTATACAAACCTTCATGTAAATGATATGTCTTCTACTTACGATGGTCTGGTGATAAAAGCTATGGATCACCAAGAACATTTGATAACTATTTGTGTATAATGGTATTTACCTTCTACTTCCACTCATGGCGAAGACCTACCATCCCAGTTACAGCTCATTGGCACTATTTTTGCATATGTACCACCAAGATGTAGAGAACAACAAGACACCTCACTTACGATTGGGTGCTTATCTTGACAGCAGATGTTATGGTGGAGGCATGTAAATTTCAAAAGGCCCAAGAGATGAGCCACCACCAGAGTTGTCTTATAGAACTATGTTGATCAAGTAAGCTGTTGGGTGTAGAACTATACGGTGATGGTCAACAAAAAGGATGCCAGACAGCTTGAGTGGGTAGACCGCTCGAGAGACAGTCCATATAATTTTGGCCTGCAAAACTTTCTAGCTTTCATTCCTTTCCTTACTGCTCTTCAACTACTTCGACACAGGTGACCAACTCACCAGACTGCAGGTTGTACTTAAAAATGTAAGCAGGGGTGAAGATTGTATTATACGTTCTAGATGGAAAATTAATTTTTGAAGTAAAAGAATTCCCTCCCCACCCTTTTCATGTGTGCTTATTCTCTCTACTTACTGTTTACAAAGTCTTGTTCCTCTGGGGTCACAATGCTGACAAGGTGACCACCAAATTCTCGGCAGTGGGTTTCAGCTTCTTCCCACCTTTTACGATCGAAGAAATGCTTGTAGCAGAATCCTTGGAATGAGTCCCAGTCTTCAAGACATTTTTCTACATCTAACCAGAGACATTGATGTCAGGAGGATACAAGGAGATGTTGAGCAATGGCATAGACTTTATTGGACTCTTACATGTTTCCTACAGTATCTACGGGTTAGCCAAAATTTGCTTTAGGCTTGAACTATTGGTTTGACTACCTAAAGGACATAAGGAGCATATTTGGGTCAAAACTATCTAGCCTGGACATGATCATCAGTGTTGGGAATTAGTTTGTGGTTGTAGACCTACATGGCTAACGTCTTTGTTAGGATGGGTTCACACCATATTTTTTGTATATAGTAAGCATATACATTGACATATAGTGGCAGACGGAGGCATAGTTGTTACCTCTGTCTGGCCAATATATGTTATGTCCATCGAAAAATGCCGGATGGAAAGACGTAGACACTACTCCCCGTGGGGGAGGGGGGTCCCTGGGCGACGTATCCTACTGTATTGGCACACTGTGGGATACTGTGGTCTGTGCCATATGTTGTAAGGACACGTTGGAATCCTCTTGTTGTGTCCTTACACCGTATGACAAATAACCTTATGTGAACCCAGCCTTAGAGTAATCATGGTCATGGTTGTATGGTTCCAGGTCTCCATAAATTTAACTGATTTTACATATGCAAAATAATTCACAGCAGAAGGAAGAACATTGTCTAGAGGGGCACCTTCTGTGAGGTGGGTTAATTTCTACAAAGATTAACCATGCATTCACCAGTGTGGCTTCTGTGGCTAGAAGGTGGACATGGCTTATGTGGCTGGTCTCATGAATCTCAAGATGTCTTGAGTGCATAGGTCATGTGGATGGTTCCAGAGACAACATCATCACGGGGGGAGAAGAATGAATGGGGATAATGCAGCTGTAAGAACACGGTTTAGGAGATCAGTGCCACATCGAATGGGAGTTGGAAGGAAGAGAATGGAAACTATACTACCAGCATTGGCGGTGACCCATATTTAAAAAAAAAAATCATCTGTCATGGTTAATAGTTTGGTGAAAGTTGGCAGCAATGGGGAAGGGGGAGAATGCTGCGAGCAGAGGATTTGAGGGTCCACCAGTTTGGAGCGGGTGGGACATAGAGAATTCTGTTGTCTTTGAGGAGTGGTGGTGCTACCAGTGGGTAAAATGTGAGCCACTGGATATTTTTGCAAATATTGCTGCCTGGGTTTGAAGAATAAAAGTGGTTGTACTAAGTTTATTTGTTCTGCTCTATCCCCGGGACATGTGGATCCCATTTTCACCACGTAATGAATGAGAACGCTGAGCCTGTGTCCTGCCCTTTCCTTCAATATTACTGGAATGTCGCCAAACTTTTGCATAGATGATAAAATGAGACTGATGTGGGGGGGTCTGTATTTGTTCGGAAAGTCTAGTCTCAGGTCTGCATTTATTTATGGGGCTTAGTTAAAAGCAATAAGGTCCATTTTGTTTAATGGGTCTGAACTGGGAATCTGCCTTTTTTTTAGTTAGTGGAGTCTTTTTCTTGAGATGTTCGTCTCTGAAGTTGTTTATATATTTAGGTAGTCTAGTCTAGGGTCTATATCTAGTCTAACGTCTACATCTCGTCTAAGGGGCTACATCTCGTCTAAGGGGCTACATCTCGTCTAAGGGGCTACATCTCGTCTAAGGGGCTACATCTCGTCTAAGGGGCTACATCTAGTCTAGGGTCTACATCTAGTCTAAGGGTCTACATCTAGTCTAAGGGTCTACATCTCGTCTAACGTCTATATCTAGTCTAACGTCTATATCTAGTCTAACGTCTACATCTAGTCTAGGGGCTACATCTCGTCTAAGGGTCTACATCTCGTCTAAGGGTCTACCTCTCGTCTAGGGTCTACCTCTCGTCTAGGGTCTACAGCTCGTCTAGGGTCTACAGCTCGTCTAGGGTCTACAGCTCGTCTAGGGTCTACAGCTCGTCTAGGGTCTACAGCTAGTCTAGGGTCTACAGCTAGTCTAGGGTCTACAGCTAGTCTAGGGTCTACATCTAGTCTAGGGTCTACATCTAGTCTAGAGTCTACATCAATCCGGCCTGGTTTGTCGGAGCGGACTTGCTTGTGTACAACCAGCCTAAGGTTTTTAGTTTAGAGAATGTATTTGTTCAGGAGGATTGATACTTGTTTAGAGGGTCTAAAATCTATTTGTCTAGGAGATCTATTGTCATGGTGGTTTCCTTTTAACTCCCAGTTGACTTGGACCACAATAATGGCCCTTGGATATAGTGAGGATGTACAAGAGGTCCTGCCTATATGGGCCAACATACTTTAATCGGCAAGCCTGTAGGCAGTCACAGTGTATGGCGAAAGGACACATAGCCATTAACTTTTCTTCATTCTTAAATGTTATGTCCACAAACTTAAATGTATTTATTGATATTTCCTATTATAGAGCAACACAGAGTATGAAGTACTTGTAATACTTGTAAAGTGTAACCCTACAATACACTTTGCCACAACTTTACCCCTGAGCTCCCTGGTGTGTTATTTCATTTTCATGATGTTGTTTGTTCACTATTGTTCTCTAACAAACCTCTGAGGCCTTCACAAAACACCTGTAGTTATACAGAGAATAAATTACATACAGATGTATCTATTTACTAATTTGGTGACTTCTAAAGGCAATTTAAAACAATGAATTTTTTTTCAGGGTATTTGCAGTTGGGTACTACTAGCCCAACACTAAGATATATGAGACAAAACCAACTACTCAAGGTCTGGCGTTATAAAGTAGGCAACACAATGTATACAATTAAAAATATACAACTTGATTTGCTTTAATATTAATTAAAAAACACATAAATATTATGTGTATGAATGTATACCAATATAGGTCTGGTGTGAATCCTACAGACTGGCAAGAAGCAAATGAGAAAATAGCCTTGAGGCTTCATCAGGGGTAATGACACATACCTAACGTACTTGTCACATACCTATATACTTGTGTATAAGCCGACCCGAGTATAAGCCGTGGTATCTAATTTTAACACAAAAAACTGGGAATAAACTGGCAAAAATCTTGACTTGTGTATAAGCTGAGGGTGGGAAATGCATTGGTCACAGCCTTCCAGTATATAGCTGGCCCCTGCCCCCTAGTATATAGCCAGAAGCCTATGCCCCACAGTATACAGCCGGCCAGCCCCTGTCCCTAGTATAGAGCCAGCCTCTGCCCCCCAATATATAGCCTGCCACCCCCTGCCCCCAGTATACAGCCAGCCCCTGCCCCTCACTATACATCAAGCCCCTGCCCCCCCCCCCGAGCATGCCAAGGCCATAAAAAAAATAAACACTGTATTCACCTTTCTGCCGCCGACCCCGCCCCCCCCCCCCAGGTCCTTTTCTCACTTTGGGAGCTACGGCTTCGTCTTTGGGTCCTCTTCAGGTTTTTCCGGCTCCTCTTCAGGATCCTCTGGCTTCTCTTTGGGTTATCGCTCGCGGCAGGCCCACACAATGACATCAGCCGCTTGCCAGAGCATCCCGAAGATCCCTAAGAGGAGCCAGAAAAACCCGAAGTGGACCCAAAGATGGAACACCCGAAACAAGAAGAGGACCTGTGAGGTTTTTTGTGCAGAAAAACTCAGCTCATACTCGAGTATATATGGTAATTAAATGATAAGCCCATACACAACGCAGAGTTGTGTATTTTAAATTGTTTACATTGTGATACACTTTATAACACCAGACCTTGGGTATCAGAGTACGGCATCGCAACAGACCGGAGCCGCCTGATAGATCTGGTGAGTGCTGGGCCGGGGTCTAGTGTGCCAGCGTATGATGAATATATGTAACACATACATTATATTGTGATATAGAAGAAGCATTGGAGGATATCTATCACCATGTTGTCTGTTTTCTTGTACTGTGGTTTGAGACTTTTTGGTCTCAATTGGGACTTTTTGGTTTAAATTAAAACCAAAAAGTCTCAACTGAGACCAAAATGTCCCAAATGAGACAAAAAAAAACTCCTAAAGCTTTATAGACAGTAAAGATCTCCACCCATAGTGTGATATTGTGAAGAAATAAGAACAGTTCCTGTTTCACTCACTTATCTCACAGACTTTTCCAAAATAGCCTGGCAAACACAAACAGCGGAATTCACCATCGTCTTCATCAATGCAGGTCCCTCCATTTTCACAAGGGTTGGGGTAGCAGACATCTACAACACAAGGTACAATGGGAAGCTACGAATTTGCCCACAAAATGCATCATTTCTACTATGTACATGGCATTAGTAAAGTTAGGCCTAGAAGCAAAGATCAGGAAAAGTTCTGGCAGAGAAAGTGTCAGTAGAAGGATAACATAATAGAATAATTTTAAAAAGGGGGAAACTATTTTTAGTTTTTCTAAAATTCTAAATAAAAATAAAAAATGTACGTTCTTCGACTTTGCCAATTCCTAGAGCCGAACATAGTGTTTTTTTTCGAAACGTCGTTGACTCTTGAAGATGCCTGTGATGGAGATTCACCCAGTTATGATGAAGTCTAGACTCTCCCAAACTAGGTGGTACTGAAGATATTCTCTTGATAGGACCCTAAAGATGGTCAATTGGACCAACTACCATCTACTGTGAATGGAAATGTCCAGACCTACTCCATGACAGCAAATATCAGGGGGCTAAGGGGCTGGAAATGTTGAATGTCTGCCCCATCAATGTTGAAGATAAGTCAAAACTACTTGTTTGGTAGCTATTCTTATAACTGTACATATAGGGGTCATTTACTAAGGGCCCGATTCGCGTTTTCCCGACGTGTTACCCGAATATTTCCGATTTCCGCCGATTTCCCCTGAATTGCCCCGGGATTTTGGCGCACGCGATCGGATTGTGGCGCATCGGCGCTGGCATGCACGCGACGGAAATCGGGGGCCGTGGCCGAACGAAAACCCGACGGATTCGGAAAAACCGCCGCATTTTTTAAAAAAAGTCACGGAGCTTGCACTTACCTTCACTCAGCCCGGCTCGGTGAACTCCAGCGCGTTCCGATGCTTTTCAGCACAGCACCAGGTGGACGGCGGAGGAACTACCTTAATAAATCCCGGCCGGACCCAAATCTACCGCAGAGAACGCGCCGCTGGATCGCGAAAGGACCGGGTAAGTAAATCTGCCCCATATAGTCTAGATCGCTAGGCATGTGTATAGGGGTAGACTGGATGGTATTTGCTTATCTTTATCCAAATAAATCGCCATCGAGCCCTTACAAAATGGAGCTACCAGTTATCCAGGACAACTGAAAGGCAATTTTATCAAAAACATCCAAAAACATTGACCTACTTATCTAAATATTACAGTATCTTCAGATACATGGGAATGTAAGGCTCTTGGAATTCCACCAGTATATGAAATTGGCTGCACAGATTAACTATTGATTTTCTCATCTAGATCTCGAAAATGTTATAAGAGAGATGTTAGCGAAAGAATCAGATAGAGACACACACACACAAAGAAGACACCGGAAAAGAATTGAAGGAATAGAGAAGATTATGACCTGAATCAAGTGCTTTAATTCTATAAAAAGCATTTAATCTGGTTTATTTTTTTTTTTTTTTCATGGAAACAATCATAAAAATACTTCATAGAAGTCAACAAAAACAACGCGAGCTCTCGAATGATCAGACTGACTGGATTGACATAGATCGGGCTGCTGACAGAGGTTCTCAGATTCTAATGAGACAGTGAAAGGACAAAGCGCAGAGGTAGAAGTAGAGGATTCATCTCGAGGCATTGGTGATGTAGGAGACCACCAGAAGAATAACGGCCGTGCAGATATGTAGGTGGTTACCTGAAAAATTCCCGGAGGATCCAACAATAGCTCTCTCGGTAGGGACTGCCGGCAGAGGATCTGTTGGGCTCAGGGACGCCGTAGGTTGAATGGTCTTCTCTAAATTGTGGTGTGAAGAATTCCTGGGATTGTTGGGTGATGAAGTGAAAGTTGTAAAGGTGGGAGATACAGTTGTGTTGGACTCTAGGTCTTTGGGACTCTCCACTGTGCCTATTACCGTTGACTGTTCTACGCTTACATCCTTAACAGTGGAATGGACACGAGACATGTTAGGACTTAACAGGTGGGAAACTTGTGCAGTCGAAGTTTCATTTGACGCATATAGACCTTGTATGAGCAGTGTAGGTGTATGGGTTGTGTTGTGTTGGTTATCTTTCTCTGAGGTTTCATTTAATTCATGTTTTTGAGTATGATTTGTATTGACATTTGGGCCAGAATGCAGTGTGATCCATGTGGACTCTGGAACATCTCCACTTCCATCTTCCCAAGATATTTCTGTGCTATTATCAACTTTTGGCACCGAAGAAGGTGGTATTGGTGTTTTAGGATCCAGAGTTGTATCTAAGACATGGACATCTTTGTGGGCATCTTGAGTACCACTAAAATGGTCACCAGAAACTAGTTCCTCAACTGAACCTTGGGTTGTCTGGGGAAGTACAGGTCCTTCTGAAAATGCTGAATGATCTTCTTGTCCAGATCCTTCGAAATGATCAGCGGATGGGAGTATTGTGGGAAACATGTATATGGTAGTGGTTGAAAATGTAGTGGCAATGGGTTGTTTATCGGGAAATTCAGCTAACTTCTCATCAGTATCTGTATCACCTACATCGTTCTTAGTGATAGAGGAAGATGTGGTGAAATTGACAGAAGTGTCACCTGCCTTAGTTGTGTTATACTCATATTCTTGGTTTATTTCATTCGCTCCTTGTTCTCTTTGGGGAAACTGGCTATGATCAATGTGATACTGATTTGCTGATTCTGACACAGCAACTCCTGGCTCCTGTGTTGAGCCAGTAAAGTTGTCGTTAACATTCTCTGCATGTGCATTCACAATTGTTACACTTAAGATGGAGTCACCTGCAGTGGCCAGAACAGGTCCATCCACTGTTCTTCCGGTTGACTCAGAAGAAATGTTCTCTGGGACCAACCCAACCTTGTCTTCTGCCAAAATAAAAAAAACAATAGGCGTTATGTTAACAATGGATCAACCTAGGAACCATTAATGGTGTTCAGAATCAGAGAGCAACTCCAAAATCCAGTTTTAAAATGGCCGACATATAAGGAGGAACCTATCCCAGATGTTACGAGAAGAATTGAGCATCTCCTATGCTACTAGTAGTGTCTGGCAACTGCTTACTGTCCTTCTCTCAAACAACCCATACAAACTCTTTACCCAGTATGTGAAGGACAGAAAGAAAATATGGGAAGCTTGGGTATGATCAGGCTTCATCACTATGGAATATCTTCTAGGTCTACGGACTTGGCCTATTTGTGTCCAAAGTTACTTCTACCCTGACATCGTTTGTATCTGTCAATTTGCTTATATTGATAGTAACCATCCCTTGACCACATCCTACACACAAAAATGATCATATCTTAGTATTACCAAGCATAGCCATAGTCAACTAGCAGAATGTACCTTGAGAAACTTGCACAACGGGCATATTAATGGTGTAACCCATTGTAGATTCTTCGCTGTTGTCAGAATGATCTTCATAGGGTGGGAAACTTGCAAATGCAGGGGACAGATCTTCTTCATCACTTATGATTCTTTCGAGAGTTGGGGTTGTTGGGGAAGGTGGAGACTCTTGTTGGCCGTTGAGAACAGTTGTGATCTCCTTATGGTCTGCACTTGATTTTGTTATCCCAGTCTCATTTAATGGTATGGTGTCTACTGAGCCCTGAGCTTCATTTTCAGCTTTTACATCTAGAAACTTCAGTTCTTCAAAACTCTCTGTTACTGTAATAACATCTCGGTTTCTTGGGCCTGGAGGATCATTTGTTGGTTCGTTTGTTGGTTTGGTGTCTAAAATGAAACAGGACATCAAAATTTTACATAAAATTTTGCCAAGTTAGTCATATTTAGCATATAAATAAATAAAGAATTTGGCCATGGTACGTCATACCTTATAATGGTCTAATGATGCAGGGATCGGTGAATTAGGGTCTGGTTTGCTTTCTTATAGTCTATCTTAATGCTTATTGGTTGACTTACCTTTGAAACAGTATACATCATATTTAGCCTGGGAGTCTGGGAAACCAGTCTGGTTACGGAACTGAAAGATAGTCTTCACCCCAGGAGAGTTACCACCGCACCTTTCCCTTGGTGCCACAATAGGGTATCGGACACTTCCATCGGCCAACCAGCCTGGGTTACAGTGGTCCAGCCCCTCATTCCAAGAAGCATAGAGTTGTCCAGTTGTTGCCATCTCAGTATTCAGGCTCTTACAATGTTCTCTAGCCTCCTCGAAAGTGAATTTGTTGGGTGAGGAACTCAGAAATACTTCACCTTCAAAAAAAAATATCATAAAGAGAGTGAAACAGTAAAATTTTTTCAGACCACCTCCAAGAACTGCATTTATAAAATGGTGCCCAAGAATGATGGGCCTCTCTAGGAAGATGGCACAGATACACTTTACACAATGAATCTAAGTATCTTATGTGAACTGATGAATAGTTTGGCTTTTCAAAGAGGTGGTCTTTTGGATAGGCTTCACCTTATATTGTATTTATTGGAATAGACTTTGCACCTTCGAGCCAACCATATGCCTCCTATTAAGTTTATAAACTGAAAATGAAGGGTTATGAAGAGGCAAATAGTATTGAACATGCAACTTCAAGCTAAGGTTATTTTTTTATTTATACTTCAAATATATTCCTCAAAACTACCCTTGGAATCTTCCACGTAGCAGTAGACATCATACATGTCATCGGGATCCAGTACTCCGTAGTTCCTAACTCCAGGAAACCCATCCATGTCTCCATAGCAACCCTCTCTTGGAGTCTGGATGGGGTATCTGCAAGGTAGAGTCAAGAAAGTTCTCCAGGTAAGATGATTGGTAAGATCTGGAAATATACTTTTTAAGATTTTTGTTTGTACCTGACGGTTTGATCTGCGATCCATCCGGCATCACATTGTTCGTAACCTCCATGGTAGGCAGCCAAGAGCTGGTCAGCAGTGGCTATGTGGGCCTTAATTCTCGTACATGCTTCCTGGGCCATGGGGAAAGTGTATGTATACCGATTGACCCCTTCCCGATATAGGAACACAACACCTTAAAGAGAAAGAGTCCCATTGTAACAGGTTTTTAGAGTATGGTGGGTATTTTTTAGGGATATCACACACAGGTTGGGTATAGCCATTACTCTAAACAATTTCAGAGACTGAGCAGTTATCGAAGTTTTACTGTTGGATTGATCCAACTTAACCGATGCAAAAATGGTCAAACCTTAAAAAAATTCAGACCGCATTTTGGATGAACATCCTACCTTTGACTTTGACTTCCACCGTGGCGTAGTCATCCTCAATTCCATGTTGTACATGACATCGATATATCCCCGAGTCATTACTTATGAGCTCCTTCAGGACTAAGGTGACATCATAAGCTGAAGTAGAGTATTCAGGCAAGGAGGCTCGTGATTTGTAGGCCTCACTGATCTTCACTTTGTGGCCCCTGGCTACGAGGATTTCCACTTCTTTACCACTGGAGATAAAAGTCCACTTTACTCGAGGTGTGGCCAAGACAGCGCGGCGCCCAACACTTTCTGATTCAGGGTGGGATGTGATGTGGCATGGGATGGTGAGAGTACCAGACAGGACAGCTTTGGTGGTAGAATTTCCAATCCTTACCCTCAAGCTCTTGTGATCCTCTAAAAGGGAAAAGAACATGGTATTAACTAAAGAAGGATGGCAATGTGTCATGCCAAACCACTGTTGGCCACCACAATGCACGTTATACCACACAGAATATTGAGATTTGGAAAATCTGGGTCACGGCTCATGTTGGCTTTCTTAAATTATAAAACCACCATTAAAGTAGACCTGTCATCCTGACTTCAAGTGGTTTCCTTTAAGACATCAAAGCGAAATTTTCCAAAGGCGACCAAGAACATTACGGGTTTTATTAACCTATTAATTCTAGACAAACCTTAGAAACTCTAGACATGTTCTCTGCGCAAGAGTAAACTTCTCATGGAGTCATCATGAATTGCTTTTACGAAACTCAAAGTGAGAGGGACCCCAATTATGGAATTGGGTGTTGCCTGGAGTTCCCCTTCATGTCCTTTCTATGTCTCTTGGGCCACTCTTTGTCGATTACCATGTAGGTCCAATGAAAACCAAAGCTCTCCAACGTTTTCATCATTTAAGAGTAAAAATGAATCAGTTAGGGGCCCCAATTTCCACAGGCCCCATTATTACAGGTTTTGGACAAATATGAGTTTTCCCTAGAAACAAGGGTGGGGACATAAATGAGAAGATATACCCATTTTTCGTTGCACCTAAAATTTCCCTGATAGGATCTCAGGTTACTCTAGCCACTGGTTTTATGAGTTAATTTTATGATATTTCACAGATGTAAAATATATTATTTGTGAAAACCGTAGCAAAAAGCTATGACTCATTCCGGTCTCCAGTTGATGACTGATTAAAATATATTTTTCGTGAATTTCGTGAAGGACATTATAATACACACCAGGATATGACCATGACCTACAGTAAATGTAAGGTATGAAGCAATTATTAGTTTTAATGTACCCTCGCCTCTGTATCGTGGGCAGCTCTTACCATAGCAATGAAGGACATCATGGAATATTACCGTATACACTCGAATATAAGCCACCTAATTTTACCACAAAAATTGAGAAAACTTATTGACTTGTGCATAAGCTTAGGGTAGGCAATACCAGGGGCATAACTACAGGGGTAGCAGCCATAGCAGCTGCTATGGGGCACACAGTTTGAGGGGGCCCTAGCATCTAGGGTATTAGGTGTGAATATGCTGAATGTGTATATGTGTGATACACTGTATTTGTATGTATATGCTATATGTCTGTATATGGTATTGTATTGTATGTGTGTATATGTGATGTGTATATGTTGTATATATGTATATATGGTGTGTATGTATTGTGTGATTGTAAATCACATATAAGAGTATATAAATATGTATATTTAAGGGGGAAGGGAACACCCATTCAGAAGTTTACTATGGGGCCCTGCCTAACCTAGTTACACACCTGGGAAATACATTGGAATGCCCAGCATTCCCTCGTAATAAGATGCCCAGCAGCCTCCCCCACTAATAAAATGCCCAGCATCCTCCCCCAGTAATGAAATGCCCACCAGCCTCCCCCACTAATGAAATGCCCAGCAGCCACCCCCAGTAATACAATGCCCAGCATCCTCCCCCAGTAATACAATGCCCAGCATCCTCCCCCAGTAATCTGTGTGAGAGTGAGGGACATGGAGAGAAGTCTGTGTGAGAGTGAGAGACATGGAGAGAAGTCTGTGTGAGAGTGAAGGTCATGGAGAGAAGTCTGTGTGAGAGTGAGAGACATGGAGAGAAGTCTGTGTGAGAGTGAGGGACATGGAGAGAAGTCTGTGTGAGAGTGAGAAGCAGGGGTGTGTGCTGTAGATATAAGCAGGGTTGTGTGCTGTAGATAAAAGCAGGGGTGTGTGCTGTAGAAATAAGCAGGGGTGTGTGTTGTAGATATAAGCAGGGGTGTGTGCTGTAGATATAAGCAGGGGTGTGTCCACAAACATTAAACTTGGGAGTATGCAGCAGAGGAGTTTGGACAAGAAATGTATACGTGCAGTGCAACCAAATCCATGTGCTGTACCAATAGTAGGCAGGAGTAGTCACTTCTGATGTTAATCATGGATCATACCAAGAAATCACACCCCCACTATGCTTCATTCTTAGCTGTCATCTTCAGACCAGGCTCATGTGTCCCACATAAATCAGTTTTCACCAAAGTGACTAAGACTTGAGATGCAGGACCAGTCACTGGCAGGAGAATTTTCTCCCGAGACTTCAAAGACTCAGTTACCCCCGCGTCTGAGCTGTTGATGGCCTAAGATAACTGAGTTCTTTGCCAAGGAATTGTTATTTTAGTGGAAAAATCTGTAACATCAAACAGCGAGAGTTAAATGGAAACTATTTCACAGATATTTTTTACCACGTCAAAGAACAAATCCACCCTTGAGCTAAAACCATGTAAAAGAGGAACTCCACCTTAAAGGGGTGAGATAGAAAGCAGAAACGGTGCCACACCTGTCCACAGGATGAGTGGGGTATTGCATATCAACTGGGGGTGGGGTATTGCATATCAACTTTCTTAAAAGTGAGAGTGACTTCTTGAGGGCAAGAAAGCATCATGGGATGATGTGGAATTGTCCCTTAAAGGAGAACTCTCTACATTGACTTTTTTCACCAAAGTCTTCCATCACTTTCATCATTGACTTTCATCTCATCTACTTCTCCTTTGTCAGAACTTACACATAACTAGAGATGAGTGGACCCAATGGCCTGGCCCAAAAATATTTCCGGATTGGTGGCCGAACAGTCAGTCTGGCAAATTGACTCTCCTTGGGCTGTCCCCTGGCCAATCATAGCCATAGGGGGGTCAATTTTCCAGACTGACTGTTCGCCTGCCGATCCAGCAATATGTCCAGGTCAGGTGGCCGAACCCGACCATCAGGTCTGCTCATCTCTACACATAACACTTAGCAACTTCTTACTCTAAGTAATATCTATAAAACTGTCCTAAATATAATTGCCCCTATCAACCAATCACAGCTCATCTTTTATTTCACTTTCTCCACTTGAAAAATAAAACCTGTTTTGTGATTGGTTGCTTTCTTAATACAACATTTTTAGAAGATGAGAAAACCACCAGAAGATGGCGCCCTGGAGTGGTCTCATATACAAAGGTCATGTGACAAAGGACCTAATGGCTGTGAACCCGCCCCCTTTCTTGGAAGGCGGCAAAATACAGTCACATGACCACTGTGCCTCCATATTACAACATATTTTAAGCGTGTATTGAGTAAAATGTACTTTATGGCGCGGACGCTGGTGACCAGATGTTCTGTATGTTTTGTTTTTTTGGGTATTTTAATGTTTCACCACCATCTTTAGGTTTTTTTTTCTCAGCATTTCAAAGAAAATCAAAAGAAATGGAAATCGACTCAAATTAATACCAGAGCGGCTGAGAGGGGGCGAGGAAAGGAGGGTTTTCAATACCCCCGGTGATTTTGTGGACTGATCGAGGTAGACGGAGCGTGTGATTCGTGCCAGGAGAGTGCGAGGCCAGTCACAGTTTCTATTTTCGTGCCGGCTGCTCACATCTGACCTCGCAATGTGCGGGTTTAAAGCACATTATAAAAGCACAATATATACGGGAATGTAGCACGGAGTGATTCACATTGGGGGAGATTTATCAGAAGTGTCTGAGAGCAGAACTGTTCTAGTTACCCATAACAACCAATCAGAGCTCAGCTTTCATTTTATGAACAGCTGTGGGAAAATGAAAGCTGAGCTCTGATTGGTTGCCATGGGTAACTAGAACAGTTGTGCTCTCAGACACTTCTGATAAATCTCCCCCATTGGCTCAGAAGATGGTATCACACATGACTGGCTTAGATACAGCCACTCGCGATCGCAGGATCTTGTGGAGAGACAGCGGGCCTGGGAGCCGGGGTGATAAATACTTTGGCAGTGAGCAGTGCAGAGGGATAAGCCTCCTAGAGCCATGTGTTTATCCACCCCCACTATTCCAGATATTAATGTATCCCAAATATCCGAGCGCCCAGCATTCTACATCCCCGTCTCATTTCCCCACATGTAAAGCCCGGGCTCAGCCGCATCGCTCTCTATTACGCTGAAATCCCCCCCGGCTTCCAGGAGAAGGAAAGAGGATTTATCCAGAAGGAGCAAAGAAAACGTCCCGAAATAATTTCCAGATGTGTCGTCTCCTGCGCTCCATGTGCTATCTATCTATCTATCTAATATCTATCTATCTCATATCTATCTATCTCATATCTATCTATCTATCTATCTATCTATCTAATATCTATCTATCTATCTATCTCATATCTATCTATCTATCTATCTATCTAATATCTATCTATCTCATATCTATCTATCTCATATCTATCTATCTATCTATCTATCTATCTATCTATCTCATATCTATCTATCTATCTATCTCATATCTATCTATCTATCTATCTATCTATCTATCTATCTATCTCATATCTATCTATCTACCTATCTCATATCTATCTCATATCTATCTCCTAAATATCTATCTCATATCTATCTCATATCTATCTCCTAAATATCTATCTATCTATCTATCTCATATCTATCTCATATCTATCTATTTATCTATCTATATCATATTTATCTATCTTATATCTATCTATCTATCTATCTATCTATCTATCTATCTATCTATCTATCTCATATCTATCTATCTATCTATCTATCTATCTATCTATCTATCTCCTATCTATCTATCTATCTATCTATCTATCTATCTATCTATCTCATATCTATCTCTCTCATATATATCTATCTCCTATCTATCTATCTATCTATCTATCTATCTATCTAATATCTATCTATCTCATATCTATCTATCTATCTATCTCCTATCTATCTATCTCCTATCTATCTATCTATCTATCTATCTATCTATCTATCTCATATCTATCTATCTATCTCATATCTATCTATCTATCTATCTATCTATCTATCTATCTATCTATCTATCTATCTCTCTGTCCGTTACTGGAGTGCATTGTAGTTAGGCACACATTGCCCTGAGGTCCCTGGTCTTGATTCCTGCCCTGCAGAGAATGTGACATGGAAGATGAGCTCTGTCCTTTATGTGAGGCTCCTACTGATCTGATATTGATGATCCTTTGAAGAGGTCATCAAACCCTACAGTATATACCTGAATAGTGGCCTTACCTCCCAACTTTTGTCCCCCTACTGCCCCTCAGCTGCTCTCCCTGTTATTGTGCCTCAAAGTAAAATAATAACCACAGACACTCGCCTTTCCCCGTTCCCCTGCAGCAAGTCCTCTCTTCTCCCCTTCTGCTGTATGTAGCAGTGAAGATCATCACATTGCACCTGCCGGCTCTGCTACACAGAGCAGAAGCAGAGGCTCAGTGATGATCCAGGTAGGTGCCAGCTCTCTGTACTATCACTGTAATCAGCTCGGTCCTCAGAGTTGATATCCCAGACTATGGGGCAGAGCCCGAAAACTGGGACTGTCCCACTTGATCTGGGGAAATTGGGAGGTTTAGATAAGGAATATCTTAGGACCTCTTAAAGGAAGGATGCCACCTTAAAGTATCAAAGACCTCTGCTAACCATTTATTGGCGGCTCCCTGGATGCAGTAGCTTTACGTATTTGGTCACATTTATGCTCAAAAGTCAAAATGTGTCATCATTGCAGTGCAAAATATTATCCCTCCATCTCTCAAGATCAGGCCGAAGCCTTCATCCTAAAACATCCAACCCTAGACACATTTCCAAGAGTGGTTCCCACCCTGGACCTAACCTGGAGGACCTTTTATGGTTGCCCCAAGCACCTTCAGATCTCCACGGCTTCACATTCCTATTACATAATAACGTTATATTGGAAGGAGAACGCCGTCCGCCAAAAAAATCTGGTATTAATTTCACAAAAATTTCAATAGGTGTGTGGGAACGACTCCAAAATCTCATGAATCTCAGGGCTGACAGCTCCAAGAGTTAATCAACGGGTTAAAGACTACCTAGAGGATCCATAACACGTCCTGAAATAGAGTTGGGGGGGCAACATGGAGGTCAGCGGTGGGGTGGGAATGAAGGCTTGGTGAGTAAATACTGAATTTCAGGACTGCGTTAATTCCAGGGTAACTTTATGACTTTCCGAGCTTAATGCGTGTCACTAAACCTGCTGACCTTGTGTAAAACCTGAGAGGTGATCAAAATCAAGAAAAACTGCCTGCCGTCCTAGTCCTGGTCCTTTATGTTTCCTGTGGGAAATATGGAATTTACAAGAAACATGAATTGAGCTGTGCTTGACGGGAGGTGGAGGAGCATGAACACCAAGGGAGGCTCTGTAAATATGTGTATCGATCTTCGCGAGGAGAGCAGGTTCCATTAGATATTTCGAGATAAGGAGACACGCAAGTCCCGGCTGCCGTGAATCGTCAATGTTCTTTGTTACAGTGAAGGCATCATGTTTTTTTTAGGAATCCATGGGTGTACCACCTAAGCAATGTCAACGTCTTCCCTCCCAGGTCCAATGACTACTTGACGTCTTCCAGTTTAGTGACCAAACATCTTAGATAAGTATTGGTCAAACACTTTGACCACCAATAACATGCATGCTCACCATGCCAATGAGGTTACCAAGCTTCTGTCAAACACCACAGGTCGAGAGGGTTGTCTTCCATCAGAAGATATGGACTCAACGTTTACTAAATGTTAAGAGTTGAAATATTTTTCCAACGTAGAAGTTTGGCTGGATCAGTTGGCCAACAATTTTCTAATGAAAACGGTCAACCTGAAATCAATGTAAGGAATGGATGACACTTTCTGCCTACCATTCCTGTTCTTAGTTATCAGTATGATGCTTTGCAAACTTTTTGTAACCTTAAAAACAAGGAGAACATTTGTCTTAAGGAAGACTTAGCTGAAAGAAGGATTTTACCTTAGAACGAGTGTCCCATCTACTTGACAGCAACGACTAGGTTATGGTCTTTGTCCTATGTGGGGTGAAAAACAGGTCTCACTTTGTTTGAACATCAATAGAGATGAGCGAACATACTCGTCCGAGCTTGATGCTCGATCGAGCATTAGCGTACTCGTAACTGCTCGTTGCTCGGACGAGTATTTCGCCCGCTCGAGAAAATGGCAGCTCCCGCCGTTTTGCTTTTTGGCGGCCAGAAACAGAGCCAATCACAAGCCAGGAGACTCTGCACTCCACCCAGCATGACGTGGTACCCTTACACGTCGATAGCAGTGGTTGGCTGGCCAGATCAGGTGACCCTGGGATAGACTAGCCGCTGCCCGCGCTGCTCGGATCATTCTCTGTCTGGATGCCGCTAGGGAGAGAGCTGCTGCTGCTCAGGGAAAGCGTTAGGGTGTTCTATTAGCTTACTGTTAGGCAGGAGTGATTCTAAAAGAACCCAACAGCCCTTCTTAGGCCTACAATAACGTTATATATTTTTTTTTTTTTTATTTGCAGCTAGTACCATATTGTGAGGAATTTGCAGGGGGACTTGCTACCGTTGTGTTTAGCTCTTAGTGACACACATATCCACCTCAAACACCAAAGTGGGACAATTTATTAGGGGTTTGATTTCAATTAGGCACAGTCTGCCATTTACTTTTTATTTTACGTTTATTTTTTTAATAACTCAGTGTCATCTCATCTTGCATAGTAGTGTGCTTTCATACTTGGCTAGAAAATAGCCATAGGAGAGAATAACGAGTACCCGAGCATTTTAGTGCTCGCTCATCTCTAAACATCAACCAACGTTGGTATTTTGGACACTGAAAAAATACCCTCATTCTACAGGTGAAGGATCTATGTTGAAGTTATTGAGGCACTTTCAGATCCCAATGGTGTAAAATGAAATTATATTCCCCAAAATATACAAAAATGGTAAAATTACTTAAAATTTGTAGAAATAAAGTACTTTCAGTATCTATTTTTGCATGATACCTTGTATTATGGCAGCACACTAATTAGAGATAGGCTTTTTAGGTTCTTTCTTATAGCGTCAAGACTGGCAGGCCCTACTGTACCATCTAGATAGACATCCTGAGGGCATCTGGAGGACTTCCTGGAAAGAGGTCTGACCTTTAGCGAACATCTTTACTAAACAAAGTCAAGGTCTTCTTACTATAGGTCCGAGAAGACACTATTGGAAATTGTACAATGCCACAAACACCCATTGCCTAATTTATGGTGGACACGCCACCATAGGTACGATCATCTACTTGACCAGACTACTGCAAAAGTCTACTGTGGGAAGCTGTCTACGCTCTGGACAACCTTATGGTAATCAGCTCTGGACAACCTTATGGTAACCAGCTCTGGACAACCTTATGGTAATCAGCTCTGGACAACCTTATGGTAACCAGCTCTGGACAACCTTATGGTAATCAGCTCTGGACAACCTTATGATAACCAGCTCTGGAAAACCTTATGATAACCAGCTCTGGACAACCTTATGGTAACCAGCCCTGGACGACCTTAAGGTAACCAGTTCTGGACAAGCTTATAATAACCAGCTCTGGACAACCTTATGATAACCAGCTCTGGACAACCTTATGGTAACCAGCTCTGGACAACCTTATGATAACCAGCTCTGGACAACCTTAAGGTAACCAGCTCTGGACAACCTTATGGTAACCACCTCTGGACAACCTTATGGTAACCAGCTCTGGACAACCTTATGGTAACCAGCTCTGGACAACCTTATGGTAACCAGCTCTGGACAACCTTATGGTAACCAGCTCTGGACAACCTTAAGGTAACCAGCTCTGGACAACCTTATGGTAACCAGCTCTGGACAACCTTAAGGTAACCAGCTCTGGACAACCTTATGATAACCAGCTCTGGACAACCTTAAGGTAACCAGCTCTGGATTACCTTATGATAACCAGCTCTGGACAACCTTATGGTAACCAGCTCTGGACAACCTTATGGTAACCAGCTCTGGACAACCTTATGGTAACCAGCTCTGGACAACCTTATGGTAACCAGCTCTGGACAACCTTATTGTAACCCGCTCTGGACAACCTTATGGTAACCAGCTCTGGACAAGCCTATGGTAACCAGCTTTTCAGTCCTCATCAGTCCTTCCTCAATACGTTCAGGAGCACAAGAACCAAATTTAGGAAATATTTGTGAATTAAAGAGCTTAAAATACATAACAAAGTCAAAGTTCTGAAAATACAAGATCTTCTCAAACTCATTCACAATGTGTGTGGCCAATTATAGGTTAATATACCGTATTATTATCATTAGCTGTGAGACTTTATCTCCTCGCTTGGAGATTTTGGCTCAGATAGAGGGATTTTTTTTACTTTCATGAAACATAAATATCCTCTGGCTGTCAATGTGGGAACCCAGACCAAGGGTTCGGCAGCAGTGTTTGTTGTCCTACAAGCAGGAGGGACGGGTCATATTCTGATCTTTTAACCTTAAATAGTTGTGTATCTGTTTGAGGTCACGGGTTGATATCTTGTTGAGAACCTCATGTTGTCACATCTAGGAGGGATCTAGAATCATCTTCAAGGATGAGAGAAGAGAGTGAAGGGATAGAGATATTGTCTATAAAAAGGGTTGTCTTTTTCATATTTTTGACATGTCAGCTAGACTCGATAGGTCTCCAGAATTTCTGTGGGTCATGGTGGTCATGGGTTTGGGCGTCCATCTACTTTGAAACAGCTTTCCAAAATTTTTCCAACTCAGCTATTCTAAATTTTGGAAATACCTATGAGAGGCCAGTTACCGTCAAAGTGGTCAAGCTGGGAAAATGGCAAGTGTCCAAACTCCGAGGTACTATAAGTAGAAGGTGTCTACAGACATCTCTACCCTCCCAAAGATCATGACTTCAGAAATACTGTTCACCATGCTCCCTCCTTCTGTTCAACCTACTCAGTCCTAATACGAGTTGCATCAACCACCACAAAACCATGACCATGACCTAAGTGATAGGTTTCCTAGCTTGTTCTAGGATGTTCTATTGTTGGTACGTCATGGCTTGCTACCAGTTTTGATTCCTGTTTGGTTATCTGAGCTTGTGCCTTAGTGTATTCCATTAGTGTATTGCATTAGTGTATTGGCTCTCCAACATGTTAACGAGAACAGACTCTGCCAACCCTGACCTTGCCTCGTCCCTTGACCATGTCTCTGCGGTGCTGCCATGTCCCTTCTGTGCAGTCTGTGTCAGCTGTCACTCAACCGAGGCTGGGTACCCTGCAGAATAGACCGGATCTTCATATGGAGGTCAAAGGATAAACCACCAGAAGATCACTTTGTCAATGACCTTAGGACTAGCCCCAAGTGAAATCCGCTTAGTGTCACAAAGGAACCATGTCTTCTTCATTATATCCCAACTCAATGTGTAACCCCTTTGCAGTAGACCTAAAGATTAGATTGTCCTTTCTTTCTCTTGTCTGGTGGTTATCCAGGAGCTGTCTCGTTTGATTAGCTTTTACTGCTCAAGTATGAAACCCATTCTATGGGTCACGGCGGTGATGTGTTTGTTCTTCTCTAGGGTAAACAGATTGGCTATCCAAAGCTATGGGATCACAGAGAAGAGTAGTTAGGGTTGGAGATGTCAGGCTCTGAAGTACAGGAGAGGTCTTTCAATCATGGCAGTGCTAGTTTCACCATTTAGTAAAAGTTTTTGACATCTACATAGGGATTCAATTGTCCATGTAGTCTACAGGTTTACCGTTGCTTGTTTGATTAGAGTGTACTTGTAACTATATGGGAGTGAAATTTGCTTTTTTGTCACAGTTGACTATTCTTAGGTAGGGAAACCCCTAGTCGATGGATATTAGTGCCAAGGAGGACAAACTAGGTTGAGGGCCAATACACATTTTTATTGCCATTGGGTTCCATCTCATAGAGGGCAGATCTATCACAACCTTGTCTAGTTTCTTATACTGCTTTATTAGACTTTTTAGTCTCAGTTGAGACTAAAAAGTCCCAACTGAAACCAAAAAGTCTCAAAGAGCAGTACAAGAAACCAGACAACGAAATGATAGTCCTCCCCGATGGACTTCTGCAACATCAAAAACCCACTTGGATATTATATATAGAATGATTTGATCACCCCGTAAAAACCGATCAATTTCCACGGGTCTTGGTGGCCTTGCATTTGAGTCAACCATTTTTACTAAAGGTTGGTACCATGATCCTCCGACCAAACTCCAATGTTGTTAGGCAGACGATGGAAGATGTTTCTACAACCCAACATTACATCTGTTCATAAGGTTTTACTTTTTTTTTTCCAGTTGTAGAGGGGTTCAGAGAAGATTGGGGTCAAGCCAATGACTTTTCTCATCCTGTGAAATTTTCTCTTACTAGATGAACGCCAAGTTAAATCTCGATGAAAATCCAACTAGGATGTTTATATGATGAGTGAAAAGCTTAAGAGAGGTAAAAAGGTGAGAAAAAAAGTGAAATGATTCCTGTTAAATTGATCCAAAATCATCTCGTCTGTTTTCCGTGAGGAAAGTGCCAAGTCCTGATCCGTCTTCTTCCGGCTCGGCATCAAGCTAACCGATTGTGATCGAGGAATGTAAGCCGACCTCCTGTTATTTCTCCAGGGGCTGCAGGAAAAAGTTCATACAATATGTAGGAATAATAATCTGTAGATTAAAGAGATTGTCCTAAATGTGACCATCTGAAAAGGAAAGATTTTTTTTTAAAGGGGAAACATCCTCTTAAAGGTACACAATGAGAATCTCTTCACCTGTTAGATGACCTACAAATCACCAATCGGGGCAGGAGCACTACGCGTTGACCTTTAAGGAAGACATTGCATCCAGAAGGAAAGGATATCGTGTGACTTTTTTTTTTTTTTACAAAGGGCTTTGTCTGACAATGATTGCTCGAAAACGTTGGCAACTCGAAAGATGATTCCAACTATACAGAAATCAGCCGAGATAGAGAAAGGTCCTCTTCATGATGGCCGTATAAATTGAATTTGGCCAAGTCACCGATTTACTAGACCCCCCTTCCCTCCTAATTTAGAACACATGCCTAGATGAAAAAGGATGTGTATGGTGGGGTCAAGAGGAACAGCTGTCGGCCAAAGGAGCCATCAATGGTTTACGACCACCTTATGCACCTATGGTCCTTTTGTATCTCCCTGTACTTGAAAAACAAAGGGTAGGCGTTCTATCACCCAGGTTAGAACAGCCGTAGGACTGTGAAAACATATAATTAGTCGCCCAAATCCACAGCAACAGGACTTTGAGAGGGTGTAAGATGGGCAGCTATCACTTACCCAAAATTTGGGTTAATTAGCATAAAAAACTGACCATACGATGTTTATCACCTTAGGGGGGGGGGGGGGGGGCCCCCTATGTGCAAAAATTCGATAGATCCATTATCTTATAATGTAATGATTATTTCTAAAAGATTAATTGCTGTCTATACAAAATCACGATTCTGATAAGTCACAATATGGTTGATTTATTTTCACTTTGTTGCTTTATTTGCTGTATTTGCTTTATTCTTACAATTAGTTTTTGTATTTGTCACCCAAAATGAAGAGAGAAGCAAAAATATACTATGTAATCATCTGATCGCCGTAGGTTCAGGAAAGAAGGTCATTTACATCCGACTACACAATTTGCTTGCAGTGGCCACTAGAGGGGAAGTCAGGTATTACAGACTTGGCATCTAAAACGGATTTTTAAAAACGGAAAATGTGTCGCTCGGGACGCGCTTACCTTCACTCAGCCGGCCTCGGTGAATTCTGGCGCGTTCAGATGCTTTTCAGTGCAGCAGCGCCACCTGGTGGACTGCGGAGGAACTACCTTATTAAATCCCGCACCGCACCGCTGGATCGCGAACGGACCAGGGTAAGTAAATCTGCCCCATAGTGTGCAATCATGTGATCGTCATGGGTTCAGGAAAGAAGGTCATTTTCATCTGACTTTAGATTTTGCCTGCACTGGCCACTAGAGGAGAGATCAGGAATTACATGCTTGGTATCTAATACATAGTAATAGCTGGAGAGAAATTTAGAGTTGTTTATTGTTTGTGACCAACCTCATGGTGTCCCCCCCCCCTCCCCTGCCCTTTATTGCATCCATTTACACACATTGCATACGGCAATGTCCCATGCCATATTTATATCTAAAATTAGGAGTTATTCACACTACAAGAGGCAGCAATTGTGACTATGATATTAATAATTGCTATGTAATATAACTGAGGCGCGAGTCACAGCGTACCCCGCGCCTCCATGATGTCACTCGCTTGTAGATCTACAAAGTAGTCACACGTGGATGGGATTTTTTTTATACTTAATCTGCTTAAAAATTTAGACCTAAACCAGAAAATTGTTGGGAAAAATCTTGGCAAACCCCTGGCATGTGGCTGGCAAGTGGTGAGGGCCTTGGCAGGGGAGACCGCGCAAAGCCAAGTTAGATGGTCCCGCAAGTGAGATGTGACTGTAGACAGCGCAGTGTTTTGCCAGAGGCGCCGGGTTGTGTGTGAATAGGACGGACAGCTGGGGCGCAGACGGGACGCTCGCAACACTTATACCTTCCAGCTGCTGAGAGACCAGAAATGGAAGCTGACGTCAAGTAAGGACCTCACCGAGTCACCAGGCCTGGATCACATATGACCAACATGGAGGTTCTTCATGAAATCCATTGAAGTCCTAAGTGGAAACAGTCAGCATGGAGAAGTACACAACCTCCTCAGGAAGATGTTCAGAAGTTTGTGGAGGCCTCTGAGGATCAATTCATTCCTGGATCTGAGTTTTTCACTTTGATCCGTAATACAAAGCAGTGAGGGGGCGGTTATTAAGTTGTAATTTAGGGGTTTCCAAGATTCAGGACCTTCATCTACTGAGTGATTGGCCAGAAAGAGTATCTATCACTGTGGAGGACTCAGATTTCTCATTGATTCTAATGCACAGGATGCAATACCTTGTTTCACCTGTGGTGGTGCTGCAGAGAAATTGAACACTTGCCTCCCAGGTCGATCGTAGATCAAAGCTGATCATAGAGGATTCTAACAATAGGATCCTGTAGTTATGGCCGGGAGACATCTTACACTGCTGCTGGATAACTTTGGGTGTATTAATCAGTATGGGGGAGAGAATTCGGAATTTATTAACAATATTATTTTCTGACTTTAAAAACCGCATATAATGAAGTGATTGGGGCATTATCTAGTAATCGCTTTGGGGACCCCCTTCCCCCATGGTGGAAATATCTCAGTACAGATTTCTCCAAAATCACCATGATCCAACTCAACCGTGGTTCGAGGTAGAAGCCACAAGGGGGCAGCAAACTTCAAATAAATCTTTTTTTTCATCCTTGAAACTTTAAAAAATGTAGAATTTTTGAACTCATTCATCATGGGAAAATGTTGATGGAATATAATACCGACATTCAGTGCACCAAGGTTCCCATATTATACTGCCATACAATAAACACATTGGCCAGAGTGGAAAAGAGCTCAAATACAGCATCCGCATAATACCGCCATATGATGCTCACATGTAAGTGCTGAACAGGGATCAGTCTGCAAATGACAGCTCTTTAACGTTTCCACATAATACTGCCACATGTGGCTCACATAATAGTGCTAAACAGGTAGCAATGTGCTTGACGGTAATAATAATACCGCTATAATGTGACTAATAATAGGACTGCAATGTTCTTACATATGGTACAAACCTCTCAAAGAGGTTGGAGCATACAGATCACCGGGCAGTACAGTAGTAATAATACAGCCATAGAATCTAAAGTCAGCTGTAAATGACCTTCTTTCCTGAACCCATGACAATAATAGTGCAATACTGCGCACAAAAATTACAGCCATATATTGTAGTACTTGATTTAGAACAATATGATGCCCACTTAATATCACCAAACACCACACATAAAACATGTTCACCCCAAAGTGCTATATTATGTCCAAATAATACCGCTATACAGAGCCAACTAATAACCCCTAAATAATACCACTATACAGTGCCAAAAGGCAGTAACCTGCATACAACACTCAGAAATTACTACTGCCATATTGTACCTATATTATAGAAGATAAGAACTATGATACCTACATATTTATTGCAAAACAGATAAAATATGTCCACATCACCGTGCTACATAACTGCCAAATAATACCGCTATACAGGGCCAACTAATAACCACTAATAATAACGCTATACAGGGCAAACTAATAGCCGCCAAATAATACCGCTATACAGGGCCAACTAATAACCACTAATAATAACGCTATACAGGGCCAACTAATAACCACAAAATAATACCGCTATACGGGGCCAACTAATAGCCGCCAAATAATCCGGCTGTACAGGGCCAACTAATAGCCGCCAAATAATACCGGTGTACAGGGCCAACTAATAGCCGCCAAATAATACCGCTAAACAGGGCCAACTAATAGCCGCCAAATAATACCGCTATACGTGCGACGAACTAAACCACACTAAATAATTACCGCTATACAGGGCCAATTAATTACCACTGTAAACCGCTATACAGGGGCCTAACTCTAATTGCCGCTAAAGATAGACGCTTATAAAGGGCCAACTAATAGAGTTCCGCCTAAATAAATACACGCTCTAAGCGGGTCTCAACTAGATACGCCAAGAGACATAAATACATACCGCTAGTACGAGGGCAAATAAATAACCGACTGAATAATACCGCTTATACGGGGAGCCAATAATAACCAATAAATAACTTAACCAGCTATTACTCAGTGTGTCCACCTAGAGAAGCCGCAAACCTAATACCGCTATACAGGGCACACAGCAAAGTAATAGTCCGTCCCTTATTCACTACTGCCTGTACCGTGGCCAACTAATAGCCGCCTATAATACTAGCGATACAGTGGCAAACTCATAGCCGCAGCCCACCATCCAGCTTTACATAGAGGACCCACTAAGTAACCACATAAATCATCCGCTATCCAGGGCCAGCTACTACGCCGCCCCGCCCCCTCTACCGTCTATACCGAGGACAACTACTCCCCCTCCCTCTACGATACACAGGGCCCTCCATACCCTTCTATCCTCCGCTCTACCTTAGCCATATGCAGTAATAATTACGTACTATTGCCCATATGGTGATATGCACCCCCCCCACCTGCCCCCCTCCAACCTCAACCTTCCTGTACAGTAGTAAGATTGGTCCCTCCATATACGCGACCATATGTGAAACTGTTTTGAAAAGTGGATTGTGGCATCATTACCCACTGTGTTTATCATAGACGTACCACATAAACAGCGCACTATATTGTGAAACCTGTAGTCATGAGACCATCCGACTGTAACACTCACAGCACAGAGACTCTGTATAAATAGCAGAATTAACTACTACAACGTTGCCAAATAATAGTATGTTGAAGATGCGGCAGACAATAGTGCCAAAACAGGCCCCCCATCATACCGGCACACACAGTGCAACTGCCGGTGAGTGTGTGCAAGGGCCCTCAGGACATCCCCTCGTCCTCGCCTCTATAAATCCAGCATGAACTTATAGTATACACTTCAGAACCTTATAAATAAGTGACGGAAGAATTTGACCTACGTCGTAGCAAGGAACTGTAAATGGGTATGTGTGAACATAGATTGTTGGGTCTGGCCCCGGTGAAGGGGTGCACACACCACACATATTTTCTTTCTCCAGGACGGTTTGGGCCGGTCCCTTGCCCGCGGACACAATTGCACAGCTAAACTTCGCGCGATGTTGTTTATCTCTGCATCCTACAGGGTTCAGCGGGCAGTAACACTATTGCGGCTCGCTCGTTACGTACCCGCAGCATCTCCACTGGAGAGACTCTTCAACATTAACCCTTCCTGTGAAGAGGAGGCTATCATACTTGTCCTGGCAGAGTTGCGAAGACTGATTGCCAAGTATCCATTACCCCAGAACTGAGATGATGATGAGTAGTAATTAGGATTGGAAGCTAATGGGCCCTAATGTAAAATTGGTAACACGGACCTCATAGATCATCAACCTTCAGTGGATGGTTCCTCAACGGATCCGGGTTGGACAGCTCCTCTGATTCTCAGTATAAAAGAACATTCCCTATAGTTTTGCCCCTTAGATAGTATTGGAAAGATAAAACTTGTATAGTCACACCCCCGAGCAGAACTTTATTTACACACCCTTAGATAGCTACCACCCTGAGTTAGTATAGACACCAGTTGTATGGACCACCGCTTATGTCTATATTATAGATTACTCTGTAAAAGACGACAACCCCTGTTGTAGACCCTTTACACGTAAGATATTGAATTTAGTGTAAAGAGAATCCCCTTATAGCTACACCCTCAAGGAGAATGTTGAACTCATTGTAGAAGGACACACCCACATAGCTCCAAACCCCGAGGAAGATATTGACATCATAGTGTAGAAGGAAACACCCTTAGCTACACCCCTGAGGAAGATATGACATCAGTGAGAAAGGAAACACCCTTATACTAACAAACCCCTGAGAAGATATATTGACATCAGTGTAGAAGGAAACCACCCTTATAGCTACACCCTGAGGAAGATCTATTGACATCGTGTAGAGGACATCACCTTGTATTAGTAGATACCCCTGAGGAAGATTATTGACATCAGTGTAGAAGGACACCCTTATAGCTAAACCCCTTAGGAAGCTTACTGACATCAGTGTAGAAGGACACCCTTATAGCTACACCCCTGAGGAAGCTTATTGACATCAGTGTAGAAGGGCACACCCTTATAGCTACACACCCGAGGAAGATTATTGACATCAGTTGTTAAAGGACTCATCGTATAGCTTACAGAACCCTAGGGGACACGCTGGTATATGAAATCCCGAGGGCTGATAGGAACACCGTGCTTCACTTAGCTACACCTCCAAGGAAGATTATTGAATTCAGTGTAGGACACACCCTTATAGCTACACCCTCAAGGAGATTATTGAACTCATTGTAGAAGGACTCATCCTTATAGCTACACCCCTGAGGAAGCTTACTGACATTAGTGTAGAAGGACACACCCTTATAGCTACACCCCTGAGGAAGATTATTGATATCAGTCTAGAAGGACACCCTTATATCTACATCCCTGAGGAAGATTATTGAAATCATTGTAGAAGGACTCACCCTTATAGCTACACCCCTGAGGAAGATGATTGAATTTAGTGAAGGACAACCCTCTTATAGCTACAACCCTGATGAAGATTTTTGATATCAGGGTAGAAGGACACACTGTTATAGCTACAACTACAACATTAAGGAAGATTGTTGACATCAGTATTGGACAACTCCCTAAAAGCTACTTCCCCAAGACAGATTATTAACATCAGTGTAGATGGATACACCTTATAGCTATACCCCAAAGGAAGATTAATGATATTTGTTTAGGAAGATACACCCTTGAGGAAAATATTGAACTCATTGTAGATGGACATACCCTCATAGCTAACCCCCAAGGAAGATTACTGACAAGAAATACTAAGGAACAATAGCATCTAACATTAGTTTAGAGTCATACACCTTATAGCCACGCCTCTGAGGAAGGAAATCTAAAACCGTGTTCTGTAGCCACTCCCCTGAGGAAGATGAATAACATCAACTTAGTGGAATACTATCTACAGCTACAACTTGAGGAGACTTCTTAACATTAGTGTAGAGGGCTACCTTCTTTAGACACACCCCAGAGGAAGATGATAGACATCACCTTAGATGAATAATCCAAGCGGGCATAAAGAGGGCCAGGCCCAGCGGCAGAGTGGGCTTATGTGGGGCATTCTTGGCAGACAGGACCTTATGTAGAACTGCCCCGCTTCGTGATGGAGCAATAGGGCCAGGGCCTCAAAATATTTCCGATGAGGTGGGAGGGGGCAGTGGAAACATCATGTGCCGGCTCACCATGACGAATCCCCCCACGCCAGGAGATAACCTTCTGGAAAGGACCAGGAGAATTGCCCATAATTGCATCTCCCCTACGAATGGGAGCCTTAAACCAAGAACTTTTTGGAGACTTCTGTAGACTATGGTGGTTTTTTATGGTCCAGTGAAGCAGAAGATCCGCTCTTCGATGGTTACCTACCACATCGTGGAAGCCTCAGCTCGAGTAATGTGACTCCTGACACTTATCCCATTTATTCCAAAGAAAAACTAACACAAGCATTTGCTCCTAACGCCCCTTTTATTGAGTCTCGTGTTCACGGGTTAAACAAAAATAAATGCCCAAACAATGGCCCCGGGGGGCCGTAAGAGTTAACGAGTAATCCTCTTATCAGTAAAAGTACTTCCTTAGCCCCTTGTCATCAGCCCATTACTGCCATCATCCCAATTGTGTATCCACTGCAGAGGGCCTCCTGCTGGCCGGGAGATGGTACTACAGGCCTCATATGGAAAACGCTGATGTGGATTAGCATGTGTAATTAGCGTATTTACACGTGAATGAGGCTTCTGGGCTATTCTGAAAGCTGCATCTGAAAAGTTTCTGTTTATGGAGCTGCCCTGCAAGGTGATACTGAGGGATTAGGCCTGGATTTACATTTTGACTACTACCCCCAGGCTGGAAAAGTCTTAGCATAAGGAGCTGGGAAATTGGAAATACCAGGATCTTGGCTGACCCAGGTCATCAGCACCAACGCCTGATTAAAGGCTGATTTCAGGTGGAGTTTTCCTTTAAATCTTAATGATATTTGATATTAATGACTAATAACATCGCTCAAACATCCTCAGTCCAACCCTAGACAAGCTCAATCATGACCCTAGTGGTGGTCAATGCTACAGATGAGAAATACGTTTTCAGCCACCAGTTGTAATACCACATACAACCTGCTGACAGTGATGGCGCTGTTTTCATTTGCACAATTATATCTTGGACATCCGCTTAATAGGCTCTTCACAAAGTATATTCCACAAGCAATGTCCACTATGACACTCAACGTTGGTGGAGCTTGAAGGAGTAGTCTGAGAATGGGAGACCCCACCTCACAGTGGAAAGGTTTTGAATAAAAAGAGATGCAAACCCCCAATTTGGGAGGGTCCACCTGGTCTCAGGTGTTTCTGGTCTGGTTAGAGCGGAGGTGATGACATCTCATACATGGTGCATGTGACCATTGGACAAACCACTGACTTCATTGGTCACATGTATCTGATGGCAGAGCTTCTGGTCCGATGAGGGCCAATGGGGATCTCTGGAGCCACGGGGGGACCTCTCAAGAGGAAAGTATGGAAATTTTTCCTCTATTTTTCCTCAATCCCTTCAGGATCCTTGATTATCAGGAGACATGAGATGGTATGGTCCATCCCTTTCCTCTATCATACGACTTCTCACCCAGCTTTGCCTTGTAACTAGAAGGTGTTGGTAGATGCTGAAGACATTGCCGGATGGATCTGGGGAAGAGACAATCCCGGGAACAGATACATCTCTGGATCTACCTCCTAAGAGGAAAGTATGGAAATGTTTCCTCTATTTTTCCTCTATTTTGGAGACATGAGATGGTATGGTCCATCCCTTTCCTCTATCATACGACGTCTCACCCAGCTTTGCCACATTCCTTGTGACTAGAAGGTGATGGTAGATGCTGAAGACATTGGATCTGGGGAAGAGACAATTACAGGACCCAGTTTTGGCTTTTCCCGGGAACAGACACATCTCTGGATCAGTATTTGGAGTCAGGAGTGAAGGGGTTACATTATCTGCACCCTGTATATGCATTTTTTGGCGTGCAGGTAGCCGGGGTAAGGTGACCCCGCAGGTGGGATTGTTGGAGTTTTTCCTTTCTTTGCCTTTTTTTTAATGCCCCTCCCCGGGAGGAGGGAGAGGTGGCAGCATCACACATCTGAGGGAGGGGGGAGGTATATATAGTCAGCGAGGACGCTGGAGGGTGCAGTAGACAGAACACAGCAGCCCACCCCCAGGCACCGGCCACAGGGAGCGCAGCTGGAATATAACGTATCCTCCTTCTCCATCGCTGTGACCCCCCCAACTACTCAAAGATGCCCAACTTCTCCGGAAACTGGAAAATGAAACATTCCGAGAATTTTGAGGAGATGCTGAAAGCTCTGGGTGAGTCACAATGAATGGGACATGGGTGCCGGGGGTCAGGGAGAGAACGGGTCTATATGTGTCATGTAGAGACTGTGCGGACCTGGGTGTCATCCTAATACAGAGGTAATGGGGTGGGGGGGAGGCGAGATCTGAGACTGATACAGAGATATCAGGGGGCGCGAGACCAAATACAAAGACATTAGGGGGGGGGGGGGCAGAAGAGATTTGGTCCTAATACACAGGCATCAGAGGGGACAGAAGAGATTTGGTCCTAATACACAGGCATCAGAGGGGACAGAATAGATCTGGTCCTAATACACAGGCATCAGAG
>CM033647.1:3477564-3586170 GCA_019512145.1 Engystomops pustulosus
CAACAGACACTGGGTCCCCCTCCTTCCTATATTATATACGATATGAGGCTTCTCTCCCCCTCCTTCTATACAGAATAAGGCTTTTGTTTTTTCTCTTCATCGGCCTATATAAAAGATATCAGCCTTCTCCCCCTCCTTATATACAGATATCAGTCTTCCCCCTCCTTATATACAGTTATCAGGCTTCCCCCTCCTTCTATACAGGAATCAGCCTTCTCCCCCTCCTTATATACAGATTCTCAGTCTTTCCCCATCAGTTATATAAAAGTTATCAGGATTCACCCCCTCATTATATACAGAGTACAGTCTTCCTTCCCCCCCTCCTATATACAGATTTTATCAGGCTTGCCCCCTCCTTTTATAAAGACATCGGCTCCACCCCTCCTTATATATTACAGACATCAGGCTCCCCCCCTTTTTATACAAAGACATCATTTCCCCCTCCACCTCCTCAGTATATACAGTATCAGGTTCTACACTCCTTATATACAGATATCAGGCTTCCCCCTCCTCATATACAGATATGGGGCTTCTCCCCTCCTTATAAACAGATATCAGTCTCCCCCCTCCTTATATACAGATATCAGGCTTCTCCCCCTCCTTATATACAGATATCAGGCTTCCCCTCCTCTATACCCAGATATCGGCTTCCCCCTCCTCATTACAGACTCAGGCTTACCCCCTCTATATACAGAATATGAGGTTCTCCCCTCTTAATAACAGATATCAGGCTTACTCCTCCTCTTATAAAAGATATCAGCCTTATCCCCTCTTATATACAGATATCAGTCTCCCCTCTTTTATAAAGATATCACAGTCTCCCACATACTTATATACTAGAAATGCAGGCATCCCCCCTTCCTTATATACAGAATAGGCATCCCACTCCTTATTATAAGATAGATATGGGCTCCTCCACATCACTCTTTCCGGCAGTAGGGTGTGAATGATAATGTTACAATAAACAGTGAGGATTCATATTTCCGTGGCTCCAATAAATCTCCAGGGATGATGAAGCGCGACCGACCTCAACATATGCAGAGCGTTGATGTGAGTCTCTCAGATGAGAGATGATTCTGTGCCGATAATGAACATTTCATCCACCCAACACCATACCTCCTGATGTGTGGAAAGCATTTAGTTTGAAGATCTATGCACCATTACTGATGACACCCTCCTATAGTCACCTACAAGACGTCCGGGAGGGGGGGGGGGGAGAAGGGGGGCCGGGGTCATGTGCCTTTTTACCTGGGTGAAGGTGCAACATCCCTAAAATTGGCCACTCCTTCTCACCTGCAGCAGTGAAATAATTGAAATAGGAAACCATCCAAAATTGGCTCAAAGAAATTATTCCAGCAGATCAAAGAACCCACTAAAGCTTAAAATATCAAAGCGCCTTCGTAGTTATATTTTAATAGGATTTTAACATTCTGGCGGAGACCCCGGTGCCTGAGGATCAGAGAAGCGTATGATCTCGGTGTCTGGTTTGTCCTGTCTCACATTGTCAAATAACCCTGTAAGGCCAGAAATGTGAGGCTGGAACAACTCCAACGATAGACAACGGCTTCAGTGTAGGGCTAGAGCTACCACGGGACCAACATTACCCCCACATCCCCATAAAAAGATTATTGTCACCAGAAAAGACCCTTTAAATTTTGAGTTCTTTTAAATTTCCGAAGGAACGGAGGCTAGTAGGACCATCTGTACACATTCTCGAAGACCCACCCACCATACTTAATTGAGGAGAGAAATGCCAACAAACATGATCCCATGGTTGGCATGGTGGGCACCAATGGAGACATTGCAAGCTCCATAAATTAGGGCGTCTTTGCATCGTTTTTACGGTTAAGGATCCTACGTAATATATCGCCGTGAACTCAAGCACCATGAAAGGGATTGTCTACAGCGACGTGGCCAATCAGGAAGGACTTAAGGGCAATCCGTAGGGAGCATCGTCACATTCTTGAATGAAGACCACACCATACTTTAATGAGGAGAAATGCCAAAATTGATCACCACTGGGAGTGGCAAGGGACCATAAGCTCCATAAAATTAGGGCCCTTTGCATCATTTTAGGGAAAGGATCTACTAGAATATTATTCTGATCCAAATTCTAAGGATTGTTGGTGGCATATAGGAATGGAGGCTAGTGGAACCATCTGTCACATTCCTCGAGCCACCATACTCTAATGAGGAGAAATGCCAAAATGATCATCATGGTTGGCCAAGGGGACATAAGCTCCATAAATTAGGGGCCTTTGCATCATTTTAGGTAAAGGATCCTACTAATATGTCTCCTGATCAAAATTAAAGGGATTGTCTGGTGGCCTATTACTCAACCTATGAGAAGAACCCAAGTTGGAGCTTCGACGTAGATGTCTGATTAGGTCCCATCATTATTGTAAGTGGTTGTCAGGATACTAGAAAAGGAGACCATTTTCCCTGACTCTTTCGAGGAACATAGAAGGGTTCTCCAGGCAATAGCTATTCCGTCAAACCTTCAGAACCTAAATATTTGTGTGTTCTCTGTGGTAGAATCAAGGATAAAAAATGTTCAAATTCAACACAATCATTTTTTCCATGACATGTACCTAACAAATGTTGGCCAAACATGAAGAACACCTCGGATGGTTGGCCAGTCTTGATATGTTTTATTGACCATTGGGGTTGGGCCAACTTTAGTAAAGAAAGGGTTGGCCAATCTTGCCAAAATCAACATGTTTTGCTAACCGTTGGGTTGGGCCAATTTTAGGGATGAAAGAGTTGTCACTCTAACTTGTAGGATATAGTCCTTCAACAATTCCAGAGTGGGTCCACTCTTTGGTTCTTAATTGGTCCTTCTTTGAATTTTATAGTCTCAAAATGGTCAGCACTGACTTGCCTCCATACAGATCCTCAAATCCTCAGGTTTCTCCCCTTCTACTACAAAAATGACCAAATTGATCAAATATCTTCAAATTTTAGTCTCAAAATGTTGGGGTTATGACCCAATAATCTGCTGTAGATCTGTAGACCATAGATCTTGATGTTCCTCAAAACCCGGCTATACTCAGATTTTGTGGTTCTTAATCCCTCACAGTTATCAGCTTTTAGGGCTTGAAGATCATGGATCTGGGTCACAGATCTCGGTGTTCCTCAAGTACCGAGAACCTGCCAACCTGTCCTTCACCTGATGAATAAAATATTACCGGAGCTATTTAATATGGAAACCGACACTCCACTGCGTGGCATCTCCGTGGAGAAGCATTTTGTCATTAACACCAGGGAACATTTTCCAACTTTGATCATATTACGGATGATAGGTCATCCACATTGTTTCTACATGAAATGGACATTTTTGAATAGTACAGAATATTTTTTGTAATATTGATTAAGAGGACATTTCACCAACTCCAACTCTTTAAAATGTCTTCCTTTCACTGAGTCTGACGCACTTGGAATTTTTTCTCTAGCCCCCACCATTCCGGAGCAATCAATACTTAAAGTTTTTGCATTTGATATGCATTATAAAGTGGGCGGTGCCAGACACTGCTCCAGCCCACCTGACAGTGGAGAACCTATTTAGCCTTTCTGGTGCCAAAAATAATGTCACTGATTTCTCCGGAACGGTGAGGGCTACAAAAAAAATTCCAACTGCGTTGGAATCAGTGGAGAAGCGCCATTTTAGAGCTGGTATTGGGGGGAGGTGATGGAAGGTCCTCTTAAATTTCAAAGTTGGGTGTAACATTATAAAAATGTTATTTCTTGCTTTCCCGTGTTGTTCTTAATTGGTCTCACAGCCAGAAATCTTTTTATTGCACTGATTTCACAACCTAGAAGACATGGATAGGGTAGAATGTTATAAAAATGTATAACTTTTATCACCAATAGATCAATGATGACTCATTGCAGTTATACTGATTTATATGTTGCCCTCGTCTGTGGTCTGTAATACGAGAAACCTGAGAACGAATCTGTAACTATATAAAATGTACATATCCGATTTACCGTAAAATTTTTTGAGCTATCTAAACAATGAAAACAAATTTTTACGCCATTCTACAAGAGTAAAATGGTTTTCTCGGTCATTTTATCCGAGATCTTGAAGCAACAACTGGTCTCGTCCTCAAGCAGTTCCTTCAATGTTTCCCTATGTGGTGCTTAATACTTATTGAATGTTGGCGGCAATGGGGTTAATGCACTAAATCTCACCAGTATTTAGTACAGGCCACACGCAACAGGTGCAGTTGTCCCTCGACATCCTCCCCCCACCACACTCCACGCTTCCCGTGTTTCGAGAGACCAGGTCGCTGGCAGAATCTTGGCTCTTAACCAGGACAGCTTGGCCAGCTGGAAGGAAGATTGTTGGGGTTGCGAATTTGACACAGAACTTATTCGACATCCTCCACCGAGAGAGAAAAAAACGGTCGGATTTTTCACCACAGGCTTCTCCAACAGCAGGAAAAATTAATAGGATTTAATTAATGGGCGGTGGGACACAGCAGGGGGTGGCCATTGTGGAGGCTGCTTTCTGAGGGACCTGAGTTGTTAGGAATAACATGGTGATTATTTGGAACTCCTAAGCTCTCAAATTTGTATGAGGGCCGTAACTTGTGATGTCTTAAAATTATGCTGAATGTTCTTTCAGGAAGAATTGATAGTATTAACTAGTAAGTTGTTAATACATATTGGATAAATGTCAGGCAAACATCAATTTTGGTAAGACTGGCCAACTATCTGAAGTGGTTGTTCTCATTGTTAGATTTTAAGAAAATGAAGGGTTGGACTGTTGAATTTCACCAGAACTAAGCTGGAGGTGTCTACAAGAAGCCTTTCCCACTTCTCCAATCTAGAACACAAAAATCTCATCCAAGCTGAGTGTGTATGTGTGTAGGTGGTTAGTGTCGGAATGAGATTCCTTGGATCTACCCAGATGGTAATGCTGAGGTCTACCTCATCTATAATGGGCCTGTTTGTGTCCTTGTTGGATGTATCACCTAAAATCCCATAATATTTGTGAATTATCCCATAAGAAATGACCCCAGGGTAAAATTTTGTCCCGGTCACTTCCAAATAAGGTTGTCCATTTTGTGTCGGATCCTCTGTTCCTCTCATGGCCCAATTAGACTTTGTAGAGGAGTCTTGAGGGATATAGCTGTAGCCTTAAAAATTTAAACTGTATGACCAACATTAGAAGTTGCCACCGGTGTGGTTTGATTACCTCTTAATTCCATAAAAATTCCTCATGGTCTTTGTGTAGCACAGTTTCTAGTAGGGTGGCATAAGAGTCAGATAATTTGTGACTCCACAGAGCTTGGTGGTTCTTAATGGTCATCGTTTTACACAGTGTCGGACTGGCCCACCAGAGTACCAGAGGATCCTCCGGTGGGCCCTGGCTCAAGCCAATACTGAACCCCAGAGCTCCATCAGAAAACAGCACAATTTGTAGGCTGCTAGAGTATATATCCTGGGGGATAATGAAAAGTGGGCCCCAGATTGATTTTCTCTGGTGGGCCTAAGGAAACACTGCTACTGAATACTGAACCCCAGAGGTCCAACAGAAAGCAACCCAATTTGGAAGCAGCTAGAGTCTATTTCGCAGCAGATAATTAAGAGTAGGCCCCAAATTTACTTTCTCTGGTGGGCCTAAGACAACCTTCTTAACATGGGCAACCAGAATAAGAGTCTCCACCAGGGTTGGATGGTTGGTCTATGAGTTCGTTTTTTCCATGGTCCCTTTAGACTTTTTAATCTCCATTGGACCTAGTATAGTAACCTATGACCCCAATCAGGTTTATTTCTGTTTCTTTGACCTTTCCAAAGTATAATGACCCAATCTCCATCATTTCCTTCAACCTTAGTTTAACCTCTAGACATTGAGCAGTTAATTTTTTACATCAAACACAACACAAAAAAAACAATAGACCACCATAATGTTTATGGCTTTTAGATGGGACGCACTTTGATGCACAAGCAGAAAACAACTCTGGAGTTTTAGTGTCTTCTCCATTGTCTGGGAGGATTGTGTAAATCTCCTTAAGACTTTATGGCCTTATCGGCCTGTAGAAAGATCAAAGCGAGGAGTACAGCAGTCCCGGGTTGAGGGGAAGAGTCATCTTGTATTCACTGGGGACTCTAGTCTCTTAGATTTGCAAAGTATTTCACACCTCCACTAGATAAGATACAGTACTTTGAACCTAACTTTATATCATTGTCTAGAACCAAAGAACAAAAAGCACTTTGTATAAGATTCCTTAAAGGACCATTCCCCTATAATAAAGAGTGTGTAGTAAAAAGGGAGTCCTTAAGTTCTTCTATTCTCTCCAATTGTCAGAACATTTTTTTTGAATTTTTGACAAAACCAAGATATCTTCCATGGAAGAAACCAAGGGGTCAACACTTAACTTCTCAGGAGTCCCCGGGGACAACCCTTATTAGTCGCTTGAGAACCAGGGATATGGTACTATATGATCCTCCAATTTATCATGCATTATTTTTAGAGTTGGCCTCCTCGTATGGAGCTGAGAGACCTAACTGACCCCAGTGTGGGGATCAGGGCCTGAATTTGGCTACCAGTCCTGAAAACCACATTCATGGTCATAGCAGGTAAGACTGAGGAGTTCGTTAAGAGTGTCCCAAAATAAAAGCTTATAGATGATAAGTAGAGATGAGTAGACCCAATATTTCCATTCGGGAACAACCCCTCTGGTCAATCAAAGCCATGACTAGTAACTAGGGGCATCAATTTGCTGGACTGGCTGTTCGTCCACCAATCCAGAAATGTGTCACGTGGGTTAAACCCAAATGGAAACATGGATTCAGTTCATCTCCTGTGATAAGTATCTGACTGTTTGAGGACATAAATCCTAGGTACCTATTTGAGTAGGGGGTGTTAAACCTGACACCAGTCCCGTAGAAGTTCAAAGAATCCATACAAACAGATACTTATCACCCTAAATCATATTCCTTGGAGGCCTAAAAGTCTTCAAAATAAAAATAAATCAATTTAAAAAAATTTAAAAAATTATGCATGAATGCATTAACATAATGACTACATGGTGTTATAAACAGGTATAACCTTGAGAATGAGAAAAAATATGAGGACCAAGTTATATAAAATCTGTAAAAAAAAAACTAATCAAATAAAAAGAATTTTGCTAAATGGAAAAAAATACTACGGTAATTTGGAATATAAAAATGTTGTATTATGAGGACCCTGGGGCAATTTTTCTCCTAAGAGTTGATATAAGGGTTATCAGAGGCCACCTATGATAGGAGAAGCTTGGATTTGATGCGGGAGGGGCCTGGGCTCTGTGTCTGCCAGCGTTACCTACATCGGCAGCCAAGGCCCGGGGCAAACAAGGCCTTTATTCTTCATTCATTCCAGACAAGATGGGTCTTATATGAGGAAATGACAGCTCTGTCTATTATATTCTGCACCGAGCTGAATCATACTCGTCTCTCTTACAGAGACGTGACCTTCCATTGCGAAGGCGGGGGGGAAATCATGTGCCTGCCCTGAACTTGTATCTTGTCGGAGGCTGTAGACCTCACAAGACCCACCACCAGTCATTCAACCAATGCTTAGCTAATGACATTTATCCACTCATGTACCATTACTTCACGTTCCCGATGTTCCACAATCCACTTATTGTGTATTTCCAAGTATACGGAGCTTCTCTTTTTCCAAAAAACAACAAAAATATCTTATCTTCTTTCATCGGTAAGTATGAGATTCGTCTCCCTCCGGGATTGTTGCCAAGGTCGAGGTGGGTATCATCTACAACAGTCAATCAAATTCCATCTCTTTGGCAACTTGTTTTGATTGCCACTATTTATTGGGTAACAATATGGGTTCCCTACACTGCTATATTCAGGTGTTACGACCATGGATGGAGCCCTGATGACAGGGGCTGTAGAGGATGTGGTGGCAACTGGCCCAGGTAGCCTGCAATGCCCAAAAAGGATACACATAAGAAGACTTTTATTATAAATAAGGCCTTTTTATTCCGGCCCCTCTATTACATAATGAAAACTGTAAGAGGACCCTCAACCAACAACACAATGAGGGTCTAGTCACAAGTTTAGCATCATAGTCTAGAAGCTCTAGGACCTTTCACCACTTCCACTAAGTCCAACTTTTTGCATCCTTTAGTACACTCTTATCCACTGATTATTCAGCATTTGTTTTTTTTTTCTATAGACTCCACCCAAGAAATCATTCTAAAACCCAATGAGGTTCTCCAAAGTGTTGAGAGGACCCAAACCTCAAAATTTGGTTCCCACTAAACTTTGCCGGTTCAAGTCCAGACCATCATTAGAAGTTCATGTTCAGGTTTGGTTCAACCCCCGATTGGGAGGTCAACAAAGAGAATTGTTGCTCCCTAATGTAGTCAGCCACAATTGCTTATATGCCAGTGGGAGGTCGGGTTCAAGACCTAAGCAGATTTTTCAAATTCGGGACGAATTTGGCAGAATTTTCAGAGGTCCGCTTATCTCTAGCTCTCTAATGTCGGATCGGTAGTGTTAGGTTCCCTGTTGCTTCCCAGGATCACCCACTTGACAGAGATCTAATTAGCACATTGGGTGTTAAAACTACTGCTACTTATTACTTGGGAACAGTGAAGGCTGGCAAACAATTGACGGTCCAGCCAAGGTCCACGGTCTTAAAATGTTTTTTCTTTATTGAAGCATATATGGCAATCACAGATCCACTCAGAAAGACGTGGAAAGAAAGTCGCCTTTGGCGACTACCGTCTTTCTGAGTGGATCTGTTATTGCCATATATGCTTCAATAAAGAAAAAAATTTAAGACCGTGGACCTTGGCTGGACCGTCAATTGTTTGCCATATATTCTCCTACCCCAGCAGAGGGTTGGCCCGTGCCGGGTCCGGTCGTTTTGTGGAGGTGAGCTGGCATCTTTCTTTTTACACGATGTAACAGTGAAGGCTGCAGAAAAAATTCCAAATGTGTTGAAATCGGCAGAGAAGCCCATTCTGTAAGGTGCAAAGACTAGAAGATAGTGGAGTCGGTGAAAGAATTGTATCATGTGGACACAGGAAGTAGTGATTACCATTCAGGTTTACGCTTGATGTAAAAAACACAATAAAAAAGTTCAATAAGATATTTTTAAGTAAAGGAAATTTTTTAACAAAAAATTGCCATTGGCTGAGCACCTCCCTTCCGAGTCTCTCACGTGAAGCACTCAGATCATCAACTTGTTCCTTTCACGACGCCCGGGGTGAATGTTTTTGTAGAACTCCGATGAAGAATGTTTCATGCTGTCGCGTAGGAATGTTGTGCCGTATGTCTGTCATATTTTTGGTCTTTGTTTCACACGTGGCCTATTGGAGGTATTTATCAAAAACAACAGAGCAATTTGTTTAACTTCACTAAATATATTCCCACGATGACAAGTGTAACTCTCAACTCCACCACCGGCCTGGATCACTTGAAAAGTACATCGCCTGAAGGAAATGCTGAAATAATACGAGCATTTGGGTTATTTTAGCACAAATTTTACAGATTCTCTTCTAATGGGGTTGGGAAACAAGTTATTTCGAGGCCAAGAATGTTGAAATATTCACCTTTCATCCAAACCACCCACCTAAAATACCCCTAGAGTCTTTCATCTTGGTTGAATGAGCCGCCTGGGTTCACTTAATGGGATGGGGGACATCTTACTCGTGATGTGGAACGAATGGGGGGGAAGTGCCAGACGGGGCCTGGAAATACTAAACTTTTCTTCTATGAAGCCAATGGCCACACCTCAAATGTGAGATGACATTTTTATGTACTCAGACTCCATTGGAAACACCAACAGTTCTATGGGTCTAGTATAGTGCGGAAGGTCGACTTCTTCTGGTCTCCAGTCTGGCACTTTGGGGCAATAAGGTTAAAATTGTGTATTCTGACCAATCACAGATATGGATAGCAGCTAGGGGGCATCAATTTGACGGATTGGCTGCACGGCTGACAATCCAGCAATACAACCGGTTTGAGCGTGACGAACCCGAACACTGTAGCTGGACTTTTTGTTCAGTTCCGCTCATCTTTTATTGTAAGTTTTATGCCTTTTTATATATACTATAAGGGTAACCAAGTGTGGCGTAGTCTGGTTTCTACTAGAATTTTTTTTTAATTATTTTTTTTTTAATTTTTACATTTTTATGAATTTCATTGAAGTAAGACGCTGTTGTAGGTTTGATATCTTTTTGTATATTGGACATTTGTATATTGGGTTCTTATTTTAGTATTTCTTCCCCTAACTAGCCACATCATAGGAATATTATTTTATTATTGCTTTTACAATTTTCTTCCGATTTTTATGAGTTAACAATTTGTGTTTGTGCCTGTTATCAACTCTCGACTAAAGTTTTGTGCCTAGGAAGCAGAAAGTCTAATTGCCCACAGGTGCAGGGGGGGGGGACATCTCAGGAATCCATCTGTCATGTAATGTGGTATAGGATTCCCCTACTACGTTGACAGACATTCCTATGACAAATGGGGATAAAATTAGCCGTCCTGAGGAAGAGCGTCTGGGTTCTGTCTCCTCTACAGGCTGACAGATCAGCTGACCCGGGTGACCTTTTTAACGCATTTGACGAAACAGATTTCCTGCCACAAAAGCGAAACAAATTTTATAGATTGATCATCTGGGCAGCGTTAATTGTTAAAAATGTGTCAAATTTTGTACCTAGGTGGCGCTGTTGTAACCAATAAATTCTCACTTTCCATAGGTGTAAATGTCATGCTAAGGAAAATAGCGGTGGCCGCAGCCTCGAAACCGGCCGTGGAGATAAAGCAGGAAGACGAGTCCTTCTACATCAAGACCTCTACAACCGTCCGCACCACTGAGATCAACTTCAAAATCGGAGAGGAGTTTGAGGAGCAGACGGTAGACGGTCGTCCCTGTAAGGTAACTATCGTGTCTTCTTCTAGAAATATGTGGGAAGACATTTCTATCCAGTGTTAGGAGTTCCGTCTTCATCTTGAAACATAATAGATTGAACCACAGATCCTCTAAGAGACGTTCAGCCACATTGTCCATAACAATGAAGACCATCCCAGAACCTCCATGACAATGTCATCCACTGTTCCCCATAACATTGACATAAGAGGTCCACCCACAAAGCCCCCAAGCTATAGGCCACCTGTGATATTGCCATTCACAAAAGCACCATCCAAAGCCCTGTAAACTAGAGCAAGCCACAGGAACCCCACAACAGTATAGAGCAAAGTGCCCACAACAATGCTATCCCTAGTGTCCAATAAAAGTGACCAGAGACAGTGGGACATATTTACTTACCCGGTCCTGTCGCGATCCTGCGGTGCGTTGTCTGACGAGGATTCGAGTCTGCCGCGATTTACTAAGATCGTGCGCCTGAGTTCCTGCATGTGTCGCTTCTGCGCGAGGTCCGCCGGAGTTCACCTTCTTCTTGCGCCTTCGTTTTTAAATTCTGCGGTTGTCCGACGGCCACGCCCCCGATTTCTGTTGCATGCAAGCCAACGCCGATGTGCCACAATCCCGGCCCAAATTCGGCGCAAAACAGAAATGATCGCGAAACCCAACGAAAGTGCGGCATTCGGACCCTTAGTAAATGTGCAACCGGGGTGTCTCTTAACACGGGTTACTAAATATACCCCATTGCTCTATAATAACCTCTCCCTGTGTGTTGGCTGCCACTATTTGTCTATGATGTCCGTGTTCGGACTGCTTAAACGCAGTTTACCCGCACACAAATCACCCCACAAGTAAATCCATCATTGTGTAGGACACTTTATAAGCTTTCCAGAAATATCTTTTTTTTTTTGTTCCCCAATGATCTTTCGTTTTGGAGAAAATGCCATTTTCATATTTATGCAAATGAGCTTCTATGTGCATTGGGGGCGGGACCATGCCTGCTTACCTGTCTTCTGTCTATGGTATATGTCAATTGTTTTGTAAAGATATAAAGATGTAAAGGTGGCATCGGGGATCATAATGGGTGCATCAACAGGAGTGGTCCCACCTCTGCTGCAATAAGGACCTCATTTGCATAACAAATGAAATGTAAATTTCTTTAAAATGAAGAATTGAAAAGGGAAGCTTATAAAGTTCTCCATACAATGGTGTACAGCTGATTTGGTATTTGTTGGTCCCCCCCCCCCAACCCCAACCATTCACCTAGCTACCTGTGTGGCCTCCATAACAAGGTGTCATTGATGGTCACAGTCATGTGACATTCATCCCCTACACGTCACCACCATCGCACCTTTCTAACTTAAGTCCAAGTTCCCCCTTGAGAAAGAAACTCGAACACGAGCTTTTCCAATCCGGGGCAAAGACAAGTAATTTTATTGCCCACCATATGAGATTTAATACTGTCATTTATTTTTGCACGCGGGTGTCAAAAAATACCCATAAAACCGATTTCGGATTTCTGCTCGCAGGTGCCTGAAACACAGCACTCATTGTTTCAGCAGAAACGAAGCAGGAAAAAAAATCTGGCTCGTTATTTTCGGGGGGCGCCTATCCCTGCCATTGGCGAGCCATTAAATCATGGACCAAATCCGCCTCTGGTTTACGGCGTGCCGGGAGATTTCTAATAACATATTAGAGGGTAGTGACAAGCAGGCAGGAATCATGTGGCTTCCCCCAGTCGGGGTAATGACTCATAAAGCTATTTATTTATTGTGCGTCGATTTCCACAATTAACCCCGGCACAGCCCCCGCAGTCAGGATCGTCTGTACGGAGATCCCAGTCCTGGAAGCTGAAAGGGTGGAAATTGGAATCTTCTCGGCTCTCGTGTCCCGGTGCAGGACGGTTTTAAGTCGTACTTAGAGGCAATCATTGAGTAACTATTTTAGCAGAGAGGAAATTGCAGTTCTCCTGGATTGCTTTCTGTCAGGCCATTTGCGGTTGGGTAAGGTGAGGTTATGTTGAATCCTTGCCATAAAGAAATTCAGCACCGATGTGAGACCGTGCCCAATCTCACGTGGAGAACGACGTAGGCCCAACGCTTCTTACTTACACTAGATTCACATGTAATGAAGAAAGATAGATTGTCATGACACGTTTTTACACTGAGGTATCAATTTTCTTTAGAAATACATTTTACTTCGTAAACTCTAAGTATTTTGGAGCCTACAGAAACTTGGGAAACATCAAGAATAGTAGATGTCCATTCATTGGCTAACAGTGGCAAAGTATGTTAGGGGGTTCTCTCACCAGTAGAGGTCATGGGCCAGGGATGCGTGAGTGAGCAGTTGAGTGGAGTGGATGCCCAACCATAAGTTGGTGACCCATCCTTGGTTTCGGGAAGTAAGAGTGACTTTGCTAATCAAGACTGCCTTGCAGGCGTGTGGAGACTTAGAGCCATTAAGTTTCTTGAAAGTCATGCTTGACGCTAAAGGGGCTTCCAAAAGAGGCAATGTTTTCCTTGTCCCGTCCTGGAAAATGTATTTGTGTGTTTCTCAGAATCCCCCAGTGGAGCGTCAATGGCTGTAAGTCTCCATTTGCCTGCAAGGCTGCTTTACATGGCAAAGTCTCCATAAGGAGGACTCTTACTTCCCAACCCTAGCCTCTCACTCAGCCAAACCAGTTCCTTACACTGTACTGGCCAGATGCAAAGACATCAAAATAGATATACTGTTTGGCTTTAATCCAGCATCTTATCATTAGGCTTCATGAAAGCCATGCTTGATAATAAGGAGGCTACCTTATCAAATGGCCAAATGAGACAATGTTTTCTTTATCCCATTTTAGAAAACGTTTTTCCATATTTCCCAGTGACCCATCTTTATCGTAGGTTATCATCAAAACCATTCACGAAATTGGCAGCACCTCCACCAATCAGATTCTCGTTCAGGATAGGTAATTGATATTATACCAGAAAACCCCTTAAAAAGAACTCTGCACAAGGCATGGGGATACCCTAAATGCCCCCCATTAACTAACATGATACATGAAACTGGGTGTTCTAAACTGTACAACCCTTTTAAAGGCTCCCCCAACCAAAGTGGTAATCAGAGTCAAAATTTTAGGATGGTTCCATGTGTTCTCATAATATAAAGTGTGGATTAACACTTACCCTAAACGTAAGAAAATATTTAGACATTTCTGAAACAATAGGCACATAAAAAACTTGTGGTTGGGCTCAATTATCAGCCAAGCGTCTACTTCAGAAGTATAAGGGACATTTTGATACAACGCATTACGCCAAGGGCATTGAGAAAGTGTTAAAACTCATAATGAGCCTGAGAAATATCCATTGTTAGAAGTCATTACCTCGTAATAAAGAAAAGAGGACAACGCATGGCACAGGGCCACCTCCAACAAAGGCTTCAGACAGGCTCCTTCAAGCATGACAAGTCTATGGACGGGTCACACACTCCGTTTCCTCAAGTCGTACATGATTCTGATCTCATTATCTGATATATGACTCCCATCGCTCGCTTCGGTGACTCCTCTTGAAATTCTCCTTTGTTTGGTCTCTGGTTCAATAATAAATTGGTATCTGTCTTCTGTACATGATAGACTGAAAGCTGAGCAAAGTCTGGAGAGCAAAGTAAATGGAGATGTTATGTGTCGGGGTGTCATCTACTGTCATGGTCTATGGCAGACATAGTAGTCCAGGTTGATTTTCCATCATGGTGTCAGTAGTGGCCCAGTTCCAGAGGAAACAGGGGAATGAAGTAGGGTGTTGGCATTTTTGTACAACTGTAGATGAATATCGTGGGTTTAGCAGGCTCTAAAGATGTTGAGATGTTGGACACCATGGGGAGTAGAGGAAAAGAGGACACAGATACAATTTAACATGGTCGTTGCTGGTGCTAAAGGATATCTCATGGGGGCCACAGACCATATACAGATGTGGTTTAACACTTGAGTAACTGAGAACCATCCATCCTAATCTCCTGTACCAGTGGTGGCGAACCTATGGCACGGGTGCCGTCACCCTAACAGAGTTCTCCAGACAGGACTCAAGGCCTTTTGCAGTCCCAGGCAGGCCACGACCCTGAAAGGAAGCTAAAATGATATTCCGAAACTTTTTCTTCTTCTTTCTACCGTATTGGTGTCCTCAGGTGCCTTAATAAGTTACTGCTTAAATTGTTGTATTGGCACTTTGCAAAAAATACATGGATTTTGTTTGTAGTTTGGGCACTTGGTGTCTAAAAGGTTTGCCATCACTGTCCTATACCCATTAATGCTTAGTTGGACCCAGCATGGGTGATCTCCCTAAGGAGGTAGATAAGTTGTTGTCAGGCTCCTTTGTTGGTCGCCTAACTCTTGTAAACATAAGATTGGGTATCTAAAAGTTTTGCATACTTTATCCTTGTTTTCCCAAAAATTACATACTAAAAACAGAGTTGGCCTGTACTTCAACGTTGTATGGACATCCGCAAATTTAATGATCTGATTCTTCAAAGTTCCATTAAGGAAAATTAATCAATGAGCTAGTACTATGTGTTTCCCTTCCCCCATTCACTTCCCACAGTCACAACATTGACGAATCAGGGAAATGTAGAAGACAGGAGTCAATTGAGTGTGTTAAATTCCTCCAGGATGAGCTTCCATGAGGTTGGCTGCTGTCTCCTACATGTGATGGATGATGGCCATGGTTTTGAGTATCCTTGTCTGGAGGGCCGGTTTGTTATTTAATTAAGTGTCTTCTCCTTTTATCTTTGTCTGTCTTCAGAGCCTGGCCAAATGGGAAAGTGAGAACAAGATGGTGTGTGAACAAAAGCTTCTCAAAGGGGATGGACCCAAGACTTCCTGGTCTAGAGAACTGACCAACGACGGAGAACTTATCCTGGTAAGAAAACCAGAGCTGGCATTTCATCACTGTGTCCAGAGAGAGAGAGTGGCCTTACTGATCATTATCAGGCCCATTAGGATCATTATGTCATGTATATATTACAGGATCATTGACCTTTAACCTCAACAACAATTAGCTTTTAAGTGTAAGGAATGCAGCAAGCCAAACATTTGCTCTCTATCTGCCAGGTTCTTCTGATGAAATCTAGAAACCTGTCGGCAAGACACTCTTTGTGCTGATACCTTTCCCTTCCGACTCTCTAACAAGGGGGGATTAAGATGACCATGGGCCTCGGGCCATAAAAAAATTGTCGGCCATTACAAGTATAATTTTTTATAATTAAATTTATTTGGCAAATGAGGGGGGTCCCTTCTGTCCACTTTCAGTTCTACAGTTTGAGGACCTTTGGAATACCTTCAAATGTGCCGGAAGGACACTGGTATAAGAAGGTGTTGAAATCATGAGGATTTCAGGATTTCATGGCTGGAGGTCTTCTTTATTATCTCTACAGGACAGTATCAAACTTGCCTATTGGTCCAGGTGGTCATGGGTCCCACTGGCTGCCCAAACGCCTACATTATAATTTGCTACTGCTCCCTAAGTACATGCACACTGGGCTTTACCAAACATGCATTCTGAATCAGAGAAGTCCCTGCCAGACAATTTTACCAATGACTTACTATGAAATAAGAACTAAGGATCAGATCAATTGTTCCTGGTGATATCGACAAATTTGGCCAATATCATGGTAATTAATGCCAAAAGTGGCCATATACTTCAAAAAGCCAACTATATGGTCCATTGACCAGACTTCTATATGAATCCATACATTGAATACTCATCGTTTTGTAGAGTTGACCCAAAGCTGAAATGACCTTTTTGTCTTGCAATATTTCCATTTTGATTCTAAGATTGGTGTGGGCCTCAACCAAAACCTGTGACCAGTTTGATCAAACAGAAGACATAATTAGTTAGGAACCTCCCCGAATGTCTTTTGACAATGCCTTGAAGGTGTCATTAGCTATGTTGGACAAAGGGTCTAGATCTTTATTAATTGTGGATTCTTTGGAATCTGTAGGAGTTTTGACCACGGTTCTTCATCTAGTTTTCAATACATTCTATCTAAAGTCATAATTCTTTTCTAAATAATTCCTAACTTATTGTACAGGGATGGTAAGGTCATATTATACACTAACTTTCATTCGTTTTCCTACAGACCATGACTGCTGATGATGTTATTTGCACACGGATTTACATCAGAGAATAAACCGGCTTCCCGAGGGACCTGAGGCGAGATCTTCTCCGGCCAATAGTCTGAATTTTATTAACACTTATTATGAAGCAGAGAGTATCCCGTTTACAGCAACGTAACGTCAAGCCACCGCTTCTCCTGTAATGTCTTCCATCTTTCATCGACTCTTTGGAAGATGGTAGAAATGGCTTTAACTCCATACCGGGAGTGGGCAACCGGGAGTAGTGTTATCGGGACTGTGAATTGACAACGGCGGGAAATGATTGAATTGTCAATTAGTGTTCGATTAAACAAACGGTTAATCCATAGATTAGATGGACCATTCCAGATCACCTCTGTCGGCCATTTTGAATGTACGGCCATCTTGTTTTGCATAATGTTTTAAGATGAGCTACCAGCCAAAAAATGTGTTGCAGGGAAGGCACTTGGTAGTAAGAATTGGTAGATTATGAAGCAAAGATGTGAATTTATAGTGATTAAGAGTAGTAAACCATGCTTGAAGGTGTATTACTATGAGACGCACTGGATAATAAGTCACATGCAAGTTCTACATATGGAAAATGGAGGAAAATAAGATAATGGCCGCCGGCAAATTGAAAAGCGAGTTCAATAGTGAGTTCCCCTTCAAAATGACATTTATGGTGGCCCTGGCCGAGTGAATATTCCCCTCAGATTTCTTACTGAGAACATTCTAGATGAAAACGAGCCTCATGTTATAAAAATAAGCCTCATGCCCATCTAAAGGTTGCCGTGGCCAATGGGGCAAAAGGTAAAATTTTAAAAGCTCTTGGATATTTTTGATTTTACGGAAGGCGTCCATCTTGTCTGCTTTTACCTTATGAACAAAATGTCCGACTTGCCAACATTTACCACCACCTATGAAATGAAAATGGATCTTCTCTGATTCCGTGACTGGCTTCAATGGTTTTATACATTTTTTATGTATGTTAACACGTGGCTAGAGATTGTAGTCGTGCTAGCGGTAAGGATTATTCCACCAAGGTAGAAATGTCTCACATCACTTCCTCATTTTCTAGTTCGCGCATCATTTCTGTATTTATTTGTCAATATGTTTTTTTTTAATTAATTAAAGAAAGAAAAAATCTTACCTTGCTTTTGTCGAGTTCTTTCTGTGTTTGGGTGGTCAATGACTACAGACCATAACTAGTAATTCTTCTGACTAGGTGGCAGTACCTGATAAGCCTGATAAACCACAATATGAATCAATGGGTTTCATCGAGCTCCATTGGTATGTATTGTACTTTGGATCTGCCATAAGATGTCTTGGAACATCTTCAGGTGACCCTAGACAGAGGATAACTTGACCGAGAGCCACTAGTTATTAGCCATGAATCCATCCTTCTTGACTGCAGTCAATGTCCATGATGCACTAAAGATTAGTGTCATTCAACAACATCACGTCAACCCATCACAGCTCTGCTATACATCTGTCCCCCAATAGTCTACATTGATGGCATCCATCACTTTACCATGGTCTGCATTGATAAAGTCACCAAGAAGGACCATCCTAGTGATGTCAGTCAGAAAAAACACAAAGATCCTATGAATAAGGTCAACCAGAAGGTCCTCCCATAGGTAGTGGATACTATAAATTCAAAAAGTGGTGCCTTAGGGCACAGATCATATAACACAAACAAAAATTGTGATTCTTATGGTGGTGTTGGTTGTTTTGGTTAGTTAAACAACCGAGGTATAATGCCTTGGTTGGGTGATGTGGAGTCATCCAATAGATGTGAAGGATGATGGTGCAGAAAAAAATTGGGATAACGGCCTGCTACATCATCTGGGTCATCATTGGTTCAAAAAGATCAAAGTGAGGAGCCAATCCAATGATATCAATGGAGTTTTTATTGGCAAAACACTCCATTGTTCCGTGTTTCAATGCTGGAACAGCATCTTTCTAAGCCAATTCTAGAGAGACTGGAGCTGTCAGAAAAGTCCATCTATCCTGTAGACCTGAGGACTCTCAAGAAGTGTATGCTAGAAGGACTCCACATAGCGTATAAGCCAGAAGAACCACATGAAGGGTATCAGCTAAAAAGACCAAAAGAATAGTGCCAAAACAAACTTTTAATCCAGAAGATTTTCCTCAAGCCAGAAAGATCCCTCAAACTATATCAGTCAGAACCTCGAAATATGGGTGACCTGATGGAACCCCATCCCCACAAGTTTCATTGAGAAGAACCCAAAAAGTAGAGACATCTAGAAGTACCCCACAAATGGGCTCAGCCTCAAATACCCCAGACAGAGCCAACAACTAGGAACCCATTGGTCATTCCATTAGAGGAACCGGGACCCTCAAATTTACATAAAGGGTGTATTAAACCCAATGGTTTATTAATGATGATGAAAAAGATATATTTATGGGGTTAATTAACTGTGTGCCTAGAATCTAATCCTTCATATTTATGTGTAAGCCTTTGCTAATTCCCACTAGTAAGGAGTCAGCTCGTAGTCTGTAACTTCAAAGCTTGGTCGGCTCGCAGCTCACGCATAATGGATCAGAAGAAAAGTCTTGGTATTAAATAATCATCACAGCAGCTTGGTAAACTGTCTCTAACTCAGGCCAGGAGATCCTCACGGGGCAGAAAAGTAGGTCATGAGACTACAGTAACTTTACTTTTAAGACCAAGTAACCAGAACGTGTAGACATGTAGATGGTCATATAATTACAGAAGTGACCTTTCATAACCCTACACCTGGTGGTCTATCCATGGGGTACTTAGTCCTGGCTAAACCCTTTTTTAACTAGTGTGGGTGAGTTATAGAGGAGGAGAGCAGTCAGACACTTCTGTTGGTAGCTTATATTCACTGAAAACAAAAATATCAAAACCAAAATCCCAATGGTTTTCTCCTGACATCTTCCATAGATGTTGACCAGTTCCACCGATGTCCATGAGGTTTGGCCAATATCTTTGTTATGTACATTTTCACCATAAGACACTTTTGTCTAAAAATAAAGAGTAGATTCTAAAGGAAGAGTGACCATGTCCTTCAGGAATACAGTTCAGTTCAACCAATACAGTTCAGCTCAACCAAAATGGGATGGTCTCCAGATATCGAGGTGACTGTTGACAATGAACACTTGTATCTCTGGTATGTTTTTGTATCTTGTGTATTTCCTGGCATGCTTCACCATGTAGTGTCTGCAGTGTGTCAACAAGGATGGGAACAAAGTAATCTACACAAAGAAAGTTAAGACGAAAGGCTGTCAAAGATTAGGGAGTGTCTGGGTGGTCCAATTATTTCATCTGTTTCTGCAAGAGTAATGTCATCAATCATATCTTCTGGCCAGAAAGTTCTTCTTAGTGAACAGAGATCCTAACAAAACCTTTTAAATAAAGAGGTCCATGACACTGTTGATCCCTACAATCTTGTGAAATGGTACTATACCACCATTTTGAACCAGTCGATAAAAAAATATTTCGACAAGGGTGTCAAACACTCACCCCACAGAGTTTTTGGGCCATGGGGCACCTGAGCTTTAGTTAGGGTTGAGTCCTGTGGCAACACAGGGAGTTGTAGACTCTGCTCACTTGGCTGGCCATGTAGAGTTAAAAAGATCTAAGTCTTATAAGTAGTACATGGTAGTAGGGTTGGGCATGGGAGCCCAAGACCCAAGTTATTTCAAGATACTGTGGTACTTTTGGACCAGTCCAGAGAAAAATTTTCACATTTCTTGTCACCACCCTAACCATGTTTCCTTATTATAGGGAACACAGAGTAGACTTATATAGGAGAGACCAAACAATTTCGGGACAGACCTTCTATTATCTATTTTATCTAACCTTTAATTTAAGATATTACAGTTCCGTGAGAATCAGTCTTTCCCTATACACCTCACTGGATATGTTAATCGCCGATGCATTTCTGGTACTCTATTCATGGATCAGAAAGATAAGGATCATGTGAGATTTTTGGTTAGGACACAAAGTACCATGTACAGAGGTTACAGAGTAAACCACAACTCTTTAGACCTACTTTGGTTAACAATGCCCTACAATTAGAATTACATTAGTTATGGATTTTGCAAGTTATGACGATACATCTCTGTTCATTCCTGGCTACATATACCGTCTCTTCTGTAGAGTATTTTGAAGGCAACTCCATGAGTCATCAGGAGCGTCCTCCTCACCAGGTCTCCTTGGCATGGGTACAGGCCTACAAGCCATTCACACTTAAGTCTGACTGGATGTACAAATAATAATCAGAGCTGCTCATTTGTGTGCCAGGAAGACATTAACATTTGGGAAAGCAGTTGCCCAGAATCGAGGGAAGTTTCCGTAGACTTCTCATTGTCATCTTGGCTTCACACAGTTGGGTGAGGTTCTTGGCTATCTATAGAGAAGGTTCAGGCTTTGATTAGTTTATTTACTCATCGTCAACTCATTGCTGGACTCTTTGTAGTTAAGTGTGTACTTGTCACACCTTGGTTGTTGTTGACATGTTGGATGTTTGTAAGATATGGGTGAGATTTGTATGGCCTGATTGAGTGGATTGGTTCTGCAAGCTTTGATTCCCCAAAAACTCCACATGTAGAGGTTCCTGAGACCAGTGGACAGTATACAGTAATTCCTGACATCATTTTGAAGCCTTGCGTGATAAGTTAGGTATCAACATATAGTTACCCAATGGAAATGTTCCCTAACATTCTTTACACCTTGATTGACCAAGTATTTTCTGAGGTGACAATATTAATTGACCCCACTGCCGTATAGAAAAACCCCAAGTACTAGATGTGGAACCTGGTATTTAGAGTCAGATAGTCCTAGAATTCAACTTACACCAATTTAATTTGATACTTTTGGACATGGGGGTTAGTCCATGACAACACTTACAATTTTGAGGTGCTATATGGGAAAATTTTGGGATACTTTTGAATTCCTTTTCAATACCGTGACCATTATCTTGGGTTGATATACAGTGTTTTTGAGGATTTTTTAGGTTGAGGTTTACACTCTTTGACCCTTCGGAGGTTTCCATGCAATCCTATAATACTGGTCAACCCGTTCATTATTGGTATGCGCTGATGTAAACTCTCGCTTTAATCTTTGGTTGATCTAAAGGACTTTTGAGGAAACTTCACCTCTAGGTTCTGATGTTCTTATACATGGAATTCTCCATGTTTCCATTAACTCTAGTTAAACTGTTCATTGTATTAATAGACCAAATTAAGTAAAATTTTTTAGTTCTTTGACAAAACACCTGGCTTCATCCTTGGTTAATCTACAGGATATCAGCAGATGCTTCAGCTCTAGGTTCTTACATTCTTTGACCTATCCAAGGTTTCCATGCAATCCTATAAGACTGGTCAACCGGTTCATTATTGGTATGCGCTGATGTAAACTCTCGCTTCAATCTTTGGTTGATCTAAAGGACTTTTGAGGAAACTTTACCTCTAGGTTCTGATATTCTTATACATGGAATGTTCCACGTTTTCCATTAAAACTGTTCATCCTCAACATACTAGATCAGTGGTGGCGAACCTATGGCACGTTTGCCAGAGGCGGCACTCAGAGCCCTTTCTGTGGGCACTCAGGCCATCACCCCAGCACCAGACAGAACTCAAATAATCTTTCTGCAGTTCCAAGCAACTTAAAAGATGCTGCTTTCAGTCATATATTGATACTTACTTCGCTACTTGGAACTGTAGGAAGAGGGAGAATGAATAGACAGGGCCGAATTATCTTAGGAGGACTTCCTGCTGGCCCCTACAGGTCTATAGACACTGAAAAGACACTGGGACACAGGAAAGCTAAAATGATGCAAATTCTCCATCTTTTTACTGTGTTGCTGTCCTCAGGAGGCCAATATGATTGTTGAAGGAAGCAGTAAGTTACTGCTTTAATTTTTGGTTGGCACCTCACGATAAATAAGGGGGGTTTTGGGCGTCTTTTTGGGCACTTGGCCGCTAAAAGGTTCGCCATCACTGATATAGATAGACCAAATCAAGTTAAATTTTTTAATTCTTTGACAAAACGCTTGACTTCATCCTTGGTTGATCTACAGGATATCAGCAGACGCTTCAGCTCGAGGTTCTTCAGAGTTTTCCATGTAATCCAATAACACTAGTGAAACTGTTCATCGCCCCACGCTGTGAGGAGGGTAGTGACAGGATGATGAAAAATAAGACACTGTTTTTCTCATCTTCTCAATAGGGAAAACTTCCTCAAAAAAAGAAGACAGCTGCCTCAGAATGAGGGATCACCCGAAAAATGGATGAATGGAAAGAAGTAAGAATGCATGAAAGCTTCCTGTCCATATGAATGGGGGAGTGTAATTATTAATAGCCCTTCTACACATCCCAGGCACGGATACTCTCTTCTCCCTCTTTTCTCCGTGATGGATAACATTTTACGTTTAATATTAAAATGGAGGCATGTCTGACAAAGAGTGGTCAACTTTCTCACCAAGACACAAGACCTGGGGGTTTTTGTGTCTTGGAGAAGTAACTTAATTTATTGTAATCAAGGCTTCTGCTGAGCAGATGTCGCCTCTTTCTTGGTGGGTTGGTCTTTCAGATTCTTCAAGTTTCCAGAACAACGTAATATAATGGAGGTGGACAGTTCTAAAGGTTTCGGAGATATTGACTAGAAGTGATGAATTGACTGTAGCAAGAGGCCCACATAGAGGCCCCCTATGGGTAGACTATATATACATATTAATGACACAACAGTTTCGATAAAGTTTGGTAGGAAAAGCTCCATGTTTTTCTCACCCCGATGCTCCCCGTCATAAGCATGTGCGGTTGTCTCAACATTCCCGACCTGTCACTTCTCTGATAATTGTCATTGGGGGTGTTTGGAAAGGCCACCATACAACATTTCTACAGCAGTGATGGTTGAACCATTTCGAGATCAAGTGCCCGAAGCCCAGTAACTTTTTCTAAAGTGTCAACATGGTAGTAACTTAACTTATTGCTTCATGCTTTGCCAAAGCTTGTTAAAGTATCAGAGACCTAAGGACCCCAATACAGGTGAAAGAATGTATGGTCCCCTGAACAGGGAGAATCATGGGTAGAGATAAGCGAACCCAACGTTCCCATTTGGAGGGTTCAGGTTTGGCTATGACCCAGGCATATTGCTGTTTGGCAGCCAATCCAGGGAAACACTTCTGGCCAATCATAGCCATGGCTAGTTGCTAAAGGCATCAATTTGCCAAATTTGCTGTTTGTCAGCCAAAAAGGCAATATACTTCAGGGTTGTGAGGCTTAACCTGATCCCAAATGGGAACACTGGGTCCACTGACCCAAGTTTCCCAATAGCTCCATACCGACCCTGTCCAAAACTTCTCTCTCTCTTACAGTCCAGGGCAGCCCAAGAGGAGTCACTTTAAAATAGTGCAGGACTACCTAGACTGCCTGGGATTACAGGAAGATTACATGTCTAGCAAACACTGCGCCTGGGAAACAGCCCACGTGCCCACAGAAAGGTCTCCGAGTGGCACTCGTGTCATAGATTCACCACTCCACCTAAAAATAAAATTCTGTCCTGATGTTGCTGTTGATCTCCTAGCATGCCCCATCAGGTCTAAGGTGGCCCATGGCTTCTTCAGGGAAGCTGGCTAGGTCTCAGGTGACAGTTATACCCCTTCCTCAACAGAGATAACATATGGGCCATGGTCTGTGGCGTTCAAACTTGACTGGGCCAGTAGATAAAGCAACTAAGGCTCCAAGAGTGGAACAGAGGACAACAGGCATGTAGACTGTTTATGAAGTACTTCTTGGTCTTCTTACCAGATATGGTCACTTGGATGTATCTAATATTTTTAGAATGTACCAATTTAGTGATTCATAACATCGAAACCCATGGGATTGGTTGCGTTTCGTCAGCATCTGCCAACAAATAAAAAAAAAATCCAACATGGCAAACCACTGTTTATAGATATCTTCTCTCCATTAGCATCTGGCATGATCTTTCATGTTGAGTAAAGATGGCTCCTGCTGGCAGAAAATAATCCCAATCCGACTTTAGCTGTACAAAGTTAAAGGCCAACGTCAACCATCATAAGATCCAATGCTACACATGACTTTAGGTAAATATTTTTTGTATATATCACCCTATTCCCTTACACTGCTCCCAATTCCCACTGGGGCTCATTTCTGCAAAGGGATTATCTGGGCTGTTGGACATTACTTGAAAAGAGCATTAATATTAGATCAATGAGAGCCCATCATCAAGACCTCACAGCGATAAGATGTTTCAGGTATAGGGTATTGAGGTAGAAGTGACTGGGGCTCAGGGCCCTGGGGTTGTACCCTCTTTCATCCAGCAGTGGCCGTTCTTCATTTTCGAAACCCCCGTTCACGGCAAACCACCATGATGTTCTGGACTGATGTGGTTTCCAGTTCCTTACCGCAACATCAACATTTTTGGGATAACCACTTAAATCTCGCTCCTCAAAAAAAAACAAAACCTTGGTATCAAATTTTGACAAAAACTACCATGAATGAATAGGATAATCAACATGGTCACAAAAAGTCAACGCCAGGTTACAGACTTTTATATTAATGGAGTAAAATTCCACTGTCGGAACTTATTCTTGAGTAAATTCCTGTCATGGTTTATGAAAAATAAAATCTACTGAGCAATGAATTTTTATGTGAGAAGTTCTATTGCAGGGATTTATACTTTACTCTAGCAATGGTGGTGGATTATGGGCCACCACCTCTTCTGGATCCTAGTACAATCTTTGTATAATTTGGAATAACTGATAACCATGTTGGTTGTCAACGTTCCCCTGCCTTATTAGACGAAAAAAGTTGATTAATACGTCCTGTTATGGATTATCCGGAGTCGTAGACTTCACGTCTCCTCGAGTCACTGATTGACCACAGCACATGATGTAACTATTTCTAATGCAGCCTCCAGCCTGGTCAGACAAAGACCTAAGGTCTGCTAAGACCAAATATCCAGGTCTGTAAGACATTGCCCCCCCCCCCCTTTTCATCTCTTCGGACACCCCCTCCCATTCCCACCAACCCTTTATGTCTACTTTTCTTTGGGCTAACACCCACTTTATCACTGCCAGCCAGGTCAGAGGCCGAGGAGGACTCATTCCTCCGGACCCTACTGTGTGTTAGGAGGTTTTTGCCTTTTCATTATGACATGACATCTCCTAACCTCCTGCCTCCCCCTCCCCAGACCATCCATCATTAGATATTAAGCCGTGAAAGTGTCTCTAAACAGTCTCATTGGATTTCAAGTGATTAAATAATGTTTAGATTCTGGTACTATTTATTTTAATAATACGGTTTAATGCATTGGATAATATTCATACCGTCCCGAGAAATGCTTAGATTAACTTTATTTATACAGTTCTGTAAACCTGACAGAGGATCCAAGGGATTGGGCGAGATGATAGGAGGTGGGAGAAGGGGAAAAAATATAAGCATGTATGGGAAATTTTATGTCATGGCCTGAAAAGTTAAACATTTTGGATGAAGAACACCTCTAGGTCTTGTGTATGGAGAGACTTCATAAAACAAGGACAAGCCATGTGAGGTCAAGATACCTATGCAAACTTTCCGAATTACAATTAGGTCTAAGCAGAAACATCTCAGTATATCACTAATGGTGGAACATTTCATCAACTTGTTGATTTAGGTTGTCCCATCCATCTTTGAGGGGTCATCACGGTTTTTCTACCATGTAGCTTTGTTGGCCACTGTGGACTTACAGACAGGTGTAGCCCAGTTCTCCCTTAGTGACAAAGTTGATTGATCTATCCTATAATAGATTGTAAGACTTTACAGTACCCATGACTATAATCCACTAGCTTGTTGCCAACCTCCATACTTCCAACGACTTACGAAGCCCACTCTGTTATCCCAACCTCTAGACATTATTAATTAAGTACTCAAACATCTTTTAGTCATCTCTATCTTGCTGTTAGTTTAGTTGTCTCTATCTTGGTCAAGTATTGTTCTAGGAGTCTACTTGACCCCAAAAAGATTAACTTGGTACAAGTTTTAAAAGTGGGTACCAGAGAAAAATCATTTGACCACTGAGCCCTATGTGAGTTATTTGCTCGATCATTGGGACATTGGTCACTGGTAGATGTCATAGGAAAGGAATTGAAGAACTGGGCTGCCACGGGTGCTCCCGCAATCTCTGTCTCCAATCGCTCTGCTCACCTGCCCTGGCTCCAGCGATGTCCTCTCTTGCTTATGTGGCTCGGCGTGCGCATCCCCGTCCCCTAGGGCGTGCTCGCGCCAGCTCGCTCAGATTTAAAGGGCCAGCACGCCAGTAATTGGCTCTGGCCTGTTATAAGTTTATGCCTCTTCCTGTGACCCTTGCCGGATCTTCAAGTCTTATCCATGAAGAAAAAGCTCCCATTATTCCTGCGTTCCTGTGATTCCTGCATTCCTGTGATTCCTGCGTGCCAGTCCGTTCCTGTTGTCCTGCGTTCCTGTTTGCCAGTCCATTCCTGTGGTCCTGCGTTCCTGTGTGCCAGTTCGTTCCTGTGGTCCTGCGTTCCTGTGTGCCAGTCCGTTCCTGTGGTCCTGCGTTCCTGTGTGCCAGTTCGTTCCTGTGGTCCTGCATGCCAGTCTGTTCCTGTGGTCCTGCGTTCCTGTGTGCCACCTCCTGCACTTCCTGACGTGAGTCCTGCTGTTTCCTGTATTACTACCTTGGCAGCCACGGCGGGCTAGTCGCACCTGTGGAACAACCTGGTGGTATCCCGCCGCACCAAGTACATCCCGCTTTGCGGCGGGCTCTGGTAAACACTGGGTTCCACTTAGACTCCAGTCCCAGGTCGGCTAGTACCACCTCCCGCGGTGGTCCAGAGGATCCACAGACTCCCTGTCCTGACATGGGCAAAGGATCTCCATTGACTGGACCCTTCACCAATGAGAAGTGTGATATTTGATGTGCTCAGAATTGACATTAAATGGGTTTTCCAGATTAATAAGAGTGACACATGATTCATGAGGTGAGTTATATCTTCTTAAACCCCTTTAAGAAGCCCATAAACATTGCTTTTTGTATGATAGTGCCCCTACTTTCCCTTGTGGCAGATGTTGTATGGTAGGTGTCACATTTCAATTGGCCGGATATCTTGGGTGAGCCTAGTATGTATTTGTATCAGGAGAACCAGCTGTTTGGTGGACAGCTTCCTGAAGAGTATGGCCAACTCTCCTCACACCAATTGTTTGTGTAAACTTTGGAGGAATTTACGATGAAACGAGAAACTGGAAATGTTATCCCCTCCTATAGCCAGTGCCCTCCGAACCCCAGAAAAGCAATTATGGCAGATGTTACCAAAGTAATTAACCCCATTAACTTCTGTGTGCGTGCGGCTATCTATTCTGGATGACAAGTGCAGACATTAATCTCATGATGCCTGAGGCTGGACCCTTTTATATCCCTATGTCCTCATCCTCACTTAATGAGTTATAAATCCTTGACATTCAGGAGCCTCGGAAAAAAAAAAATTCAAGTGACCCTCCACATGGGATATGCCATGAATAGTCAACATTGCGTCATCCATTGTGTTGGGGGTGTCTCCACTAGGGCTCTCCTTAAATATGCGCTGACTTCTTACGGACAGCTTCAGGAGCGTGAATGTGACGGCGTTCCTCTAGAAGTCAGTGGCAATTTTAGGGTGAGGAAGCTTCAGGTGAACCAGGGAAATGGAATCATTGACTACTCACGCCCAATTTTTAATAAAATACTGTTTTGTGAGTGGAGGGTCACTTTAAGGTTGACACCCTAATTTTCTATGATAAGTGTTTAAAATTACACCTGCACCGACAACGTAAGTTGAAAAGAGCACCTCAAGCTATCTATAAAGGCCCTCTTCTGCAAGATGGTGCTGGTGGGTCAGGGATAGCTGAGGGTAGTGAAGTTCTTTATGTTCTTACTGTATTAACCAGAAAGCAGATGTCTGTCCGAGTCCTGGTCAAACTGCAGATCCGATGTCCAATGTCGGAGGTATAATACAATGGCTTTAGGGTGGAGGAGCACCAGCCGGTGGCTTGACTCCGATACACTCTTTGTAAGGACAGTTTACTAGTTCTTCTAGTTTATTGATTAACCAATATCTCTTCTCCCACAGTCAGGGCTAAACTTGAGGGTCCATGTCTTTTAGGGGGCACATAAGCTGGCTTTTCTCTACATGAGGTAAACCCAGTGTCGGACTGGCCCACCAGAGTACCGGAGGATCCTCCGGTGGGCCCTGGCTCAACTCAATACTTAGCCCCAGAGGTCCATCAGAAAACACCACAATTTGGAGGCTGCTAGGGTATATTTCCTGGGGATAATGAAGAGTGGGTCCCCAGATTGATTTTCTCTGGTGGGCCTATGGAAACCCAGTCCAACACTGGGTGAACCTAATTGAAATGAATACATTATAGTCGTGCCTCTGGTACAAATTTCAGTAGTGGCCATATTGGTATTAATTAATCTACATGCTGAGAACTAGAAACGCAACCTTTGGGTTACTCCCTCTCTGGGTTTTTTTTCAAAAATTCTCAGTTCCTACTCTATGTGTCGAGGTATCGAATGCAGGGATCCATTTTGCCGAAGTGGTAGAGCTGACAATTCCAAGAGGAAGGACTCTTCACGACTGAAGATGAGGATACTTAAAAGGTCAAAGGCCACCAGTAAAGCTCCCGACTCTGTCAGAGGAAAAACTCATTAACGTCAGACAGTTTGTACAGGAGACTTACTATGCACATGAGGAATGGTTTTTAAAGCTGGCCCAGTAGGAGACTTTCCACACAGATTTATGAGTTTGGGACCACCTTCATGACAGGCATCTCCTGCAGCCTCTAGGTCAAGGATGTGTCAGTATTTATTGCGTGATGACTAAGTGCTTGAGAAAACATCTACAAAGTATGGCCAACAGGTTGTGAGCTGGGGCTATGTTAGTCAGGGCAGGACCTTTCTGCAGGCAGCATTCCTTTGAGGTGGCTGGCCCCTGAAGGAGGGCTGAGAAGCTTTGAAATCTCAGTTTAGGTTATTTGTCTGAAATGTTCAATTCTCTATGGAGACCCGAAGGCGGCTCCTGTAGCAGCCTTGGTGGCCATCTTGTTCTTTCTATTTCAAAGGGAGACACCATCAAATAACACTAAACATCTCAGCTCCCTTGACACTTGTAGGTGTGACTTGTTTCTAACATCTCAGAATAGAGAAATGGAAGACCTTCTGGTCTTCTGGAAGAATTGTCAAGTCTTCCTCATACTGAGAACCCCTCTCCCCCCAAAAGAAACCCGAAGCTACACAAATTTCCACTGTAGCTCGAAGCCAGGGTCACCATCAGTCTGAACCTCACCATCAATATGTCCTATATTGGGGGCACACCAGGCCTTATATTCTTGCTGTGGTGGTGAGACTTTAACCACGGTTAATGGGGACAGCTCTGAGTGACACATGATTCGTCAAATTCTTGTGGGATCTACTAAAATACATCAGTTCCCAAACTTTAATATCATTTTGTTGAGGTCTCTTTTTGTCTTTGGTAAAAGACACATTTTGGAGGCCTACGATGTTCATAAAGCCTGAGAAATCAACGTGTGGTGGGATTAAAAAAGGGTCTGTGGGTAAATCTAGGGCCTCAGGATGATTTGTTGAGAGATGGGAAATTCTATGCCGAACATTACCCAAGAACTTTAAAGGGGTGTAGATGTAGAAAAAATGGGGTGCGGTTTGCGGCCCAAACTTCAGCATGGTGCTTTGTAGAATCCCTATGAGGCCTACAGTTTATTATTCTGTTATATAGGTGCTCATTGTACAGAGGCATTTTAGTATTGATTTGCTACGGCATATGATAGTGCTATATAAATAAAGATTATTATTATTGTATGGCACTATTATGCAGTCACTATATGAGTGTATGGTATCATTATTTAGGTTCTGTCTTGCATCCTTGTGGTGTGGCATGACCCGGGCAGTTAAAGGCAATGATATTTTGGCGGTATAGGATGTTATAAATGGGCATTGTATACAACCGTTATCATATAAAACCGCTATACAAAGACTCTATTAGAGGACTATATGTGGGATTGATAGGGCGCTGTATGGATTGCTATTTGTGCCGTTTGGGTTGTTATTTGGATACGGTTTAGTGCTATTATTTGTGAACCATACAGTGGTTTTATAGAATCAAATCCTTAGATAAATTATGGTAAAGAATTGTGAAAAATGAAGAAATATGTGAACCCTTTTGTCCCCGATCAGCTCTTCTGCTATGACAGGGTTAAACTATGGTCTCCTGGAGGCAGAAAAGGGTGGGCACCCTACACCCCCTGCTGGTTGTGTCACTCCCATAAAGCAATCAGTAATATCCATCCCAAAGCCTGAGGTAAAGCTATTGTATAGACCTGCTTTACATAGGAAAAGCCGAGACACAGAGGGAAGAAGCCGAGCCGGGAGGATAATGGCTGAAAGGAAAAGACACATCCTCAGAGAAAGGAAAACTTTACCATCATCACTCATAGAGGTTCAGTCACCCCAGGAGAGAAGAATGGGGCAACCCCCCCCCCCCCAACCCGGTGACAATCTATCAGGGCATCCGTCACCTCATGGCAGGGCTCCGGCCTACACTAATCAGTCTCTATAGGGTTTCCAAAACAGCTTTGTCCTCATGTTAATGGCTAAACCTTCCCCTGGAAAAGTGACTGGATCCTGGGGAAACCAAATACAGAGGGGACATGGGAATAGGATTATAACATTAAATTATATATGTCTTACTTGTCAGCCTGTCCTGTACCTCATGTCCAGCATAATGACACTGACCCAAGACAGGGACACGCTGACACTTGGGGGACAGGACGGGGACACGCTGACACTTGGGGTACAGAGCAGGGACACACTGACACTTGGGGGGGTACAGGACAGGGACACGCTGACACTTGGGGGACAGGACAAGGACACGCTGACACTTGGGGGGCATGACAGGGAAAAGACTCCTGACACTGGGGGGACCACATTGGGGTCAGGACAACGCTGACACTGGGGGGGGCATGACAGGGGACAGGGACACGCTGACACTTGGGGTGCAAGGACAGCGGACACACTGACACTTGGGGGGGAAGGACAGGACACTCTGACACTTGGACAACGGACCAGGACCGCTGACACTTGGGGTCAGAGCAGGGACACATGACACTTGGGTACAGGACAGGGACCACTGACCTTGGGACAGAACAGGGACACGCTGAACACTTGGGGGAAGGACAGGACACGCTGACACGTGGGGACAGGACAGGGACACGCTGGACACTTGGGGGACAGAACAGGGACCGCACACTTGGGGGACAGGACAGGACACGCTGACACTTGGGACAGAACAGGGACAAACGCTGACACTTGGGGCGACAGGGACACCTGAACATTGGGACGGAAGGGACAAACGCTGCACTTGGGGGACGGGACGGGACACACGACACTGGGGGCACTAACATGGGACAAAACGCTGACACTTGGGGGACAGGACAGGCGACCTGACACTTGGGGGACAGGACAGGGGCACGCTGACTTGGGGACAGGACAGAGACACGCGACACTTGGGGGACGGGACCGGACACTTGGGGACAGACGTCACACGACACTTGGGTACAGAGCAGGGAACGCTGACACTGGGGGACAGGACAGGGACGCTGACATTGGGGGACAGAGGACGCGCGACACTTGGGGACAGAACAGGACACGCTGACACTTGGGGGACAGACGGGACACGCACTGACACTTGGGGACAGACAGGGACACGCTGACACTTGGGGGGACAGGACCGGACACGCTGACACTTGGGGGACAGGGCGGAAGCCTACACTTGGGGGACCAGGACAGGGACACGCTGACACTTGGGGGTCAGACAGGGAAACGCTGACACTTGGGGAACAGGCAGGACCGCTGACACTTGGGGACAGGACAGGGACACACTGACACTTGGGGGACAGGACAGGGACACGCTGACACTTGGGGGACAGGACAGGGACACACTGACACTTGTGTAGCAGGACACGCTACCCTTGGGGAAACAGGCAGGGACACACTGACTTGGGGTACAGGACAGGGACACGCTGACACTTTGGGGGACAGGACAGGGCAACCGCTACACTTGGGGGACAGGACAGGGACACGCTGACACTTGGGGGACGACAGGAACCGCTGACACTTTGGGGACAGGCACATGGAGCAGACACGCTGGCAGCCTTGAGGTGACAGGACAGGTGACACACGCTGACACTTGGGGGACAGGACAGGACACCTGACACTTGGGGTACAGGACAGGGACACCCTGACACGTGGGGGACGGACAGGACGACTGCTACACTTGGGGGACAGACAGGGACACCGACACTTGGGGGACAGGACAGGGACAACTTACAACTTGGGGACAGGACGGGACACGCTGACACTTTGGGGACAGGACAGGACAATGCTGACACTTGGGGGACAGGAGAGGGACATGCTGACACTTGGGGGACAGGAGAGGGACACGCTGACACGTGGGGGGGCAGTTGGGTGACAATTGGGGTGTTTGGTAAGTGAAGCAGTGACATCTGGCAGTCAGATATGGAGACAGTATGGGGTGCGGTCCCCTCTCGGGGTGTCGGGCAGGTTACGGGGAGGTCACTGGGCACTTTGATGAATGTGTGATCAGCCTGTGTTAATAGTCAGTGACAGGCGCAGATGTCGGATCCCTCGCTATCAGCAGGACGCGCTCATTCACATGCCGCCACCTATCCGCTAATGAGCCCATCACTGCCGCTGCTGCCGTCTGCCCGGGACGCTTTCCCTGAGCCAATCAGCAAGCGGTTACAGATCAGCAGAGCGTTCCCTGACATTGTATACATGAGAACATGGCGGCTCGTACCAAACACACAGGGAGGATACAGTACTAGGAGCTCTGGGCAGGAGTCTAGGGCCACATCTGCAGCCAGTGTTAGGTATTGTCCATGGAGAGACGTGTAATCAGCCCTCTGTGTGTGTTGTTAGTAGCAGCAGGACTGTGATGTATGGATTCATATTCTATTAGTATTGCTGGGGGCGTGTCCTTTCACTGCTGTGCTCTGTGCTCTCTGCGGCCACTGTTAGGTATTGCCCCTGGAGAACTGTATTGGTTTATGTTTTACGTAGCATCAACATTCATTTATCTTCCAGCATTGTAGCCTCTCCTCACACTGCTGTGCTCTTGGCACTCTGCAGTTCGCTGCCCTTCTCTTGAGTAAAGGCTTTGCAATGCTTCCAGTTGAGATACTAGAGCAGTGAAATCAATGTGTAGGGGAGGGGCTGTGCAGCATTTCAATGCTGAGAGCTCAGAGCACAGCAGTGTGAGGACATGCTGCAATCCTGGGCTATAAATGCATAGTACACAGTCCTGCTTAGCTGTCACACCTGAATCGGTAAAGAAATCCAGATGTGATGGAGATAACAGATCGCAGACACTTTATTGATCTCTTTTGTGTGGCGAAGTGCTGCCCCCTACTGTTGTCATGGTAGAACATTTAGTCTGTTACGTTTGATAGATATATAGACAGGAGATAGATGATAGGCATCTTCACCCGGGGATTCAAAGAGCAATACATCCTGTGCCTACAAAAGTCCACATGCAGGAGGCCCCTTTAGGATAGGGGGCCCTGGGCAAATGCCCAGTTTGCCGCCCCCAGTCCGGGTCATTGTGTCACCCTATGTGATTATATCCTAATATAAGGAATATATCAGTATTTTAAGCCTATTTCATAAATTGTATCTAATCTAAAGCACAAAATAAAAATGCAAATGAGATCATTGTAAAAGACACTGATCAAAATTCGAGAAAACTTTCAGATACCTGCAAGTTATTGGTGTTAATCTGACACCAGGTGCTAATTTTCTTGATTATCGGATAAACCCGATGTAACTGGTGCAGAACTTTTTACTGACTTTGAAAAAATGTTGTGTTGTTCCAAAGATACGGAAACGCTCCGGCAGCAGGTTGTACAGATGAAGGACAAAAGGGGTGACCCTATCAGCCACAGCAAGAGAAATTTGTCTGTGATTTCTAGAATTTTGCATCTTTACAACATCACAAATTCATTCAATCCCCTTAAAAGATTAGGGTCACTTCCGAAAAAGACAAATGCAAGAGAGGACAGCATAATGCGGAGAATCTCCATGGGTAATTGTTTCTTCACTGCAGCATGGAATTGCTCACTGGTTCAGCACGGAACAGGGTAAGGATCTGTGGTTCAGTGTCTCCACGTTTAAGATTATTTGGACTCAAATTTTGGCGCACGCGATCGGATTGTGGCACATCGGCGCCGGCATGCACGCAATGGAAATCGGGCCGAGCGAAAACCCGACAGATTCGGAAAAACCACCGCATTTTAAAAAAAATAAGTGTCGCTGTACTCGCGCTTACCTTTACTTGGTCCGGCTTGGTGAGGATCAGTGCATTCCGGGGAACTTCAGCGCAGCAGCGCCACCTGGTGGACGTCGGAGGAACTACCTTAGTGAATCGCCGGAAGACCCGAATCCACTGCAGAGAACGTGCCGCTGGATCGCGAATGGACCGGGTAAGTAAATCTGCCCCCATTATGTTCATTGAGAAACTGGGGAAAGACTGAACCTAAAGTGTGCAGAGAAGTCAGTGAAAGATGGTGGAGTAAGTGTCATGGTTTGGGGAATGTTTTCTACAGCAGGAGTTGGATCTCTCATACAGCTACAGGCAGAGTGAATACAAGTATCAGAAGCTTCTTCAATGACAGATGGCTCCTTCTTTGTGTTCTTCACTCAGTCAGTAGCAATTTTCATGCAGGACAATGGCCCCTGTCACACGGGTAAAGCCGTTTTTTGAAACAGAAAACATTTGAAAAATGAAAGATCCCAGAGTCCTGATCTAAACCCAATTTAAAAACCCCAGAAAATCATTGGTGACAAAGTTCTGGCCAAAAAACCCACAACAGTCACTGATCTATGGAGGAGACTGGAAGAAGAGCGGAACAGATCCCAGCAGAGCCGAGAGACTAGTGATGTCCTGTGGCCGGTGCGGAGGTCCTGTGCTCTCCCTACTGATTGGTGACTGGTGGGACCTTCAGAGAATGTCATTATAATCTTTCTCTGCGCTCCAGTCATTGCTCTTCTCTAATTAGGATCAAACTGTTTTTATGTGGAAAAAAGGTTTTATGTTGATACTTTGGTAATTGTGTAAATCCCTGTTCTAGTGACCTGGAGACCCCTTACACAAATCCATGAAACGTTCATCAATGGAGATGACATTATTCCCGAAAAAAATCAAGTGACCGGATTCTCTTATTCCCCATTGTGTGTGTGTTGTGGTCTTGTCTATGTCTTGTCTCTGTATAGCGTTGTATGTTTGCTGTATTTAGTCCTCTGTACATGTGTAATTAGTGTTTTATGTGTGTGTTGTGAATTCTGGGGATGGGTCACCCCCCCCCCTCGTCACTGTCCCCCTTAGGGCCTGACCCATAACATAAAGTATTGTCTGTGGCTCAGCTGTTAGGAAAAAGCACTTAGCAAAGGAAATGGCTCCGATGTGTGAAGAGGCCGGCGCTCCCATGAGAGAAGCTCTGTCCTCCTAGGCCGTGTCATGACCATGTGTCACTTAGGCACAAGTGTTTGTATGTAGGTGGCAGCTGATGTCCTAGTGTCTTATCCGTCCCTCAGTGGGATCCTCATCATTAACCCTTTCCGTACCTTTTCCACAAACAACCTCACCCATATCTAAGACTACGAGCCGATTGGCCACCACTCTATAGGCCGTGTCTGGTATTGCAGCTCAAACCCCTCAATGTTTAGGGCGAAGCAGCTATCGGCTTGTTGCTATTGAAAGTGTTTGGTTGTCGTCTGAGTGAGGACCTGAAGATCCATGAAGAACTGGAATTAGTCTTCCTAAAAAAAACTGCGACAGACGTGTGTTTTTATATTGAACTTAGCTCCATGAACAGCTGAAGGCCAATAGTTATGGTGCACATTCTGAGGATCCCTGAAAAAGTGGAAAAGATGCCCAGAAACAGCACCACACTTGTCTACAGGTTGTGTCTGGTATTGCAGATCTGATTCATTGACCTCACCGAGTGGGAAGGAACAGCTGTCGGTCTTCAAGATGTAGGGTAAGATCATCGTCTAGTCATAAATCCCAACTACATGAAAAAAAAATCAGAAACCTGTGGATTCCTTGAAGATATCCAGATAGTCAACCAGACTTTTTATTGTGAGGAACAGTTATCAGTATAAAGATATTAGGGCAGATTTACTTACCCGGTCCATTCGCGATCCAGCGGCGCGTTCTGTGCGGTGGATTCGGGTCCGGCCGGGATTCACTAAGGTAGTTCCTCCGACGTCCACCAGGTGGCGCTGCTGCGCTGAAGTTCCCCGAAATGCACTCAAGTTCACCGGCCTATTCCTAGTGAAGGTAAGTGCAAGCTCCGCGACACTTTTTTTAAAAAAAGCGGCGGTTTTTCCAAATCCGTCGGGTTTTCGTTTGGCCACACCCCCCCCCCTTTCGGTCGCGTGCATGCCAGCACCGATGCGCCAAAATCCGATCGTGTGCGCCAAAATCCCAGGGAAATTCAGGGGAAATCGGTGCAAAACGGAAATATTCGGGTAACACGTCGGGAAAAAGCGAGTCGGGCCCTTAGTAAATGACCCCCATTGGGATAATAAGGTCATTATCTAATCAATTGTACTGGGAAGAACAAGAACCTGAGGATCCTTCAAAAACTAGAACCATGGAAGGAGATTCCAAGAAACAGCACCACACTAATGGTCATGTCTTCTACTCAGGGAAAGCTGTCGGCCTGTAGCTAGTCAAATTATATGGTTTAGGTCTAGGCGTATAAGTAAACTGTTCTGGGAAGAACAAGAACCTGAGGATCCTTCAAAAACTAGGACCATGGAAGGAGATTCCAAGAAACAGCGCCACACTAATCTAAAGTTATGTCTGATGCTGAGGAACAACTGTCTGCCTACAGCTATGGAAAGTGTTAGGTGAGAATCTAGTCATACATCAAAACCGTATGAGAAGAACAGGGACCTGTAGATCCCTCAAAACTAGGATCATCGGAGAGGATTCCAAGAAACAACACCACACTAATGGTTATGTCTGGTACTCAGGGATATCTGTCGGCCTGTAGTTAGTCAAATGATATGGTTTAGGTCTAGGCGTATATGTAAACTGCATTGGGAAGAACAAGAACCTGAGGATCCTTCAAAAACTAGGACCATGGATGGAGATTCTAAGAAACAGGACCTCAGTAATCTAATGGTTATGTCAGGTAATGAGAGACAGTTGTCAGCTTGTAAATATTGAGAGTGTAGGGTCATAATCTAGACATATATCTCAACTACATGGGAAGAACAGAAAGCTGTAGATCCTTCAAAAAGCTAGGGTGATGGTAGATGGCTCTCAGAAACACTAGTTGTCTACTGGTTATGTCAGGTCATAGTTGTTGGCTTGTAGATATTGAGAGCATAAAGTATCTAGTCATACATCTAAAAAGCATAGAACGGTAACCTAGATCATTCAAAACCAGGATTATGGGAGAGGATTCCATAAAACATGCGTGTTTGGTACGGAGGAACAGTTGTGGTCCTACACATATTGAAAGTGCAAGGTCATAATCTAGTCATACATCCCAACCACATGGGAAGAACAAGAAACTGTAGATTCCTCAAAAACCAGGATCATGGAAGGGGATTCCAAGAAACAGCACCACGTTAATGTAATGGTTATGTCTGGTACTGTAGAACAGCTGTCTCTAGGTGTATCTTCCAACTGTCCGGGCATGAACAAGAACTTGACTTGGGCCATGGAAGAAGGTTCCAAGAAACAAGAACATCATCAATCTAATCGCTGCCTACAGCTATTGAAAGTATAAAATCAAAGTCATATATGACATGGGAAGAACAGGAACCTGTAGGTCCCTCAAAAATAGGATCATGGGAGATGTTTCCATGAAATAGCACCTCACTTATCTAATGATTATGTCTGGTACTGAGGAACAGCTGTTGGCTAACAACTATCAAGAGCGTAAGATCATAATCTAGTCACATGCTGTGTGCTCAACTCATTGGGATCTCAACTGTATTAGGAAGAACCAGAAACTGTGAGTCCTTTAAACATTAGGACCAGGAAAGAACATAATAAGAAACGGCACCAAAATATTCTAATGGTTATGTCTGGTACTGATGAACAGCCGTCGGCCTATAACTAGCCAAATTATATGGTTTTGGTTTAGTCATATATCCCAAATGTATTGGAAAGAACAGGAACCCAAGGATCCTTCAAAAACTCGGATCATGGAAGAAGACTCCAAGAACCAGCACCACAATAATCTAATGGTTATGTCTAGCACCGAGGAACATCTGTAGAAGGTGTAAGATCATAGTCTAGTCATACATCCCAACCGAATGGGAAGAACATGGACCTGTAGATCCCTAACAAAATAGGACCATGGCAGAGGATTCTAATGGTTGTGTCTGGTACCGTGAAACAGCTGTCGGCCTAAAGCTGGTCAAATTATATGGTTTGGTCGTCATAAATGTTCCAATTGTACTGGGAAGAACCAGAACCTGAGGATCCTTCAAAAAACTAAGACCATGGAAGAAGATTCTAAGAAACAGGACCTCAGTTATCTAATGGTTATTACAGATCGGCTTCATTCACATCAGTTAGTAGGGAGGAACAGTTGTCGGCCTATAGCTATCAAAGCCTTATGGAGAAGAGTCATCTATGGTGCCCTAAAAACTGGGATCAAAGGAAAATAGGAGACACATGATGGTTGCACCGGAATTGCAGATAAGCTCTATAGCCATTAAAACCGGGTCCCCCGAAACACAGTTCTCTAGTGGTTATGTTGGGAAGAGCAACTGTCGGTCTATAGCTATCAAAACCGCATGGAGAAGAAGAGGAATTTATGGACCCCCAAAAATTTGACGAACGGTAAAGAATCACCTTCAGTCTTGGTGTTGGTGGTGGTGGGGTCTATCATGAGCCACTCAGAAGTGTCCGGACTTGTCCAATCTCTTAAATTTACCCAAAACATTTGTTGGTTTACCCACAACAAATAAAGGAGCCCTCCACCCCCCCTCCCCTCCTCCAGCTTCTTATCAGTTAATGAGATAATTGGTTCTTCAATTAGGAGCCAGTGTCTCACAAATGAAGCCGATTTGCATGATGTTTGTATCTCGGCCCTTCCTAAATATTGCGGGACAGCAGGGGCATTCTACATTAGGGGTTTGGGGAGGGGGTCAGGTATGTTACTAATCCTCCACAAAGTCAATTACAGCTAAAGCCGTTACCTTTGTAGATGGGAGATCTGCTCCGGGCAATGGGGGGGAGAGGGGGGGGGGTGCATAATCTCATTAGTGGATGATTCTTTACACAGTCAATGGTTTTCTCTACCCCATGGGAAGGGGGAATGAGGCTGATAAGACCAGGAATGGGATCAGGTTAACTTGTCCTCATCAGGATGCAAGTCAGGTAGTCAGAGAGAGCCGGGATAGGACTGACATAGGGAGCCGTGATGTCATCATAGGAAAGGGTTGTGATGTCATAGAGAGAATTAGGACACATTACACTGAGCATAACATCAACATAAATCCTCTAATCTGACGACCAACAGTCCAGGAGAGAAGCAGATGTAATCCGACGGGTCTAAACTTCACGGTGGAGCTTGTTGGTGCCTTAGTTTGGCAACAGTGATGTCATCTAGCAAGGTTCATGATGTCATAGAGAAGATTAGGGCGCATCAGGCTGAGCACACATCCATATGACATAAATCCTCTAATCTGCCGACCAATGGTCCAGGAGAGAACCAGATGTAATCCAACGGGTCTTAAAGAGAACCCAAAATAACCCACTAAACTAAATATATTTTCATAAACTGCCATTAGAGAGCATTGCCTCTATCCCTTCATTGTCCCTCTACATGCCTGTAACCCTAAGCAATGAGGTCCTAAAGCTGTATGCAAATGACCTGTGAAATGTCCAATAAGTCATTATCAAATTCAAGCTGTCCAGCTTATTCATGAGTGGGAGGCACAGCCACACCCCCAGTGCTAGACTGACAGCCTGTATAATGGTGTAATGGCTCCTCCATGTGCTTCCTGGTGCTGGCGCCTAATCCTCTCCTGTGTGATACTGTCTGCTGAGCTGTGTATCTAATCCCATCATGTGTGATACTGTCTGCTGAGCTGTGTATCTAATCCTCTCCTGTGTGATACAGTCTGCTGAGCTGTGTATCTAATCCTATCCTGTGTGATACAGTCTGCTGAGCTGTGTATCTAATCCTCTCCTGTGTGATACAGTCTGCTGAGCTGTGTATCTAATCCTCCCCTGTGTGATACAGTCTGCTGAGCTGTGTATCTAATCCTCCCCTGTGTGATACAGTCTGCTGAGCTGTGTATCTAATCCTCCCCTGTGTGATACATCTGCTGAGCTGTGTATCTAATCCCCTCTTGTGTGATACAGTCTGCTGTTGGAGCTGTTTGTATTTAATCGCTCTTCCTGTGTTGATACCAAGTTCTCTGAGATTGTGTTATGTCTATTCCTCTCCTGTGCTGTGTGATCACCAGTTCTGTGCTTGAGCTGGTTCTAATCTTCCGGGATGCAGTCTGGATGAGCTGTGTTATTCGTTTAATCCTCTCCTGTGTGATTTTACAGATGCTGGAGCTGTGTATGTCTAAGTTGTAGATATGTGATTACTGTCTGAAAGTGTAATTCTGTTATGACTCATCCTGTGTCGATACAGTCTACTGAGCTGTGTATCTAAATCATATGTGATTACTGTCTGAAAAATGTTGATATCTATTCTGTCCTGTGTGATTCAGTCTGTTTGAAGCTGTTAGTTGTATTTAATCCTATCCCGATGCTGTGATTACAGTTGCTGAGAGCTGTTTGTATCTAACTCCTCTCCTGTGTGAAATACATCGTCTGTGAGGGCTGTGTATTAATCTCTCCTGTGTGGATACTGACTATCTCCATCTACTGTATCCTCTCGGCAGGCGGTCTCTGTACAGCACCTGCCACCTAGTGGGGGTTTAGAGTCGTTCCTTTATGACCAGTCGCAGCCCCTAAGCAGCAGGAGAATGGTCTCTGCTGGAGGTTTAATCACATTTATGTGTCAACCTATTTCCATTTTCCATACCTCTGCTTGCTGTAAGTGAATGTGTCCATTCATCTGTTTTTTTTTGTTTATTTAAGAAGATGTAGGTGGCTTGAAATACGATAGCAGGTTGTTGGAATGTTGTTTGTCCCATGTAGGGATGACGGCCCCGGTGGGTTTCCCGCACCTCCTCCCCTGTTTCCGTGCTGTAGGGTTGTCAATCAGAATTTCAGTGAATCCAGTATGGGGACATCCCCTTTAAGCTGCTATTCCTGCAATGTATAAGGAGAGACACCAGGAGGCGCAGGCTTGTGGGCAACACGAGGGGACCATTGCAATTTTATTCCCCCACGGTCTGGTCCCTGTCATTAAAAGACATGGCTTTGTTACAAAAATGGATGGGTCTCGCCAGGATGGGTGGATGTACGGGTGGTTGTGGTTTCATTGTGGTTGTTTGATTTTGCCTGTGTCTTGCCGGTATCGATCAGTACTTCCGACTGTTCCCGGCGCTTTAGGGTAGGCCCCTCCATCGTGGTCCTGGAGGTCTCTTCCGACCGAGGAGGTGGGCCCGCCTCCCCATCTACAAGATACAGACAGGTGCAGGTTAAAGTACACTCATAGAGACACTGGCAGGAAGTCCCTGGAGATTCTGTGTATCCCTACTGCTGTGTGTGCTGTTTGGGTAGTAGCAGCAGGGGATTGTTGAAATATGGATTTATATTTCCGGGATTTGTAAGGCTGGACTTGTCTGCCCCAATGCTGTGCTTGCTTGTTCACAATGTTCGGTACTATTCATGGAGATTCTGTGTCCATTCCCATTTTAACTGCTTTATGTTTGTGCTGCTAGTCGCAGCAGGAGCTTGACATAGGGCTTATATTCAGGATTGTTCGTGGAATATTCCTGCCCTGCTTGTGCTCGCGTTGTTTATGTGTTCTTGTGTACTGTCCTGGGGAGATCCCTTTGTGTCATCCATACTGTGGGGTGCTGTTGTATTTGTTAGTCGCAGCAGGACTGTTTGCACTCTGGACTTTATATTCCCGGCTTTGTCGCTCTGTACAGTTCTGCCACTGCTGTTGCTTTATATGTTCCCAGGTGTTCTGTACTGTCCCCTTGGGTGATTGGTGTGCGATCCCTACCTGCGTGTGTTTGCTGTTCGTCCGCCGCCGGACTGTAATACTATTGGATTAGTCTTCCAGGATTGTAGCTGGCCCATGTCCTGGCCCATCTGCTGTGCTTCTGGTTCACAGTGTTCGTGTACTGTCCCTGGTTGATTGGGCTGTTGTCATAATCCATACGTGCTAGAGTCCAGGTGTGTGTGTTGTTAGTAGCAGCTAGGATCTGTGAAATATGGAGTTTGTATTCCAGGGCTTTGTTAGCTGGGGACTTGTCCTGCCACTTGCTGTGGCGCTCTCTGTTCACCAGTGTTCTGTACTGTCCCCTGGGAGATTTGTGGTCAATCCATACTGCGGGTGTGTGCTTGTAGTCGGGCCTGGCAGGCACTGGAAAACGCATCTTCTGGATTTATCTTGTGCCAGGATTGTAGTGACATGTCCTGCCACCAACTTGCATGTGCTGTTGCTTTTGTTCAGACAATGTTCTGTACTGTTACACCTGGAAGATCTGTGTCATCTCCCTTATGGCTTGGTCTTGTGCTGTGTGCAGTCAGCTGACACGCAGGACTGTGCAAATGGATTTATATTCGTGCGGCTTTGGTAGTCTGGATCATGTTCATGCCACTGCTGTGCTTGCTCTACAGGTTCACAATGTTCTGTACGGTCCCTGGAGATCTGGAGTGTTCATATCCATTACTGATGGATTGCGTGTGCTGACTAGTAAGGCAGCAAAGGACTGTGAAAATATGGATTTAGGTTCCAGGGATTGTAAGCGGGACATATCCGCCAGTGTGTGCTCGCTCTGTCAGTGTTCTGTGACTGTCCTGGAGTATCTGTGTCATCCCCATACTGCCTGGGTGTGATGTTCGTTAGCCGGTCCGGAGACTGTGCAATTGAACTTCTGGATTTTTATATTCCATGGATTGTAGGCTGGGAACCATGTTTTGTCCTTTGCCACTGCCTCCGGTTGCTCCTGGTTAGACCCCAGTGTTCTGTACGTGTCCCTGGTGGCATTTGTGTCGTCCATATGGTTGTTGTGTGCTGTTTAGTAGCAGGCAAGGCGACCTGTGATATCTGGAGTTTGATATTCCAGGATTGTAGGCTGGGCCTGTTCTTGCTACTGCTGGTGCCGTTTGCTCTGCGTTCCCAAATGTCTGTAACTGTCCCTGGAGATCGGTGTTGTCCATAATTGCTGTGGGTGTAGCTGGCTAGTAGCAGCAGGGCAACTGTGGGCAATATGGACTTATATTCAGGATGTTGCAGGCTGGGAACAGTCCTGCCACTGCTGTGCTCGCTCTGTTCACAATGTTCTGTACTGTCCCTGGAGATCATGTATTCATCCTTTTTGCAAGCTGTTAGTAGCAGCAGGACTGTGATACAAGGATGTATGTTCAGGGATTGTACGGTGGTCACGCCCTCACACTGCTGTGCTCTGCACTCTCTGCAGCCAGTCTTTGGTATCGATCTGTGTCATCATACCTTTAGACCTTTGCATGTGTTGTTAGTAGCAGAAGCAGGACTGTGAAATAAGGATTTATATTCCAGGATTGTACAGGGGGTTTGTCCTCACACTGCTGTGCTCTGTGCATTCTGCATTATTATTAGTGTATTTTACCTGGTATCTGTGAAAATTGAGTTACATTCCAGGATTGCAGCCGGACGTGCACTAGTCCACTACAACTCTCATTTAGAGCTGACGGAAGGGGCTGTGAATCAAAGAAATGTTCAGAGCACAGCAGTGTGAGGATGCATCCCTGATGCTGCATTTGCACACCTACTGCTACTAACAACATACACAGAGGAACGATAACACATCAGAGCTGCATAAAACCTGTCCTGTAAGTAATGGCACTGGGGCAGTGTCCTCACACTGCTGTGCTCTGTGCATTGTACTACCACACAGCCCTTCAAATCCGCTCTTAGTAACATTTTTAAGCTTCTGGGTCAATGCTACATCCAAAGAAAAGGGGATGGGAGGGGCTGTGCATCTGCTCAATATACAGAGCACAGCAGTGTTAGGATAGCAGAAAGTAGCTACAATCATGGAACGTAAATCCACATTGTACAGTCCAGCTGCCACTCTAACAAACCTAAAGGTACAATTACATATCTCTCTAGGGATACAATCTAACACTGCTTTTGAAGAGCACAGCCCTGTGTGGGCATGTACACAGTCCAGCTACAATCCTGTAACATAAATCCAAATTTTACAGTCCTGACGCTACTAGCGTCAGACACATAGGTATGATTGCACATCTATCCAGGGACAAGAAATAACACTGCTTGCAGAGAGCACCAGTCAAAGCAGTGTGAGATTATGTACACAGTCCAGCTACTTTCCAGGAATATAAATCCAAAATGTTACAGTCCTGACACTACTCACAACATAGACACATGGGTATGATTTGAACATCTCTCCAGTGACAAGACATAACACTAGTTTGCAGTGAGCACCAAGCAAAGCAGTTTGAGGGCATGTTCACAGTCCAGCTACTTTCCTGGAATATAAATCCATATTTTACAGTCCTGCTGCTACAACATGAACATGCATAAAGGTCCGATTACTTACCTCTCCAGTTACAACACCTAACACTACTTGCAGAGATCATAGAGCACAGCACTGTGAGGGCATGTAGACAGTCCAGCTACAATCCCGGAATATAAATATATAAGTGGATCCCACTTCAAGGGCTCCAGTGTGGTTGGGTGATGGGTATTAGGTCAGTACCTGGATTTCCTTTTGTAGAATCTGCTTGGAGAGTCTCTTCAGGGAGACGACCTCTGTCTCGCGAAAGCCGGCTTTGCGGTTTAGTTGCGGCATCTTGGAGGTGTCTCGCGTCATCTCCTTGGGGTGGAAGTAGCCCAGCGCCTTGTAGTCGTTCTCGATGGCGTGCCCGATGACCACCTTACCCTGCAGCAGCTTCAGGACCTGCAGGGAGGAGAAGGGGTGACTACCCAGGATACATCATACATATATCGCCACATATTATGAGCGCCCTCTGGTGGTGACTGCAGGAAACTATGAACATCTCCCAGTGAGGAAACATCTATGAGAAAGACGGGTGTGCCCTCTGGTGGTGACTGCAGGAAACTATGAGGCATCTATGAGAAACACAGGGGCGCCCCCTGCTGCCAGAACCTGGGATATACAGTGTATTATGCGCTACGCTTTGCTTGTATATAATTTATATTATTTCTCTGCTTACAGACCTACGCGAGGGCTTGTTTTCTGCGGGACACACGGTACTTCCTACTGGCACCATTTACTATTCCGTAGAATGTACCGGGAAGCTGGAAAACAATTCCAAATGCAGTGAAATTGTCAAAGTAACGCAGTGGTGCCGTATTCTAGAGGCCTTTGTATATGAGGCTGAGCCCCCAATATACCGGGCAGGAGTCTACCGGGGCTGGAGAGGTGGAGTCCTGATAGAATGGACACTTTACTTGTCCACGTTGTCACACTGCTCAGGTACAGCAACCACAGGACAGGACAAAATGCCATAAAACTACTAATACTGGAGACCCCAGAGCATAAAACTACTAATACTGGAGACCTCAGAGCATAAAACTACTAATACTGGAGACCCCAGAGCATAAAACTACTAATACTGGAGACCCCAGAGCATAAAACTACTAACAGTGGAGACCCCAGAGCAGAAAAAAAAAATTTAAAATATACTCTCCTCCCTGCACCGCACACTGCAGCTTCCTCTCTCCTCCCTGCACCGCACACTGCAGCTTCCTCTCTCCTCCCTGCACCGCACACTGCAGCTTCCTCTCTCCTCCCGGCACCGCACACTGCAGCTTCCTCTCTCCTCCCGGCACCGCACACTGCAGCTTCCTCTCTCCTCCCGGCACCGCACACTGCAGCTTCCTCTCTCCTCCCGGCACCGCACACTGCAGCTTCCCCTCTCTTCCTCCGCACCTGCGCACACTCAGCTTCTCTTCTCCTCCCGGCACCGCACACGCATCTTCCTCTCTCCTCCTGGCACCGCAACTTGCAGCTTCCTCTCTCCTCCGCACCGGCACACTGCAGCTGCCTCCTCTCCTCCCGCACCGCACACTGCAGCTGTCTTCTCTCCTCCCTGCACCCACACGGCAGCTTCTCCTCTCTCCTCCCTGCACCGCTACACTGCTAGTCTTCCCTCTCTCCTCCCGGCACCGTCACAACTTCACTTCCTCTCTCCTCCCGCAACCGCACACTGCAGCTTCCCTCTCTCCCTCCCGTGCACCGCACCCTGCAGCTTCTCTCTCCTTCCCGCACCCCGCACACTGCACTTCTCCTCTCCTCCCTGTCACCGCACACTGCAAGCTTCCTTCCTCTCTCCTCCCGGCACAACTTCGCACACTGCAGCTTCCCTCTCTCCTCCCGGCACCGCACACTGCACTTCTCCTCTCCTCCCTTCCCGCACCTGTCCATCTCCTCCGCCCCGGCACCGCACACTGCAGTCTCCTCTCTCCTCCCGGCACCGCACACTGCAGCTTTTCCTTCTTCCTCCCGGCACCGCACACTGCAGCTTCCTCTCTCCTCCCGGCACCGCACACTGCACCTTCTCCTCTCCTCCCGGCAACCTGCACACTGCAGCTTCCTCTTCTCCTCGTCCGCACCTGCACACTGCAGCTTCTCTCTCCTCCCGGCACCGACCTGCACTTCTCTCTCCTCCTCCCGGCACCGCACACTGCAGCTTCCTCTCTCCTCCCGCACGCACACTGCACTTCCTCTCTTCCGCCGCACTGCACACTTCAGTCCTCCTCTCTCCCTGTCACGGCGCCACTGCAGCTTCCTCTCTCCTCCCGCACGCACACTGCAGCTTCCTCTCTCCTCCCTCACTGCAACACTGCAGCTCTCTCTCCCCTGCACACACACTGCAGCTTTCTCCTCTCCTCCCTGCAACCCACACTGCAGCTTCTTCTTCCGCCGCATCACACAACTGCAGCTCTTCTCCTCTCCTTCTCCTCCTGCAACGCACACTGCATGCTTCTCCTCTCCTCCCTGCACCACCCTGCAGCTCAGGATCCAGAAACCTAGAACAGTGATGATTCTTCTCAGCTGTACTCACTGATCCCCAGCCTCCTGCACCATGAATGCTTCCTCAGTATGGAAGTGCCATCGATTCATTGAGATGAAGGTGACTGCCTTTATGTACATGCTCAGCAGTTAAAACTCCTCTGCTTAGATCAGGGAAATAAGGCACTGGTAAGGAACGTATCTCAGCATACAACAAAATGGATCCCATATACTATCCCTGTCCACTGGTGCCCTATTATATTGCTATGAGACTGCAGTGCCATGCATGACCCCCTATTCTCGTCAATCTGACCCTACCAAGTGCTGTGGTCCCGGGTGATGAGAACGCCATTACTTCATCCCATCACATGGTGTTCACTCACCTCTGTTCTCTGCGCCCCCTTAAAGGGAGTGGCTTTCCAGCATGTGCTCTCTTGCGGATCCCGCGCTCCCACCTGGTCCTCATATGTTCACCTAATGTGACAGGGGGGCTTTACGTACTTGTCGTACATCACTTCTCCATGGTAAGCTCACGATGCTGCAGCGTGGCCACGAGCTCACCTGCCCCTAGGCCCGGGCCCCCATTTCACAGTCGATGGCCACTATTTTGTGGCTGGGCACCAATCTACTGGAGGGGAGTGCCGCTGTCCATACTCACTGACCAGCTCCGTTTGCACCATTCAGGGCTTTTCGGTTTTGGGGCAGCACCTGTCTTTGTGGTAGATGAGCAGGATGGGATGATTTGGGGCACACTTTATAAAGCGCCACCGGCTGTGGGGCAGTTATAGTCCTTGGAGGACTATGGTGCCCCCCCTTCTGGTGGAATATATTAATATGTACCCCCACCAATCCTGTCCATGGACGCCCTTCTCGTCCGTTGGGTTTTATTACTGCGATCCTTAGGATTTTCCGGCGGTTTTCCGGTTTGGCAACTTCTGCGGGAGCCTTCTTCTTCGAGATCCGCGGTCTTTCCAGGAACCTCTCTTCTTAAGGACTTCTTATCTTGTGTGGAATTTCCCTGCTCGTTTTATTGGACCTGACGAACGGACGAAAAGTCCAAGTTCATAAGCAAGTCTGCCATGACGGATCAGGCCAAGGCAGGCGGACTACTGAGACGTGCAGGATCCAGTGGAGGGCGGCGGGAAAGCGTCATCACCTACAACACAAGAATGGAGTTATTATAGATATTAGGTATGACAATCATCCTGAGATACTGATGACCCAGTCACTGGACTATTGAGGGAGCCATGATCACATGACGTGGTAAACTTCCTATGTGATAACCAGACATCTGGGATTGTGGCCCTTTCACTATGGTGGTCACTATATCATCCATGGGCTTATCATTCCGCTTTTCCTGGGAAAGCTGGGTGATTGATAATACACAGATGGCATTATTGTCATTGGATTAGGTGACACAACATAATCTTATAATATTATAAACAGCTGTATACTGTGTGCGTATAAACCACATCGGTGCGGACGCGTTACATCAAAATCCGGCTGACGATTCACAGCAAATAATGCGATAGATTTTGTTATGGAATTTCCTTTGGATTTTGTCACATAGGATTTCTATTTGTCCACTGAAAGAGGGTAAATCGCTGATACCCGCTTATTTAAAATCAATAGGCCCCACAGTTCCCATAGAGAAATTTCGGGTTCGTGGAGATCAATTTTCCCAAATGTCATTGAAAAATATAGAGTATGTCCACCAGGTCACCAAAACACTGCGGGTATTGGTAAGAATTTTTTATGTTGTGTGCAATTTCTATACAAAACAGAGCTCCACCGTTTTAACAAATTATTCGGGGATGTGTATCGGTATGGACGAACAATGGCGTCTTAGGGTACACTCACACTGACGGCAATGTGTGCACAGCACCGTACGGTAGAGGTACGGCGCATGCCCCATGTTTCTTTATGGAGAGGGCGCTCATTCCCCTCCCCGGCGCCAACGTGTGCCCACAGTAAGACGAGCACACATCATGTGAATGTGGCGGCACAAGTGGCTTTTGAACCATTTTTTGGCCAGTTTTTAACGCATCCGTTTTTTGACCGTTTTTTACCAATTCTCTTAATTAAAACGGGTCTAAAACGTTTGTGTTTTTCCAAAATGCATGTGTTTTTAATGGACTGCTTTAAAAGGCCCAAAACCGCGTTCAAACACGCACGTGTGACCGCCCTTAGGCCGAGATTACATTTGTTGTGTTTTTGAAGTATAATTCAAGCCCATCAAAGAGGAGCAATTCCCGAACTTAGACGTTATGTACACAACACTTGCGTTTGGGAAACATCAACATGTGTTTTGCTGCTTAAAGGAAACTACCACTTGTAGTGGCAGGTTTCTGATGGCATTACTCGGGCACCAGGCTCAGGGTGAGGTCAGGGTGAGCTGGTGCCGTAGCTTATTTTTCGTTAGTGTTTTAAACCGCAGTACTCGCGGTTTAAAACACTTTTTTAAACTTTATCAGCCGTCGCAGGCAGGTACGCGCTCGGCGCTTACCGTCGCGCGCGGCTACATAGGAGTGAATGAGAGGCGCGCCATGATAAGCGCCGAGCGCGTACCTGCCTCGCGCCGGCTATAAGTTTAAAAGTGTTTAAACCGCGATACCGCGGTTTTAAAACACTAACGAAATAAGCTCCGCACCAGCTCAACCCTGAGCTGGTGCCCGGTTTTCCATCAGAAACCTGCCACTACAAGTGTAGGTTTCCTTTAAAAAAAGCAAAACACGTTTATGTGTTCCTGTAAGCAAATGTGTGGCTCGTTCACACGTTGCGTTTCAGTTGTATTTACATACGCAGACGGTATGGGGAATTACCCGTAACCCCTGGAACGCATGTGTGTTCGGCCGAGGACCTCCCCCTGTGCGCTAGTGTCGCGTTAGGACGGACGCTAGCGGTACGTGTGACCGCCGGCCTTTGCGTTCTGGGGAAGCCCCTGCCCGTCGTGTTTGAATGTGTTTAAACGTAACGTGTAACACAGCCTTTGCTCCAGCTGGCGGTCAGCTGTTGAGTTACATCTCAAAACGCAATGTAAATGCAATGTCCGGACGCACCCTAAACGCATCTTCGGTCTGAATTAGTTCCTCAGCAATACTATAAATTTATTTCCACAATGCAATACATACACAAAGCATCAGTGCATTGCCTATTTGCAAATGTGAACACAGCCTTACATCTGCACCTGGAAAAGCTGGGTGCTCGGGACTTTTTTGCTACTCTATATTATAAAGATGTAAATACTGATATATGTGGCTAATGGCATAAATGTAAACATTATTGAAGATTGAATTAAATATCTCCGCAGTCACACACGTCTCTCTAGAGCGCGGTAATGGTGTAGGCCGCACGTGAGGCCGCGGACTCTCTTACAACCGCTGCCGGGGACGCGCTGAGCGATCGGTTGCCCTAAGGAGAGGCCGGGGATTTACAGGCCGTCACCCCGTTAGGTGTACGGGCGGGTAATAATACCGTAGACGGGGTGAGGAGGATAGTACCAGGGACTTACCAGACACACAGACCGGGCGGAAACCATCATCGGCCATGAGAGGCTTCGGGTGTAACGTCACGTCCCACAACCCATGGAGACCGGCCTCATGGAGGAGTTGTAAGTGATGGAGAGGGAGGAAGCGCCTCATGTCCAGTATACACAGTATAGGGCCCCTAGCGCTGACAGTAACAGTTACTGGGGCCCCAATTGTTTATATGCTGGCTGCATGTATCGCAAGGATTGGGTTTATCTACCTGGCTTAGATACAGATATTAGGGGATATGCAATGTATTGTCTCACACCAACCCCCCCCCCCCCGAAATGTTTATATTTTGGATAAAAAAAATGGTGAAATTAAAATATTGCTTTTATTTTTCTAGGGTTTATTTTAGGATAGGATTAGATACACAGCTCAGCAGACATGTATCACACAGGATAGGATTAGATACACAGCTCAGCAGACAGTATCACACAGGATAGGATTAGATACACAGCTCAGCAGACAGTAACACACGGATAGGATTGTAACAGCCAGGACAGTATCACCAGGATAGGATTAGATACACAACTCAGCAGACAGTATCACACACGACCGTATTAGATACACAGCTCAGGAGACGGTATCACACAGGATAGGATTAGATACACAGCTCAGGAGACGGTATCACACAGGATAGGATTAGATACACAGCTCGCAGACGTGATCACACGAGAGGATTAGATACACAGCTCAGCAGACGGTATCACACAGGATAGGATTAGATCACAGCTCAGCAGACAGTATCACACAGGATAGGATTAGATACACAGCCAGCAGACAGTATCACACAGGATAGGATTAGATACCAGCTCAGCAGACAGTATCACACAGGATAGGATTAGAATCACAGCTCAGCAGTCGTATCACACAGGATAGGATTAGATACACAGCTCAGCAGACAGTATCACACAGGATAGGATTAGATACACAGCTCAGTAGGCAATATTACACATGATAGGATTAGATACACAGCTCAGCAGACAGTACCACAGAGGAAAGGATTAGATACACGGATCAGCAGTGAGTATCACACAGGATAGGATAAGATACACAGCTCAGCAGACAGTATCACACGGGATAGGATTAGTACAACTCAGCACACAGTATCATGCGGGATAGGATTAGATCACAGCTCAGCAGACAGTATCACACAGGATAGGATTAGATACACACTCAGCTACAATATCACACATAAGATTAAACACAGCTCAGCATACAATATCACCATGACATGGATTAGATACACAGCTCCAACAGACATGTATCACACAGGATAGGATTAGATACACAGCTCAGCAGACAGTATCACACAGGATAGGATTAGATACACAGCTCAGCAGACAGTATCACACATGATAGGATTAGATACACAGCTCAGCAGACAGTATCACACATAGTAGGATTAGATACACAGCTCAGCAGACAGTATCACACATAGTAGGATTAGATACACAGCTCAGCAGACAGTATCACACATAGTAGGATTAGATACACAGCTCAGCAGACAGTATCACACAGGATAGGATTAGATACATGAGCTCAGCAGACAATATCACACATGGTAGGATTAGATACACAGCTCAGCAGACAGTATCACACATGATAGGATTAGATACACAGCTCAGCAGACAGTATCACAGAGGAAAATATTAGATACACAGCTCAGCAGACAGTATCACACATGGTAGGATTAGATTCACAGCTCAGCAGACAGTATCACAGAGGAAAGGATTAGATACACAGCTCAGCAGACAGTATCACACATGATAGGATTAGATACACAGCTCAGCAGACAGTATCACAGAGGAAAGGATTAGATACACAGCTCAGCAGACAGTATCACAGAGGAAAGGATTAGATACATAGCTCAGCAGACAGTATCACAGAGGAAAGGATTAGATACACAGCTCAGCAGACAGTATCACACAGGAAAGGATTGGATTTAGATTCAGCTGGGCAGCACATGATGGGGGTTGTAGTCCTCCTCAGTATCGCCTCTCTTCTCAGGTGTAGTATGTCTGGTATCCGGATACGTGGAGGTTCTCTGGATCAGAACCAGCGCCTGGCGGTGAACATCTCCCGTGTTCTCTCCCTCTACGGCTTCATCACTGACTCGTACATCATTGTGAGTATCGCAGGTGACTGGGGGGGTTCTCTATGGTGACATCATGAGTAGTAATGTTCTCATTTTTCCTTAATTTCCAGGAATTTTTCACGGACAACCTGTGGGAGGCGCTGCCGGAGTCCTGGCGCTCTGTGTTGTCGGATCTGACGGCTCCAGAACTGGCCGATCAGCTCCTGTCTGACAGTCACCCCAAGACCACCAGGTAGGTAGATAGGAAACAGACCACAACTTCCTGGGGCTGATGGCGGACCCCTGAAGTCTAATATTGATCACCCCTTAAAGGGAAGGTGTATTATTGTAACCCTTTAAATCCCTCTATTGGTCAATGTAATTTTGTGGACCCTATCACAGTATTTGGCTGCCATCTAGTGGTCAACGTTATAACTGCAGCATTGATGGACACGGGTCACATCCAGAGCTGTAGAAAAGTGCAGGAGTCGTCCACAGCGTCCGATTCCTTTCCCCGGAAATCAGGAATTAGTATTTTTGTCACGATGGACGACTGCTGCACTTATATCACATGTGTCGGGATATAAGGAGAGCGGATACAATACTCCAGGTCTCCCATCTCTCTCCAGTTACAGGTCAGTTTGGCCGCTCAGTCTCTTGGCTCTGAAGGTGACGGCGCAGTCCTTGTCCTTCCAGCGGACGCCGCGTCGTGACATCGGAGGAGCAGACGGGAAGAGACCCCCGGAGTTCCAGGATAACCACTGCCAGAGCTCCTTACTGGATCCCCTATTCCGGAAACACGTCAAGCCCAAGAAGCAGCACGAAATCCGGCGTCTGGGGGAGGTGAGGCTCCGCACGCTGTAAGGGGGTGTATCGCATATTCGGGATCATGGGGGGGGGGGGGGAGACCAGACCGTGTAGGGGTCTATTGTCATCAGTATCAGGTTATTGGGGCTCCCACTGTTCACCTGATTTAACTGGGTGCTGAGCTGCAGTAACCACGCCCGGCCACAACACAGAGCATGGCGCTGTTCTTCCGGCTCCGCTCCCTGTGTTGTGTTGAGGTCACAGCTGGGGGTCAGGACCCGCGTCTATACGATGAGGCATCAGTATTAATAAGGTGGAAACGCCCCTTTAAGCCTAATCATGACAAATCCTCAGCTCAGTGATGTCTTTGTGCTCCGCAGCTGGTGAAGAAGCTGAGTGACGTCACAAGGTGCGACCATGTGGTGGACGTCGGCAGCGGTCAGGTATAGCTACTATGAGGATGACGAGGGGTCCTGACGGCCGGGACCCCCAGGTATCACAAGAGCAGGGGCGCTGGTGCACCTGATCTTGTGATCGCTGGGGGTCCTATTGCTCAGACACGTCCCCCATGAGCTCAGTGTAATCTCTTCCCAGGGTCACCTGTCGAGGGTCTTATCCTTTGGTCAGGGGCTCCGTGTCACGGCAGTAGAAGCTGACCACCGCCTGGTCGCCACGGCTGCCAAGTACGACCACGACCTGATGTACGTCCTGAAGAAGGAGCGGACGAGGCCGACTAAGGTACAAGTCACTCCTTCTCATGATCGTGGGGGTCCCTGCAGTCGGACCACCAGCAAGCAGTAATATATGGTGTGACTCAGTATCATCCTGTATGACCCTCAATGTGTCCTTCCCCTTTAAGAGCGCGTCTTACGATGTCACCGGCATCCGCTCCCTCACGCCTCCGCGTCACGTCGCGGCCTGCGTGGACCCCCAAGCCACGTGGGAGGAGTTCCTGGATCAGTTATCTGGAGACACAAGTGCCCCCTGTACACAGGACCCCGATACGAGCGTCAGCTCTTCAGCCCAGATGAACACTTTCATCCTGAGCGGACTCCATGCCTGCGGAGACCTGAGTGTGGCCATGCTCCGACACTTTGCCCGCTGCCCCCGGGTGCTTGGCATCACCTCGGTGGCTTGCTGCTATATGAAGCTGACCACGTGCGAGCAGCCGCGGCCCCCTGGGGTCCTGGGCCCCTCGTGTCATTGTGGGTCACCCCAGTATGGATATCCTGTAAGTTCCTGGGTGTCTGGACTCCCCGGCCACGAGCTTTCCTACAAGTCCAGGGAGGTGGCCTGTCACGCCATAGAGGACTACATAGAACGTCTTAAAGGGGAAAGCGACGTATTAAAGGTCCATTGTTACCGCGCTGCGCTGGAGACGGTGATCCGAGGGATAGACCCCAACATGAAGCGGGCCGGGGTCCAGACCATCAAGAACGCCCACAAGCTGCCATTCACAGAGTATGTACAGACTCATGTATATATACATCATTGAGATATAGTGCAGGATTGTATCACTGGGGGGCGTGTCCTCACACTGCTGTGCTCTGTACTCTCTACATTAAGCTGCTCCACAGTCAAAGGTGTAGCTGATGTCTTGTTGGATACTGCAGAGGTCATTGAAAGGGGATTGGATATTGAGTAGTTCAGTGGAAAGAGCAAAGCAGCGTGAGGACATTCCCCCAGTACAGCTACAATCCTGGAATATGACATATCCTGGAATATGTCACAATCCTGCTGGTACAATCAATACACACAAAGTAATGATTACACACCTAACAGTCTACAGAGAGTATAGAAGTGTGTGGAAGCACCCACAGTCCAGGTGCAATCCTGGAATCTAACTATGTATTTCACAGTTTGGCTGTGTCTTATGACATATGTGCAGTTATGGATACACATCTCTCCAGTGATAATAGCTAACATTGACTGCAAAGAGCACAGCAGTGTGAGGACAATGTCCCAGTGCACTTGGAGAGGCATCAATCCTGGAATTTAAATCCATATTTCATAGTCCTGCTCCTACTTACATTATATATAATGTATGGTATGGTAACACCTCACTCCAGGGACAATACCTAATGCTAACTGCAGAGAGGGACAGCAGTGTGGGGACACACCCACAATGCATCAGCTACAATCCTAGAATATAGATCCTTACATCACAGTCCTGCTGCTACTAACAACGTAAACACAGGTATGATTACACAGTCACCAGGGACAATAACTAACACTTTCTTTAGAGAGCACAGCAGTGTTGAGGGCATTCCCCCAGTCCAGCTACAGTCCTGGAATATAAATACATCTTTCACAGTTCTGCTACTGATAACCCACAGAAAGTTATGATTACACATCTCTCCAGGGACAGCACCCAACAGTATCTGCTGAGAGCACAGCAGTGTGAGGACATTCCCCCAGTCCAGCTACAATCCTGAATATATAAATATTTCACAGTTCTGCTGCTGCTACTAATAACACACAGAAAAAGTTATGTTTACACATCTCTCCAGAGACAACACCCAACACTGTCTGCAGAGAGCACAGCAGTATGAGGACATGCCCCCAGCCCAGCTACAATCCTGGAATATAAATATTTCACAGTCCTGCTGCTACTGCTTACACACACAGTGGTATGATCACACATCTCTGATATTCCTAATCTATCTCTGTGTCCTGCAGATATGCCAGGCAGGGTCTGCAGCGGGTGGGCTTGCATCCGGAGACCCCCATCGATCTGGCTGTGGTGGAGGACATGTTGTCTCAGCAGCAGCAGGTGGTGGGCTTCTTCAGCCTGGCGCTGCTGCTGGCGCCCCTAGTGGAGACCCTCATTCTGCTGGACCGGATCATTTACCTACAAGAACAGGGTCAGTACCACAACTTTATCAATTATCTCAGAACTTTCTCTCTATAATTCCCATCCCCCCCCCCCCCAGGGTTTCGTTGTGAGGTCCTCCCCCTCTTCAAGCCGGAGTTCTCCCCGAGGAACCTGGTGATGGTAGCTGCGAAGGGCGTCCGTCATCCCCCCGACATCCTGGACGAGATCTCATCCCACCGATCCAGGGAAGGATCAGAGGAGCCGTAGAGAACAGAGAACACTTGTGTTTTTAAAGATTTTATTTATAGAAATATTACATTTTTACATGAAAATATTTTTGTGCTCCGGGTTTTTTTTTAAATTTTAGCTGCAATCACAGGTTAATTTTTGAGATTTCAAGTGAAAACACGACCCAGGTCCACATCTCCGACAGAAAGTAGAACTTTTCTAGAATTCCCCCGTTTCTGTGTTATTTCACTATAAAAAGTCTCCAACAATGAGCAGAGAAGAGTCATCTTCTGCTTGAGATGAGTCAAGTTAGAGGATGCTAAAGGGAGTGTCATCTTCAGTTCTATAGCCCCTAGAAACATGATGCTGGTGTCATATTAAAGATAAGAATCTTTTGGATCGCTTGTGGTTCTTCTCAGGCTGGTGGTTCTCTACAGTTCAGAATCAGACAGTTACAGGGAAAAGATCAAATTCCCACCTATTTCTATATCTGCCTGTGTTTCTGGTTCTGTAGCCTGATGAGGAGATTCTTATCTTTACTATGACACCAGTACCATGATTCTAGGTGCTATAAAACAGAAGAGGCATCTGAAGTGACTCTCCCCCTGTAGCCTCTAAGCTTGACTCTTTTCAGAGAAATCTGGCTCGTCTCTGCTCATTGTCAAAGAGGTTATTTATAAGTAAAAGGGTGAGATTTATCTTCATGTTGACTTGTATGCAGATGATATTTTGGGTGCACTATGGGTGTGGTTATGAGCTCCAGTGCACCTTCTCTTGTCCGGTTTTGCAGGTACACAGGACGCTGTCAATCAAGGATGAATAAGAGGAGCTGAGCGGTGAAACTTGGCTAGAGATGGGGTGCACTGGGCTCTATGACCACGCCCACAGTGCACTGAAAAATTAATTTGCATATAAATAAAGATAAAGACTTCTCAGCGCTCACACGTCAGGTAATGCTTTACACCTATAAGATCTTATGTATAGTTTATACATGACCAGATCCATTTAATGTAACTAATGTAGAGAGGGTGTGTCCCGCGTAGAGAGGGTGTGTCCCGGGTGTCTACTTGATTTATCATTGATACAGTCATCGAGGCGAGTGGCCGCAGTCTGTTCCGGGCATCATGGGAAAAGATCATCATATGGAAGAGAAAAAAATAGGAAAATGTTGATGTAAATATGCCAATGGAGATCACATAAAAATAAATTAAAGGTCTGTTCTTTTTTTTTTCTTTATAAAGTTTTTATCATAATCAACAAAAAACATTACAAAAACAAATGCAGTAGTTAGGACATGTAAAATGCTCAGGGACACACACTCTATCTGGTGCACGCCCTCTGTACCCGGGACACACCCTCTGTACCCGGGACACCCCCCCTCTACCCTTGGCAAACCCTCTCTATCCGGGACACACCCTTTCTACGGGGTGCACACCCTCTCTATGCGGGACACACCCTCTCTATGCGGGACACACCCTCTCTATGAGGGACACACCCTCTCCACATAGGACACACCCTCTCTATGCGGGACACACCCCCTCAACCCTTGACACACCCTCTCTATGCGGGGCACACCCTCTCTATGCGGGGCACACCCTCTCTGTGCGGGACACACACTCTATTCGGGACACACCCTCCCATGGGGGACACACCTTCTCTACGCGGGGCACACCCTCGCTACATGGGACACACCGTTTTCTACCTGGGACACACCCTGTCTACCTGGTACACACTCTCTCTACCCGGGACACACCCTCTCTACATGGAACACAAACTCTTTCAGCGGGACACACCCTCTCTACATGGGACATAACCTCTCCAAATTTTTAGGACACACCCAACGTGGGGAGGTGATTACGTAATGGAGGGAGCCTTGTATGGTGACTATTTGGGTGACTATAATGTGTAGGGTCACTTTCAGTTGCCGGGTCTCTTAAAGGGACAGTTACCTTGTAGAAATACTTGGACAATGAATGTTTCTTACCTTTAGGTTAACACAGGATGAAATCCTTTTTGGTCCCCAGGTCGTTCTGATGTGGATAATTGGGGGGCAGTGAAGAGTCTGAGAGAGACACAACAAGTCATTGTCCTGTTTCTACTTCTAGAATATGATACTAGCCCCCATGATGCTCTGGGATCATAAATCTCAGAGCTCCTCCAGTAACCCCTCGGTTGCCGGTGACCTCACATATTTTGTCACCAACAATTTCCCTACATTGTCTATAGACTCGGCATGTAATGGTGTTCCTTGTAGTGGACACATATGGACTGTACATACACGGCTTCCTTCTCCACTTACTTTGCTCTTCTTATGATCCCTCCTTCCCTCCTAAACTAATTTTCACTTAAATCTCTGCTCAATTCCATCATTCTAGCAAGAGAGACAGAAGATAACCATGATGTCAGCTCTAGGAATAGGGGAGGAGGAGCAGTGAGTCTCAGCAGCTACATCTCCACCTCATATCTCAGGATGTAGATCAGTGCGGTGTCAGATTACATGGCAGTTCTAGGCATAGGGGAGGAGGAGCAGTGAGTCACAGCAGCTAGGTCTCCAACTCATATCTCAGCATGTAGATCAGTGAGGTGTCAGATTACATGGCAGTTCTAGGCACAGGGGAGGAGGAGCAATGAGTCGCAGCAGCTACATCTCCACCTTAATATCTCAGGATGTAGTCAGTTTGGTGTAAGATACATGGCGCTTCTAGGCAGAGGGGAGGAGAAGCGTGAGTTTGCCAACCAGCCAGATAGTCTCCACCTCATTATTCCAGCATGTAGATCAGTTTGGGGTCAGAGTACATGCATGCTCTAGGCAGAGTGGAGGAGAAGCAGTGAGTCACAGCAGCTAGGTCTCCACCTCTTATCCAGGATGTAGATTCAGTGAGGGTCAGATTACAGGCAGTTCTAGGGCAGAGGGGAGGAGCGAGCGTAAGTCACAGCAGCTAGGTCTCCACCTCATATCTCAGGTTGTTGGTTACCTAGGTGTCAGATTACATGGAAGTTCTAGGCAGAGGGGAGGAGGAGCTGGGTCTCCACCTCATATCTCAGGATGTAGACCAGTGAGGTGTCAGAATACATGGCAGCTCTAGGCAGAGGGGAGGAGGAGCAGTAAGTCACAGCAGCTAGGTCTCAACCTCATATCTCAGGATGTAGGTTACCTAGGTGTCAGATTACATGGCAGCTCTAGGCAGAGGAGAGGAGGAGCAGTGAGTCACAGCATCTGGGTCTCCACCTCATATCTCAGGATGTAGATCAGTGAGGTGTCAGATTACATAGGCAGTTTCTGGCCAGAGGGGAGAAGGACAGTAAGTCAAGCACTAGGTCTCAACCTCATAATCTCAGGATGTAGGTTATCCTAGGTGCGAGATTACATGCGCGCTAATCTAGGCCCGAGGAGAGGAGGAGCAGTGAGTCCGCACTGGGTCTCCCACCTCATATCTCAGGATGTAGAATCAGTGAACGGTGTCAGATATCATGGCACGCCTAGGCACAGGGGAGGGAGGAAGCAATGAGTCGCAGCAGCTACACTCTCTACCTCATCATATCGGTAAATCAGGTTGGGTAGATTTTAGCCGATTAATGGCCAGCCTACTAGGACAGAGGAGGGAGGAGAAGAGCAGTGAGTCACTAGATCTTGGTCTCCACTCAGGATTATCAGATGTCTTTAATTCAGCATTTTGTGTTTGTCAATTCACATGGCGCCGTCTGAGAAGCAGACTGGGAGGAGAAGTCGTGATGTACTACATGCGCTAGCTCTCCACCTCATATCTCAGGATGTAGATCAGTTTGGTGTCAGATTACATGGCAGCTCTAGGCACAGGGGAGGAGGAGCAATGAGTCGCAGCAGCTAGGTCTCCACCTCTAGCTCTGAATGAAGAGCACAAAAAGTTGAACTTTTTAATCTTTTTGTAAAATAGTTTCTCCTTTGCATACAGCTCCCCTTTGCCTATGAAGAAGTGGGTTGTAGATGAGAAGCAGAGGTAGCCAATGGCTCCCTTGTACTGTAGGCACATATGGAGCCTCTTCTCTCATTTCTTTTTTTTTGTATAAATTGTAATAGTTTTTTTTAAATTTCTGGCTAAATTCTTACATTTAAGGTGGTTTTCCTGTCTTACTAAAAAAATAGAAAACCATCCAGTGTGCAGGGAGGACACATCACCCTTAAAAACCCCACTTAGACCCCAGTTAGGATGAAAATTGAGAAACACTTTGACCTTTCACTTACTTTGCCATTTGATCTCCACGTCCGGACTGTGTAAAGATCTTCAGGCATTTCGGTTATCGGGATTTCCGCATGCGACTATTAGGACAGGAGAAATAGGTACATTAGAGGAACAGGGCAAGACAGTGAAGCCTTGCAGAAGAAAGCTACAATTTTTAACAAATTTTCCTTTTTAACAAAGTACCTGAAGTAACTACCGTAATACAATATACTCTGCTTTTAATAAGAGACTGCTGTGTGATCCACTGATTGCTGCAGGTGTATGTGGTAGCATGTTGCCAGCGTGAGCAGATTTACACGGTCCGCACTGCTATGTTGGTGAAGTTAGTGTCTCAGCTGATCCTGTTTGCTGGATTGGCAATAGATCAGGATGTCCTACATGAAAATCAAAAAAGAAGACAGACAGATGCGTGCAACAGGCTGAAAATACAATACAAAGTTTATTATAAAGCCATAAAGTGAAATGACAAAGACAAGACGCTTATGAAATAAAAACACTAAAAACGTGCACCCAATTCCCACTGGTCGGAAAATGACTGTGTTCCCCCTATCTGTAACCATGAATGAAGAGCAAGGGGCAAACACCAAGGTAAACAAATTTATGGCTCAAGTGAACAGATACACTCAGCGGCCACTTTATTAGGTACACCTGTCCAACTGCTCGTTAACACTTTATTTCTAATCAGCCAATCAACACATGTGCGGCAACTCATGCAATATAGGCAATGTAGACATGGTCAAGACAATCTCCTGCAGTTCTTCCCGAGCATCAGTATGGGAAGAAAGGTGATTTGAGGCTGATCTCTTGAACGTCTGGGCATGCGTGTTGTGGTGCCCGACAGGGCTGGTCTGCGTATTTCCAGAAACTGCTGATCTACTGGGATTTTCACGCACAACCATCTAGGCGTTTACGAGAATGGTCCGAAAAAGAAAAAACATCCAGTGAGCGGTATAGTTCTGTGGCCGGCAAATCCCTTGTTGATGCCAGAGGTCAGAGGAGAATGGGCAGACTGTGTTCGAGCTGATCTTCTGATACGGTGCAACAGTTGACCTCAAATCGCCACCCGTTACAACCAAGGTGGCAGAAGAAGCACTCTACAACGCCACAATATGTCGAACTTTGAGGCAATGGGCTACAGCAGCAGAAGACCCACACCGGGTGCACTCCTCGCTTAAGAACGGAAACTGAGGCTACAATTATGCACAAGCTCATCGAAATTGGACAGTAGAAGATTGGAAAAACGACTTGCCTGGGTTGATGAGTCCTCGATTTCTGCGGCGACATTCGGATGTTAGGGTCAGAATGTGGCGTCAACAACATGAAAGCAGGAACCATCCTGCCTTGATCAGCGGGTCAGGCTGGTAGGGGTGGTGTCATGGTGTGGGAAATATTTTCTTGGCACCTCTTTGGGCCCTCTTGGTACCAATTGAGACATCGTTTTGGGGAACGCCACAGCCTACCTGAGTAGTGGCCGTCGGAAACCCGACGGATTCGGAAAACAGCAGAATTTTTAAAAAATTGTGTCCGCAAGAATAGCACTCACAATAGACCGGGACGGAGAAGGTGAACTTGCCTATCTTCGCGACTTCAGCGCGCAGCAACGGACACCTAGTGGATATCGGGCGCACGACCTTAGTGAATCCTGACAGACCTGAACAGCAATCTGCGTCGAGAACGCGCGGGTAAGTAGGTCTGCCCCTATCTGTCCTGCTAATACAATACCAGACAAGGTTATCCTCATAAGACCGAGTGAATAGAGGTTTTGAGCGTAGACAGCGATAGCAGCGGGAGGCGGAGAACCCCACGTGTATCGTCCGGGGTAAGTGACATACAATAAGAAGGTCTTAGCGTAGGGCGACTCCCCCGAAATACGAATACACGTGGGGTGGTCTGGTATTGTATTAGCAGGACAGATAGGGGCTCATTTACTAAGGGTACCTGGAGCGCATTTACGGTGGGTTTACGGACTACTATTTCCGTTGGTTGTGCCGCATCGTGTGCCGAGGATGCACGCGATACCATTCGGGGGCCGTTGAGACAACCCTGACAGATTCGGACTATGCGCGGATTTAACATTCAAAATTGTTGTTCAAGACCGCACTTACAAGCACCTGGACGAAAGAAGGTGAACTCCGGCGGACCTCGGCGCAGAAGCGATTATGCAGGATTCATGGGTGCACGATGCTACGTGAATCGGCCGGAATTTCATTTTAGTCGGGACAACGCACCTCGGGATCACAACAGGACCGGGGTAAGTAAATGACGCCCATAGTGTGCATCCAGCTGGCATATTTGTTGTATTCTTCAGACCATAAATTGTTTAACCTTGTTGTTTGCCCCTTGCTCTTCATTCATGGTTACAAGATCGGAGAGCACGCGGACATTTTCCGACCAGTGGGAATTGGTGCTCACGTTTTAGTGTTTTTATTTCTAGCGTCTTGTCTTTGTCATTTCACCTTCATGGCTTTTTATAATAAACTTTATGTATGTATTTTCAGGCCTGTTTTAACGCATCTGTTGTTCTTCTTTTTTGATTTCATGAATTGTGTGGGATGCGTGTTGGCATATTTTTTCAACTATTTCACATTGGTAGTGCCCGTCCCTCTGTTCTATCATGGATCCTACACCTATTGCTGAGCTGCTAGTGTCCCCTTGTATCTCTACAGTGGTTGAAGTGTCCTATGTCATGGCTCCCCATATCATCTCACCAGGCAGGGACAGGGTGTCCTCCTATCACTACTAGGGGTGACTTCCTATACCAATGCCCCCATCATCCACACCAGCAGGGGGCAGTGTCCTCCTATCACTACTAGTGGTGACTGTCTAACCGTGGCTCCCCCATATCATATCACCAGCATGGGCAGTGTGTCCTATATCACTATTAGGGGTGACTGTCCTATACCGTTGGCTCCCCATCATCTCACAGCAGGGGGCAGTGTGTCCTCCTATCACTACTAGGGGTGACTGTCCTATTACCGTGGCTCCCCATATCATTCACCGCAGGGGGCAGTGTGTCCTTCCTATCACTTCTAGGGGTGACTGTCCTAATACCATGGCCCCCACATCATCACACCAGCAGGGGCAGTGTGTGTCCTCCTATCATACTAGGGGTGACTGTCCTATACCGTTGGTCTCCCCATATCATCTCACCAGCAGGGGGCAGTGTGTCACTCCTATCACTTCTAGGTGGTAACTGACTGCCCTATGCCATGGCTCCCACATCACCACACCAGCAGGGGGCAGTGTGTCCTCCATCACTTCTAGGGGTGACTGTCCTGTGTCATGGCTCCCAAATCATCACACCAGTAGGGGGCAGTTTGTGCCTCCTATCACTAGTAGGGGTGTGACTGTCCTATACCATGGCCCCCACATCATCACACAGTGCAGGGGCAGTGTGTCCTCCTATCACTTCTAGGGTGACTGTCCCATACCATGGCCCCCACATCATCCACCATTAGGGGGCAGTGTGTCCTCCTATCACTGGTAGGGGTGACTGTCCTATTACCATGGCCCCCACATCATCCCACCAGCAGGGGGCAGTGTGTCCTCCTATCACTAGTAGGGGTGACTGACTGTCCTATACTATGGCCCCCACATCATCACACCAGCAGGGGGCAGTGTGTCCTCCTTTCACTACTAGGATTTGACTGTCCTATCCATGGCTCCCCAATTATCTTCACCAGCAGGGGGCAGTGTGTCATCTTATCACTACTAGAGGACGTTCTATAATCATGGCCCCCACATCATCACACCACAGGGGGCAGTATGTCCTCCTCGCAACTCTTAGGGGTGACTGTCCTATACCATGGCCCCCACCATGCTCACCAGCAGGGGCAGCCTGTTTCCTCACTACAGCTAGGGGTGACTGTCCTATATCATGGCCCCCACATCATCACACCAGCATGGGCATGTGTCCCTCCTATAGACTACTAGGGGTGATGTCCTATCTCATGGCTCCCACATCATCACACCAGCAGGGGGCAGTGTGTCCTCCTATCACTTCTAGGGGTGACTGTCCTATGCCATGGCTCCCTACATCATCACAACAGCAGGGGGCAGTGTCCTCCTATCACTACTAGGGGTGACTGTCCTATACCATTGCTCCCTACATCATCACACCAGCAGGGGGCAGTATGTCCTCCTATCACTTCTAGGGGTGACTGTCCTATACCATGGCTCCCTACATTATCACACCAGCAGGGGGCAGTGTGTCCTCCTATCACTACTAGAGGTGACCGTTTCTATTAGCCATGGCTCTTTACATCATCACACCACATGGGGCAGTGTGTCCTCCTATCACTACTCAGGGGTGAACTGTCCATACATCATTGCTCCCGCACGAATCATCACCACAGCAGGGGGCAGTGGTGTCCCCTATCATACTAGGGGGTGACATGTCACTATGAACATGCTCCCTACATCATCACACCAGCAGGGGGCAGTGTGTCCTCCTATCACTTCTAGGGGTGACTGTCCTATACCATGGCCCCCACATCATCACAACAGCAAGGGGCAACCTTGACGTGCTTTCATAGAGAGGGCGAAATTTTGCTTTTTTATTATGGTAGAATAAAGAAATACTTTTATAAGGAGCGCTGCTTCACGACTGTATTTATCTGGTGAACTTTTGATGCGTCTGGATCAGCCGCTTTTAAAGATTTGCACCCGTACAAGTGCCGATCCAATTTTTGTTCTTTTTTTTTCCTATATATACACTGGGTAATCTTTGATCCATGAGATCTTAACAAAGGAAGACAAACTACAGACAGTCTCCGAGTTACATACAGGATAGGTTCCTTGGGTTTGTACTTAAGTTGAATTTGTATGTAAGTCGAAACTGTATATTTTAAAATTGTAACACCAAAATTTTTGCTGTAATAGGACCTAGGATTATCCATAAAGCTTCATTACAGACACCTTACAGCTGATCATTGCAGTCTGGGACTATAGTAACATCCAGAGAGCTTCACCAGAGGTCACAGGGGTCTGTCTTTAACTAGGGGTAAGTCGGGAGTCCTTAAGTAGGGGACTGCCTGTACTTTTGCTGTTTTGGGTGGTGGGGGTTAGTACCCATTACCTCGGGTTGGCTGGTGGTGATTACCAGGCAGGACGTGTCTTTTTCTGTACAGGATGACCATGATGGTGACAATGAGCGCCAGGACTAAGACCAGGGACGTCACCGAAACGATTGTGATAAAGTGACTCGACCCTTTAAGAAAAAACAGCAACAGAAAAATAGTCATTGTCAATGTCTAAAACCTCCGAACTCTACGTGAATATCCACAATTATCCAACAGATTGCCAACGACCTTTATCCAATCCCAACTTCCCTAGACTGGAAGACGATCCCAATTGATGCCCCCACCAATCCAGTGTCATTGGCTTAGCCTGAGGATAGACCATCAATAATAAATCCTGGCCACCGCCTTTAATTCACGGTTTTAGGGAAATAAGAAAAATCACCTGGTTTAGGTGTTACTTCTGTCTTCGAATTATTAAAGAGCTCTACAAGAGAGAGAAAATTACCAGAGGGATTTACAGGGAATAATATAAAGGGTCTTTAAAGTTAGAAAAATTCTGGCGACATCTATGATTTTGGTCCTTATGGGACCAATTCATCTATTTATTATAGGTCAATGCATGTCCTGGGGGGCAAGAGGTCTGGATTGTAATTTCTATCTGGCATTGGTTCCCATTCCTCTATTCGTCCTTTGCCGCTGCTGTGTGCGGCTCAGGAGCAGGCGCCATGTGATGATGTCATCACTCCTGCTGTCTTTAGAGCCACACACACAGCAGCGGCAGAGATGAGAAGAGGATTGCTGTGAGGATTAGGTTTATTTTTTATTTCAATTTTCTAGCAAAATGCTTGAAGGTGGACAAGATAGGGAGGAATCATGGTGGGCCACACCTTGAAGGGATTATAAATTTGGGGGGATTTAAGTGGATGGTCGCAGGAGAGAGGCGGGAAAGGTAATTATTCCATGTGGTGGTTCATATAAGTAATATATTGGGGCACATTTACTAACCCTAAAATCCTGATCTGGAACCTGGTCTGATAATAACCAATAAACTATGGACATTACCTCTTATCTTTAACTAGCTAAGCCCAAGTCCAGCCCACTGAAGGTTTCTGTAAAATCCTTTGTGACATGAATATAGTTACACGTATCTGCCTAGCCTTGCAGAGATCAAGATATTATACCATACATTGTCTTGGTGTGATTTTTCTTTGAGCTCACCTCTGTGAATTTTATCAGTTATCAGAGAACCTGAGGTTGTGTGAACAAGGACAGAACTTGACAGCTGGTGGAGAATGAGGGCACTACACTTGAGGAGCCCCCGGACCAGCAATCAAACAGTGTTTTTTGGCCATTCACTGGATTGACCCGAGCTTGATCAACTCAACTGAACACGATAAGTTCAATGATTTTTTGTGAATCTTTGTCTAACCTGTGACATTGGTCCAGTGTTTGAGTTAGTTTCACTTCTGGGCCAACCTGGGGCCAAGCCTATGGGACAGGTCTAGGACTCTGCTGTGTAGTTCCAAGAATTTATACATTGTTATAGTGTCACTGCCAACCCAGGTTATTCTAAGCCTTCTCCTGACAGGGCATGGTTATTGCTGCAGCGGTGAAGATATTGAGCATTGAGTTGTGTTCGGGCCTCATATAGCAGACACTGACAATTGTATTTTGATTTTGGGCGAATAGTTAGGTAGGGAGGGATATTGAGGAGTCCTAAGCATTGAAGAGTGAGTAGGGGCTTGGGGCTGGTACTGGTACTTTGTACTGGTACCCATGTGGTGTTGCCCATAGACCTGGTTCCTTTTTGGTTGGGACGTTAGAGAGGGATAGAGAGTCGGCATGACACGCTGAGGAAGCACAAGGTCCTCATAAGTCGTGGTAAGACGTCATGATGTTGTGATTACACGACCGGAGGAACCAGGGGAGATTTGATGGCAGGAGAACGTGAAACTGTACAAATTCCGGAAACTGAAACTGATTGTACATCGAGCAGCCGCTATCAAATTCTTTGTAAGAGGACAGAAAGAGTTAAAGCTTTGTTCAAGAAGTCCTCTGGGAGGCAGAGATAAGGAAGACTTTCAAGATTTACTGAAAGAGAATCTTACTGACCATGGCCATGTCTGTGTGATTCTTTGCGTACACATTATTTAATATATATTGGAGCAGAGATCAATACATTCAGAGTGGCACACAGGTTTAGTGTGCAATTCCTGCTGGAATAATGAATTAGCGAAAAGGAATGTAACAAAGAGATAGTAGGTTGTAAATTATGAGATCTGTGTGGAGGATCCTTTAGAGTATCCGCTTTACTAAGAGAGCTTGATAGAAAGAGACGGGCAATATGAGACAGATCAAAGTTGTTGTTGTGGAAAGTAGTTTGAAGAAAAAGAGATTCTATGGTTTTTTTTTCCTCCCTGAAACAAAGAAGAAATATGGCGCGGAGCAGCTCCTTGTTAGACTCCACCCCCTTTATCCCATATCACCAGAAGGGTGGATTAATGGAGTCAGGAGAGACTTGTTATAGTTGTGGTGCCCCCCCAGATCACCATGGCATTAATCACGCCCCTTTATCTTTGTTTAAGGCAAAAGCCACTCCCCACCATACTTTGGTGGCGGCCATCTTAAAACAGTTTGCCTATGACCGAGTTTCTCAAAAACTTAGAGTTAATGGACTATGAATTTACTCTGTTGGCAGCCACAGAAGCTGGAGTAGGAAATGTCAGTGACACTGATGAGGGTAAGATTTATGTAGAATGATGGAAAAGTGCAAATATGACATGATGGCATATGAAGGCTGGTAGCATTGTGGTGGGAAAGCAGGTGCATAGAAAGAAATGTGTTCAGGTGTTATAGAGAGGATTCTGGGAGTGGGTAGTGCTGTTCATTTTGTTTATGGTCCAGTTAAAGCATTTGATTCTGATGATTATAGAAACCCCCTGTGGTTGGAAAAATTATTCAGACAAGGCAGTGGGCGGTAGAAGAAGTGATTTTAAAATAACATTTCTCTGTATTACTTTCTATTACTCCTGAGACTTGTTGTCTGACAGTGGGAGACACAGCTTAAGAGATATCACAAGCACGGCAACATTCCAGCTCATAGCACAGTGTGATATTGTCTTGTTGAATACGAGGTCATTGGGAGAGACTGACCCCCCCCCCCCCCCCTTTCCCCAGCAGCATTAGAGAAAATCTCTTTACAAAGCCCATTTACATTTTCTCAAGTTAATAATAATTAGAATTGGTAACCAGTGACATTACAAACTATTTCCGTTGACTTGTGAAAAAGTTCATTTGGTTTACTTTGTGAGCAAGTGTCGAGTACCAACAGATTGTGGTTTATTGTTTCCTAATATTAAGTTCCGTGGAGTGATGTCTCTGAGTATTCTGCAGTCCAGTTAAAATTCTCTTATCCACAAATGTAGGACAATTCCAGATTTATCTGCAGAAGTTAAAATTCATTGCTCCAAACAGGAAAGTGTATCCATTAGCGTTGAGGATTTTCTGTTTTGTAGAAGTAGTGTCCCATCATTATAGAGCAAGCAGTCGCAGCCAGTGTCACACACTTGTTGGCTCGAATTTGTGAGAAAGTGAGAGGTGTCATTTGGGAAAACCGCTATCTGTCCGACAGGCAGATGAAAGGCAGGTGGTAAAAGCCCTAGGTTTGCCTGCAGTAACCCAAGGGTTAATGCAGACATGATAAGCAGGAGTAGTCTGTTTTGTCTGTTTTGGCCTAGCTAACACAGACACCTTTGTAATGTCCGTACTAGGCCTGCTTATTATGGAGTAGGGGTAGGCTGGTAGTGGGACTCCTACTCCACCCGGGCTTCGGTCCTGGGCTTTTGTATAGCCCACAGGTGTGGGTCACAGGCCTCGTTAGGGCCTGATTTAGTCTGCAGGCCAGAAGCAGTAGGAGAGCTGAAAGCGAGATTGCAGTCTGACAGCAAAGGTAACTGAGGGTCTCCTGTACTACTGCTGGCCAAGAGCGGGTGCCAGGCAGCCTGGTACCCGGATAGCTAGAGTCCGTCAAATGTATTAGACAGCGCCTAGCCGGGCAGGAATTACTTTTGTAACATTTTTGCATGCGCCTAAGCCAAGGCTGAATTTGTGTTCTGTTTTGCAAGTGTGAATAAAACACTTAAGTTGGACTTTAAACCGGCGTGTGTCCCTGCTTCCTGCACTGCTACCAGTCAACTACCAGAGCAATTCCCCACAAATTCTGTACCTTTTGACTTTTGCATCTAGATTTTTATTTGGTTTTCAGACATTAAAGGAAGTAATATCTGTGGAAAGTCATTCTCCAAGTGTACATACTGTAGTTATATCCTCAAAGAGTAGAAGAGGTCTAGATGTTCTGTTTTTTATATATTTATGACCTTTTATCTCATTCTGAACTTATCTTATCCCTTTTGTGTTTTTTTTTAGCCCAGAGAGCGGTTGTACAACTTCAAGATCAAGGTTCTAAATTTATGTATAACCAGTGATTTTTCCCTTTTGGGCAATGTATATCTACTAAAAAGTTTATTCTAGAGAAAGTTTAGAGCTCAGAAATGCCCATAGAACTTCATATAGATAATTCCAAAAAGACCAGTGATCCAAGGTCACCAGCAGTGAGAAGTACTGGCTGGAAGCCAAGGAAATAGATAAGGCTCATAGCTCATTATTTGGTAAGATGAGACCCTCTAGTGCAGTGGTGGCGAACCTATGGCACGGGTGCCAGAGGTGGCACTCAGAGCACTCTCTATGGGCACCTGTCTCAGCACGCCAGGGCAGGGTTCGCCAGAAAGAACTCAAGGCCTCTTACAGCCCCAGACAGTCTAGGACCCTTGAAGGAAGCTACAATGATAATCCAAACTTCTTCTCCTTCTTTCTACTGTATTGGTGTCCGCAGGGGCCTATATAATTTAAAACTCTGAAAGTTCAGGGAGTAATAAATTACTGCTTAAATTGTCGCATCGGCACTTTGTGAAAAATTTTTGGTTTTGGTTATAGTTTGGGCACTGCTCTAGTGTTTGAGCAGATAGCAGCAGCTTATTCATTATTATAATTTTTTTCTCTAACAATTGTTGGCAAATTACAGTTTACAGTTACATTATAATATTTTAGCTATGTGCTCGTAAGTGCGGCCCAAACACTTAACCCGTTCACGACCCGTGACGTAATAGCACGTCACAGGTCGGCCACGTGTGCATGGAGAGGGCTCACGCAGATTGCGGCGCATGGGAGGATTGCGGAGCGTCGAGGATCGCCGCTCCCCGTGACGTCATCGGGGAGCGGCGATCCGTCGCCATGGCAGTGTCGGGTCTCACGAAGACCCGAGGCTACTTCGGGTTAACCAATGCATTACAATGTGCTATCAGCACATTGTAATGTATGAGGAGTAAAATCCCCATATATTGCCATACTGTAGTATGGCAGTATATGATAGGATCGTGCAGACAAACTAGGGTTAAAGTACCCTAGGGAGTCTGAAAAATACTAAAAATAAAAATAAAAAAAAGTAAAAAAAAAAAAAAATTATAATAAAAAACCCTAAAAACTCAAATCACCCCCCTTTCCCTAGAACTGATATAAATATAAATAAACAGTAAAAATCATAAACACATTAGGTATCGACGCGTCCGAAAATGCCCGATCTATCAAAATATGATAACAGTTTTTCACTGCGTTTAATCCCGTAACGGAAAATCGCGCCCAAAGTCGAAAATGGCACTTTTTTTGTAATTGAAAAAAATTAAAAAATTCTATAAAAAGTGATCACAAGGTCGAACAGTACTAAAATTGATAACATTGTAAACGTCATCAAAATCCGCAAATAAATACACCATCCACAGCTCCGTACACCAAAGTATAAAAGTTATTAGCGCCAGAAGATGGCAAAATCCCCCAAAAAATTTTTGTACAGGAGGTTTTAATTTTTTTAAATGTATGAAAACATTATAAAACCTATACAAATTTGTTATCCCCGTAATCGCACAGACCCAAAGAATAAAGTAGACATGTCATTTGGGGTGCACAGCGAAATCCGTAAGATCCAAGCCCACAAGAAGACGGCACAAATGCGTTTTTTTACCAATTTCACTGCATTTGGAATTTTTTTCCCGCTTCCTAGTACATGGCATGGAATATTCAATACCATCTATATGAAGTGCAATTTGTTACGCAGAAAATAAGCCGTCACACAGCTCTGTACATGGAAAAATAAAAAAAGTTATGGATTTTTGATCATGGGGAGTGAAAAATGAAAATGAAAAAACAAAAAAGGGCCAGGTCCTGAAAGGGTTAAACAGCCTGGTACTAATGTTTACAATATGTTTTCTTTTTATTTCTGTCCTTTTATATGCATCCAGTTGAGCAAGTGGGGAGAAGGTCCAGGTATTTGGTTAAATTTAATTAACTTTCTTCCTCTCACGGAGGACTATGATTATGTGGCCCATATGGCCCAGGAGACGGTGGGATTTTCTCACAGCAAAGATTCAGTACCCTGACTTTGTACTCTTTGTGGATGGTTCCAGGAATTATTATGAAGGAACTTCCATTACATATTACAATAGTGGAACAGAACTGAAAGTATAGATAAAAGTATGTTCATTAGCTTAGGGTAAGACAGATAGCATGTACACAGATTCAAGGTATGTTCGGAACAGCTCATGTTAACAGCCCTATGTGGAAAGCCAGAGCGTTCATCACACCAGCAGCAGGCGCCTAGTGAAGACCTGATTAAGATCCTTATAGAGAGGCTACTCGAACTAACATAAGAAAACTATTGTTAAGAGTAAGGCACACACCCAGGTGAACAGAAACACAAGGGAATGACCAAGCCGATAGAGCAGCCAAAGAAGCTGCCAAGACGTCTTAGTCGCCACCATGACAGTGTTGCCAGCTGAGGAAACCTCTACCTTGGAAAGTCCTAACATGCTACAGGTCCCGCAGAGACAAGCGGCAACAGAAGAACAAGAAGATGCCGCAAGAAGAAGAAGGTGCCAGTCTGATCTGTGGACAATGGACTCTTTACAACCTACTGTGACCCAGATCCACCAGTTAAAAACATCCGGGTGCTCCTGTATTTGGTGAAGTGGCCTCTGTGTTACAGACGGTAAAGGTGCCACCCCGGTACACCAAAGATTTTTTGTATTTTTCCCAGAAAGAAGCGTATTAACCATGTTCAGCTCAAAAATGGTCTACAGGTATGAGTGACCAGAAATGCTCTAAGGTACCCACTTCTCAAGAGAAGTTAGGATTTAGGGATAGATTAGGTAGTCACATTCCACCCCATCCACAAAGTAGCAGGAGAGGTTGATTGGGACTCTGAAACTAAAGATCCAAAAGGCAATGGTGGAGACCGGGAACCCATGGACCGAGGGTCTACCATTGGCCCTTTCAGTAAGATATAGGCAAGTAAAAAGACAAGATTTCATTTGGTTTGGTTCTAGATTAGGATGTTATTATTCACAGTTGCTCCAAATACAGTATGGGAGACTTACAGACTATATGATAACCTTACACATATTCTGTACTAAAGTATGTTTTTGAGTTTTCTCTTTTATTAGCTTCAACCTGGAGATCGGTTGGTGATAACGAGCCATGTGCGGATGAGAGATGACCCGGGAGATGACCCTGATGACTTCCAGGTTCTGCAGACAACGAGTACAGGCAGTCCCCAGGTTACATACAAGATAGGGTCTGTAGGTTTGTTCCTAAGTTGAGTTTGTATGTAAGTCGGAACTGTATACTTTATCATTGTAACCCCAGCCAGAACTTTTTTGGTCTCTGTGAGAATTGCATTTTAAAAATGTTGGATTGTCATAAGAATCAATATTAACACTAAAGCTTCATTACAGACACCTGTGATAACTGTTACAGCTGATCATTGTAGCCTAGGACTAAAGTACAATAAATTACCAACATCCAGAGGTCCGTTTGTAACTAGGGGTCGTATGTAAGTCGAGTGTTCTTAAGTAGGGGACCGCCTGTACTTCAGTAGAGCCAGAAGGAAGTCCTAACTGGATTCACTAACGTCAAGTTTGTTACTTTTATGCCTCATTAAAGTTTTGATAGGGACTAATAAACTTCTTAGGGAAGCAAATAAACTCTAGTGTTGACCACCCATGGGACTCTTAGATTTCGGTGGGTAAGTGATTGGTGCTCAGCCCTTAAAACAACTCAGATTATTTCTCTGTGTGTCCTTATTAGCCCTTCTATTATTCTGTTTTCTCTTGCACTTTGGTCATATGTTGTGTGAAGAGGTTAATGTCTAAGGCCATTGAAGTCGTAAGGCCTGTCGAGAAGGGAAACCAGTGGGAACATTGGAGTCTCAGTCCCCTCACTGGTTTATAAGGATATCTAGAAAGGGAAAGAATAGGAGGAGTCTATTCAGCAGACAAGTCCAAGTACAAAGGGGGGTGGAGCGTAATAACCAATAAACAATGGACATTACTTCTTATCTGGGCCCAAGTCCAGCCCACTGAAGGTTTCTGTAAGGTTTCTTTGAGCTCAGCTCTGTGTATTTTATCTGTTATTAGAGAACCTGAGGTTGTGTGAACAAGGGCAGAACTTGACGCTAAGATCGTGCGCCCGATTTCCTGCATGTGTCGCTTCCCAGCTCAGGTCCGACAGAGTTCACCATCTTCTTCCCGGTGCATGTAAGTGCTTGTCTTGCGATACAATTTTAGAGTTAAATCCCGCGCTCAGTCTGAATAATTCAGAATGTCCGATGACCCGCCCCCTCCCAATTTGTGTGGCATGAAAGCAGACGCCGCTGCGCCAAAATCCCCTGCTAAACGTGGTGCAAATTGGAAAACGTCAGAATATCCAACGAAAGTGTGGTCCGTGGGCCATTACTAAATGAGCCCCATTGTGTTAGCCTTCTATGGGTTTATGCATAAAGGGGAAGTAAGCAATAATAGTAATAAAAATTTTTGTGACTTTTGTCCCTCTTTCTATGTCTATAAAGTTGGGGGATGTGCCGGCAGGTATGTTAGGAAAAGGTAAAAAGAAAAACAAGCAAAAACTACATTTTTTTACCTATTAGAAAAACATGTAATACAAATATAATCCCATCAGTACAGCTGTATGAGGCTTGTTTTTTACAGGACAAGTTTTATTTCCCTCTGGATCTTTTTGTATTTAGTTAAAAGTTGCAAAGTTATTGGTTAACTTTTATTAACTCTTTGCAGGAGGTTGGGAAATTGTATGTTTTATCGTTGGTTATTAACTAATGTGTTGGCTTTCTATCAGAGGCCGATAGAACTACAGTGGTATCAAATTTAGGGTTGTCTTAATTTTTTTTTTTTAACTTATTTTTACTATTATTTCTGTTTCGAGTTACAGGGCAAATTGTTACAAATTTTGGAAGGGAGTGTAAAAATAAAACAGAATTTTTTAAATGAAAAATATTTTTTACTTTGTGTGATAATTGTGATGGTTTTTAGTGTTTATATTTTTGTGTGTGGACATTTTTTAATGTAATTATTTTTTATAAATTTATAAACTTAATTACCGGGCCCAAAGAAACAACCTGCCACCCTAAAACAAGGATCCACAAAGGGATCCCCTTCTCCTTAGTGTTGGAGTAGAGGCGCACGGCAAAGTTTGGGTTCTACGAAGTTCAGAGCTCAACTTCTCCCTGCACTTCTCCATTGCGTATTGCAGAGTCACCAGCAACAGTGAAATTGCTCTAGGAGCCGACATTTTTGGGAAGATCGTCGTTACCTGATCACGTAGTGCCGGCGGGGGCGCAGGGAGAAGTTGACCTGTCATCAATCGCATGTGTTACTGGTTTGGGTATGTGTTTGGTACCCAAACCTGGACCCGACCAGGATCTTAAAATTTGGGTTCGGCCAAACTCAACCAGACCTGAATTTCAACGAGTTCACTCGTCACTACTGAGATGCCATTGTTTGTGTTGAACTGTGCATATAAATGGTAAAACATAGTCGGATCAGAACTCGCTCCAGGTAGGTTTTTGTATGGGGGGGGCTTGTCTTTAAAGAGTTTTTTTCTATCATGCCGCAATGTACAACTTTGTAAAGTATTTGCTGTGACAACGTTGCACAGCTCCTGACATCTGCAATACGTCCACATGACCTAGTCCAGGGTCACCAAGTCCATTGGTATTTGCCAAAATCGGACCCTTACGGTTGGGGCAAAGCAAAGCATATCATTAGTGATGTGACTGCGAGGCGAAGTGGATGTGCTCAGTACCCTGAGGGCAGACCAGCCACGAGATCAGGAAGTAAAACTTTCATAGATCTGAGGGATAATATGAGAAGAGATGGGACTCTGGGATGGGAAGTGAAGCTTTCAATGAAATAGGGAATAATGTGGGGACAAATTATACATTTTTGATAGGAAAAAGAGAGGCAGTACTATAAATTAGTTTGGATTCCGAGAATGGGGACGCCAGTTTTGGTGGCTTTAAGGAGTGAAAATAGAAAGAACCGGAAAATTGTGGGTACAAAATACAATTCGGCAACTTCGGTAGCCGAATCTTTCTAACCCAAAGATCACCAGATCTCCTGCCCACGTGGTGTTGTGTTCTGCATGTGATGCTATATTTTATTCACTCACCGGAGTCACCACGCTCCTCCACATGTAGGGTTATTGCTGCGCTCATCTTCTTCAGTCTGTAATTCAATGCCGCAACTTCACACTCATAATCCCCGGAATTATTTTGTTTCATGTACGGAATCTCATATTTATTGGATAGGCTGAACTCCTGAATGTTCTCTCCATTGTGGTAAAAGGCAAACTGTAATTCGGTGCTCTGTCGGAGGGGACTGATCCATGCCTGACATGTTAGGGTCACACGGTCACCACATGCCGCTGAGTGTGAACTTGTTCTTAATGTCAGAAGTGGAATTAGTTCTGGGGGGAGAAAGGTTGAGATTATGATAAATATGGATTGTTATAGGTACCTTCATCTATATGCATCCACGTCCTCTAACCCTTCCTGGTTCATCCTGGTCCATCCTGGACCATGGGGATTTCCAAGCTGGGGGATGTTTTTAGGTCATCAGTATCATATCTGTGGGCGTCTGATGAGAATTTGGGTTAGGGTCACTATGACATTAAACTATACAGTGGACAGATCCTTCTGCATTGGTCTCAAGTATGACGTCAAGTGCTGAAGTTACCTTGGTCGGGAAGTAAGAGTTCTCCTTACAGAGATTTTGTCATTTAAGGCCGCCTTGTAGGTGTGTGGAGACTTATAGCCAATATTGCTCAACTAGGGGATTCGGGGAAATATGCAAATACGTTTTTCAAAAAGGGACAAGGAAAAAATTGCCTCTTAGCTCCCTTGTAAGGCAGCCCCCTTAACATCAAGTATGAGTTTCAGGAAGCCTAATGGCAGGATGTCGGATTAAATCCAAACCAGTGTATGTATTCCAGAAGGAACAGACTCCCAACTGTAGACAGTGCTGTTCCGAGATGGTTGCGTCTCTTCGGTACAGTGTAGGAACCTGGATTCGCTGAATGAGAGTCTATTGACTAGGTTCGGGGACTAAGAGTTGTCCTTGCAAAAATGTTGCCAGGTTTGCCGGAGCACCTGATCAATGCAAGGTCAGGATGTCACTCGTCCACCGATAACCAACACCACGTGGAACAGGTTATCGGTGTTGAACCCCCATTGATCTGATAAAGATGACCTATCCAGGAGAATGAGAAAAAATTAGGCTAAAAACCCCTAGTCTTTTAGTCTGTTTTTAAGTTTCCATCCAAGACATAAACTCGGAGGGTTAGAAGCTTCTACATTTTATGAAACTGCTGAAAAAAAACCTTTTTTAGTCAAAGGCGTTGGATTTGCTATATAGAAAAAAATTCCATATAGGAATCCAATCTTGTCTTTTATTTCCCTTCAAAAGGAACTCCTCAGTGGGAATGGCCATGTAGTAAAGCAGGCAGTGTTGGGTATTGTCCCTGGAGGGAAGTGTAAACATACCTTTGTGTATGTTAGTAGCAGCAGGACTGTAAAAATATCAAATTATCTGGTGGTACTGGGTGTGTCCTCACACTGCTGTGCATAGGATGGTGGAATTACTTGTAGATGCAACCCGATACCGATACTGATGCGCCTCGCCAATCCAGAATGTCCGACGAGGATTTGGAGCTGCCACGATTCACTAAGATCGTGCTTCCAATATCCTGCATGTGTCGCTTCCCCGCTGAGGTCCGCCGGAGTTCACCTTCTTCTTCCTGGTGCATGTAAGTGCATTGTCTTGCGAAACAATTTTGAAAGTTAAATTCCGCAGTTTGTCCGAATCAGTCAGGTTGTCCGACGGCCACGCCCCCCGATTTGTGTCGGATGCAAGCCGGTGCCGATGCACCACAATCCGATCCCGTGCACCAAAAACCTAGGGCAATTCAGGGCAAAACGGAAAAATTAGCAAAACCCGACGGAAATGTGCCCGACGGACCCTTAGTAAATATGCCCCAATGTACTTAACTTGTTTTTAGTCCCATGATGCAACTTCCATGGGTTTTCCTGGTCCTTGTAGGTATAGCCGTAATTGTCCCTGCTCAATCCCACCATAACAGAGACCAAGAGCCCCACTGGAGGTGCAGGGCTGGATCACCGTTTCAAGACTATGAATAGGGTGAAATAAATTAATAATGTGACAACTACAAGAATCTCAGATTCTTCTCTTAGGGTATGTTGGTAATTAAGAGTGGATAGTCAATACTTGTTATTCTTAAAGTTATCCTTAACATCTCTGTGGAGCCATCTGCAATATTAGTCCAGGCGACGTCTGCAGCAGATAGCTCTACATCTAGGCCAGTGACCATTTCAAATAATAAAGCTAAATAATTTTAGGTTACAGGTTACATTTTTATTCCAAAACTTGGGCCATAATTTACCTTGAACGGTAATTGAGGTTTCAGCTGAGAGCTCGTAGAAGAGGAGATAGTAGTTGACCTTCTTTATGCACTTGTATTCGCTGTTTGAGGTCAAGTTGACATTCTCGATAAGTAACTCGTCCTCGGGACCCCAGTCTTTTATGACTGTATTATTCCTGTAAAATATAGACTTCCCTGCTGGATGTCCAGGGTACTGGTGGCATCGCAAGGTGACGTTGTCTCCTTCGTAGATATGTGGGGATACCTGTAAGACGACGTAGCCTGAAAGGCAACATAAAAGGAGTTATCATAAATTCCAATGGAGACTGAGAGCACATCAGAGGAGTCGTATACATCTTCTAATCCCTGACTGATGCTGATCCTACGTTGGCTACTACGACCCCTCTTGTGAATGGAGCTCAAATAGCAGAGGTTGACGTATGTGAGAGTCATAGCCGAGTTGAGCGGCTTCTCCTTTTTTAGTGGCCAACAACAAAGCCTCAATCTTGTGAATAACACAAGACCCAGAGGCATTTTTGGCATATCCTATCTATAAAGCAATACATTTAGAGATTGTTGTGCCCCGTTCAAGTGGTTTTCCTACAAATGTTACAATTTTAACTGTTGGGAGCCTAGGGATTGGGAGGAAAGTTTCTCAAATGCTAATTCGACTGCTGGTAGACCTGCCCACTTTCCGTCCCTCGCGGAAGCTGTCCATGTGGATAGGAGATAAGTTTGTGGCTCAACCCTTTAAGATACCATGGTCTGTATCTGAAACTACAAGTTCCTTTACAAATGTTCCACTTGTACCTACTAGTTTGTCATTCTAATTGGAGCCCACCCAGTGGATAAATCACGAGTTGGGTTTCTAGCCTGCTAGCGTCTTCATGTGTCGAATCCTACATTTGCTCCTATTGTGTTGGTCCAGGCATTACTTCTAATAAGACATGTCTACCTTGACCTACAACAAGATTGACTCTCACTTGCCTTGACCTTGAGTCATATTCGTCTAAGGTTTCTCTTGACCTACAGCCAGATTCACTCTACGTAAACTATGCTTGAGTCATATATGACGTTTTGTATCTTGACCCTAGGCTGATATCACCTTTCAAGAGGTAGCGACCTGGAAACCTCTTTGTTGTGTAGTCCAGATCCCTCGATAGGGTTTAAAGTTAGAGATGAGCGAACATACTCGTCCGAGCTTGATGTTCGAGCATTAGCGTACTCGAAACTGCTCGTTGCTCGGACGAATACTTCGCCCGCTCGAGAAAATGGCATCTCCCGCCGTTTTGCTTTTTGGCGGCCAGAAACAGAGCCAATCACAAGCCAAGAGACTCTGCACTCCACCCAGCATGACGTGGTACCCTTACACGTCGATAGCAGTGGTTGGCTGGCCAGATCAGGTGACCCTGGAATAGACTAGCCCCTGCCTGCGCTGCTTGGATCATTCTGTGTCTGGATGCCGCTAGGGAGAGAGCTGCTGCTGGTCAGGGAAAGCGTTAGGGTGTTCTATTAGCTTACTGTTAGGCAGGAGTGATTCTACAAGAACCCAACAGCCCTTCTTAGGGCTACAATAACGTTATATATTTACTTTTTTTATTTGCTTGTGGCTGGGCTTGCTGGCACTAGTAGTGCAGCTAGTACCATATTGTGACGAATTTGCAGGGAGACTTGCGAACGTTGTGTTTAGCTCTTAGTGACGCACATATCCACCTCAAACACCAAAGTGGGACAATTTATTAGGGGTTTGGGTAGAATTAGGCAGAGTCTGCTGATTTTTTTTTTTTTTAGCTGTATTTCATTTTATAGCTCAAACTCATCCTGCAAAGCAGTGTGCTTTCAGTGTAGGTTACAAAATAGCCATAGGAGAACCCCAACGGCTTACTTAGGCCTACAATAGCATTATATTTTCCTTTTTTTTGTTTGCTTGTGGCTGGGTTTGCTGGCACTAGTAGTGCAGCTAGTACCATATTGTGAGGAATTTGCAGGGAGACTTGCGACCGTTGTGTTTAGCTCTTAGTGACACGCATATCCACCTCCAACACCGAAGTGGGACAATTTATTAGGGGTTTGAGTAGAATTAGGCAGAGTCTGCTGATTTTTTTTTTTTTTTTTACCTTTATTTCATTTTATAGCTCAAACTCATCTTGCAAAGCACAAAATCCAGTTGTGTGCTGTCAGTGTAGGTTAGAAACTAGCCATAGCAATAGGATAGCATCGTTTTGTTAAAAAAAATAAAAAACAAAAAAAAAATAAACACAAAATTTTTTTTTTTTTCAAGTTTACACTTTAATTTGGAAAATGTTTAACCCGAGGGCTAGGGGTAGAGGACGAGGGCGTGGACGTGGGCGTCCAACTACTGCAGGGGTCAGAGGCCGTGGTCCTGGGCGGGGTGAGACACCGCCTGCTGATGGGGGAGCAGGGGAACGCCGCAGAGGTACACTCCCTAGGTTCATCATGTCTCAAGTTACTGGGACTCGTGGTAGAGCACTGTTGAGGCCAGAACAGTGCGAAGAGGTGATGTCATGGATTGCGGACAATGCTTCTAGCCATTTGTCCACCAGTCAGTCTTCCACGCAGTCCACCCATGTCACCGAAATCGGCACTCCTCCAGCTCCTCCACCTCAGCCTCCTTCCCCCAGTCTGCCCCCTCCCACCAAAATTTGGCATTTGAACCGGCATACTCTGAGGAACTGTTTTCTGGACCCTTCCCACAGTCACAAACCCCTTGTCCTGCTGCTGCTGAGCTATTTTCCGATGCCCAGGTTTTCCACCAGTCGCAGTCTGTGGGTGATGATGACATTATTCACGTAGTGGAAGAAGTGTGTAAAGAGGTGTCGGACGATGAGGAGACACGGTTGTCAGACAGTGGTGAAGTTGTTGTCAGGGCAGGAAGTCCGAGGGGGGAGCAGACTGAGGGATCGGAGGATGATGAGGTGACAGACCCAAGCTGGGTTGATAGGCCGGGTGAACACAGTGCTTCTGAGACGGAGGCGCGTCCTATAGCAGAACAGGTTGGAAGAGGCAGTGGTGGGGCCAGACGGAGAGGCAGGGCCAGAGCTGGTGCATCAGCGCCAAATGTTGCCCGTAGTCAAGCTCCCGTGGCGAGGGCTAGATTTTCAGAAGTCTGGAGGTTCTTTAAAGAAACACCGGATGACCGACGGACTGTGGTGTGCAACCTTTGCCAAACTAGGATCAGCAGGGGTTCCACCACTACTAGCTTAACTACCACCAGTATGCACAGGCATCTGAATGCTAAACACCCCACTCAATGGCACCAAGCCCGTTAACCTCTGGCCGGGCACACCACTGCTCCTTCCCCTGTGTCATCTGCTAGTCAGCCCCCTGCCCAGGACCCCGGCCCAAACACCTCCCGTGCGAAAACCCCATCTTCGCCTCCACGATCCTCCACAGCATCCACCAGCGTTCAGCTCTCCATACCCCAGACGCTGGAGCGCAAAAGGAGGTATAGCGCAACCCACCCACACGCCCAAGCCCTCAACGTCCACATCTCCAAGTTGCTTAGCCTGGAGATGCTGCCCTATAGGCTGGTAGAGACCGAGGCCTTTCGAAACCTCATGGCGGCGACCGCCCCTCGGTATTCGGTCCCCAGCCGCCACTACTTTTCCCGATGTGCCATCCCAGCCCTGTCAGAGAACATCCTCCGTGCCCTGACCAACGCCGTTTCTGACAAGGTCCACCTGACCACGGACACGTGGACGAGTGCTGCCGGGCAGGGCCACTATGTATCGCCGACGGCACATTGGGTTAACTTGGTGGAGGCTGGGACCGAGTCTGACCCTGGGGCTGGTCATATACTGCCGACGCCGAGGATTGTGGGGCCTACCTCGGTCCAGGTCTTAAAGGCCTACTATGCCTCCTCCTCCTCCCACCCCTCCTCCACCTCCTCCTCTGAATTACCATCCGTGGGCATGGCGCCATCAGTCGGTAGCTCTAGGCACAGCAGCAGTGCCATCGCTAAGCGACAGCAGGCGGTGCTCAAACTGCTGAGCCTAGGCGATAAAAGGCACACCACCCAAGAGTTATTACAGGGCATCATGGCGCAGACTGATCTGTGGCTGGCACATCTGAACCTGAAGCCAGGCATGGTTGTGTGTGACAACGGCCGTAACCTGGTGGCAGCTCTGCAACTCGGCAGACTGACACATGTGCCATGCCTGGCCCATGTGTTAAATCTCATAGTTCAGCGTTTCCTCAAGACATACCCCAATCTGTCTGATTTGCTCACGAAGGTGCGCCGCATCTGTGCGCATTTCAGGAAGTCCAGCACAGATGCTGCCACTCTTAGGGCAGCGCAGCGCCGCCTCCAACTGCCCGCTCACCCACTGTTGTGCGACGTGCCCACGAGGTGGAATTCAACACTAACCATGTTATCCAGAGTTTAACACAGCAGCGCGAGACGATTTAGACTGCCAGATGTCAACTTCCACCAGAAACTGGTAGTCAGGTCAGTAGCTTCCTCAAGTCTACAATGAGGAGTGGAGTGGATGTCTGATATCTGTCAGGTGCTGAGTAACTTTGAGGAGTCAACACAGATGGTCAGTGGTGATGCCGGCATCATCAGCCTCACCATCCCGCTGCTTGCCTGTTGAAAAACTCTCTGGTCAGCATGAAGTCGGAAGCTTGCGCTCGTCACAAGAGAGGGGAAGAAGATTCCCTTGTTGATAGCCAAAGCACCCTTAGGTCTGTTTCTCAGCGCATCTGGAGGGAGTGGGGTGGAGGTGGAGGAGGAGCAGAATGTTGGCGAGACAAAGAGGGGACCATTGTTAGTCCTTCACTGTTCAGCGTGTTATGGGCAGAAGAAGAGAGTGGAGGAGTTGGAGGAGTTGGGGAGGAGGAGGAAAGGACAGTCAGGCCAGTGAGGGGAGTGAATTCTGCGCGTTGGGACTCTGGCGCATATAGCAGATTTCATGCTAAGGCCTATCCCGTGAACCCTCGCGTTCAAAGAATTTATTCCAGCACCGATTACTGGGTATACTCTCCTGGACCCACGGTACCAGCAAAATCTTCCACTCTCATTCCTGGAGAGGAAAGGAGGTGAGAATGCATGAATACCACAGGCCCTGGTGCACAAGCTGAAACAGTATTTCCCTTCTGACAGCGTTAGCGGCAGAGGCGTACTCTGCGGGACAATAGCGAGGGAGAGTAGGCGAGCAGCATGCTTGTCCAGCACTGGCAAGGGGTACGCTTTAGCAGGCGCTTGCCAGTTTTTATGTCACTCCCAGCAAGACACTGTCACCTGTCCCGTCTCAGCAGAGTAGGGCTGATCTTTACAGAAAGATGGTGAGGGAGTAGTACTGACCATACCATCGTCCTAAATGATCCACACGCTCCCTACAACACGTACGGTTTCAAAGCTGGACATGTGTGCACGAACTAGCGCTGTACGCCTTGGGAGTTCTTGCCTGCCCTGCGCTAGCGTGTTGTCCAAGCGGTTTTCAGTGCAGCTGGTGGCATCATACCGATATAGCTACACGACTGCGACTGGACAGCGCTGACTGCTGACGCTTATCAAGATGAATAAGCCTGGATTTCTCCGCATTTTCATTCTCCACCAGGTGAAGAAGCTGAACCTGAATAATGTATGCACTCCTCCTCATTGTCCTCCTTCTCCTCCTCTTTGTACATAAAGCAGAGGAAACTGGCTATTTTTTTGCCAGGGCCAACTGGCTCTGGCTATAGTACTCTATGTATTAATTTTTCTGGGGGCCAACTACCCTGTCCTCTGTTTTAAACAATTTTTGGGAGTGCCACATACAGGCACTCAATCTATGTAATTTTTCTGGAGGACCAGCTACCTGCTCCTCTGCTTTGAAAACTTTTTGGACGGCCACATACAGGCACTCCATCTATTTAATTTTTCTGGCGGACCCCTACCTGCTCCTCTGCTTTGAAAACTTTTTTGGACTGCCACATACAGCACTCAATCTATGTAATTTTCTGGAGACCAGCTACCTGCTCCTCTGGTTTGAAAACTTTTTGGACTGCCACATACAGGCACTCAATCTATGTAATTTTCTGGAGGACCAGCTACCTGCTCCTCTGGTTTGAAAACTTTTTTGGACTGCCACATAACAGGCACTATCCAAATTAAATTGTCTCCATAGCAGCCTCCACACGTCGTCTTTTTTAGCCTTCACACTTGTCTCCATTGCTACCTCCACACGTCATTGCCATAGCTGCCTCCAAAGTCGTCCATATAGCTGCCTCCATACAGGTCCCCTTATAAACGAGCTGTGTCAGGCAGAATTTTGGATGTTTTCATGGCTTCCAGTTAACTTTGTCGCCACCCTGCTGTGTATCCACAAAATATACTGGCAAACTTTTATCATTTACCAAATTATTTCAGCGCTTTTTGGCATCTGTTACATTCCCCTCACCCGCCAGAACCCAAACTTATAAGAACGCTACTACACTTGATCTATACAAAAGGTTCTTAGAAGTGCTGTTTGGGGAGTAGCCTAGAGACAGGGGCTTGGATTGGCGAAGACGCCTGGCAGCGGAAGCGCCAGCTCATCCCAGATCCAACTAACATAGTTTTAACTGCAGCACCTTTAATCTACTACTAGTTCCACTGCCTCCATACATGGTCCCCTTATCAAACGAGCTGTTCAGGCAGAATTTTGGATTGTTTTCATGGCTTCCATGTTAACTTTGTCGCCACCCTGCGTGTAATCCACAAAATATCTGGCAAACCTTTTATCATTTACCAATATTATTCAGCGCTTCTTGCGCATCTGTTTACATTCCCCTCAACCCGCCAGAACCCAAACTTATAGAACGCTACTACACTTGATCTTATACAAAGTTTCTTAGAAGTGCTGTTTGGGGAGTAGCCTAGACAGGGGCTTGGATTGGCGAAAGCTCGCCTGGCAGCGGAGCGCCAGCTCCATCCCAAGATCCAACAACTTAGTTTTAACTGCAGCACCTTTAATCTACTACTAGTTCACTGCCGTCCATACATGGTCCCCTTATCAAATGAGCGTTGTGCGCAGAATTTTGGTTGTTTTCAGGCTTCCATGTTAATTTGTCGCCACCCTGCTGGTGTAATCCACAAAATACTGGCAACTTTTATCATCTGTACCTATTATTTTTGAGCGCTTCTTGCTCACCTCCTTGGTCCTCTTGCCACCCATTGGTTTGAAGCTGAGTCCATTTAGGTTGTGCCATGCCACTCTCTAGCCTGCCGCTGCCTCTGCATGCCGTCCCCTATAGTGTCAGGGTCAATTATGGTATGTTTTAGATGCTATAGCTCATTCGTCACTCTGTCATTGCACTGATGGTGCCCATAATTTTGCATAATGGTGCGATTAAGCAGCCTCAGAGGCATCCTAGCATGCTGCCCCCTGCTGTTTCCTGTCCATTTCCGTGATGTTTCCATCCTTTTCTGAGGTTCCCAGGTGCTTGGCCAAGCTTCCCTGTGCAGATCCTGGTCCCCTTGAAAAATGCTCGAGTCTCCCATTGACTTCAATGGGGCTCGTTATTCGAGACGAGCACTCGAGCATCGGGAAAAGTTTGTCTCGAATAACGAGCACTCGAGCATTTTAGTGCTCGCTCATCTCTATTTAAAGTTTATATACTAGGGAGGTCACATAGACGACACCTTCAGAGTGGCCTACACCCAGGTGGCACACTAGATCCCCATCTATGTGGGGCAAATATTATGGTACTACCCACCATGGTGGACACCTAGTCTGGTCAATTCGAACCCTACATTTGCTCCTATTGTGTCGGTCCAGGCATTACTTCTAACAAGACATGTCTACCTTGACCTACAGCAAGATTGACTCTCACTTGCCTTGACCTTGAGTCATATTCGTCTAAGGTTTCTCTTGACCTACAGCCAGATTCACTCTACTTAAACTATGCTTGAGTCATATATGACGTTTTGTCTCTTGATCCTAGGCTGATATCACTTTTCAAGAGGTAGCGACCTGGAAACCTCTCTGTTGTGTAGTCCAGATCCCTCGATAGGGTGTAAAGTTTATATCCAAGGGAGGTCACAAAGACGACACCTTCAGAGTGGCCTACACCCAGGTGGCATACTAGATCCCCATCTATGTGGGGCAAATATTATGGTACTACCCACCAAGGTGGACATGTAGTCTGGTCGAGTCGCTTCGAACTCCAGCACTTGTCTGGCATTGGTAGTCTCCGGTGTAGGACGACTCAGCAGAGGGTATTGTGAAGGTTTTCCCTGTGAAGTGTATCCAGTAGCCATCTACGAACCATTCATATGTGAAATCTTCTTCAACAGAAGAGTCCACTTCGCAGGTCAGATTGATGGATTCCCCTGTGATGATTTTGTTCCAGTCTGGGTTGAATGACACCACGGGGCTGAGGACAGCTCCTGGAGATAGAACAGAGGAGACGGCCATGTTGTGGTCTTCAATTGGCATCTGAATGCAATACTATGAGTTAATTGCTACCGGAAGATAAGAATATACTATGATAATACTACATGGACTTCTTATGGACTTCTTCATAGGAAAATTTTTTTTGTTAACTCAAAAACCCAAAAACATGGGTCCTTAAGAAAATGTTTTGACACCAGGGAGTCTCCTTACAAGTGACCTACATATGTGACATATTTGAACTTTTAACAAATAATCATATTTTAACAAGACACTACGGCTAATGCTACATTCACATTGCTGTATGGGGGATGTATATATAGATGGTAATGGGCTCTCGCCATGTAATATGGGGCGGGGGTGAGCAGCGCCTCCTCCTCTCCCCGACGTCAATGTAAATGTAGCCTATGAAGAAATCTCTGTGTCTCTCAGGCCTCAATCACGGCCTTGGCAGACAAATTCCAGGATTCTGGGTACAGGGTTACATATAACATGTCAGGAGAGAGTGCACAGCTCTGCTATTACATTACAGTATATTGGAAAATGTACACTTACCTACGATTTCTGCCGTCAGAGCTGAAACAAGAATGAAAATTACTTATAGCCAATAAGGTTTATAGGAAAGCCTTTATATTAAGAGTCTGCCCTTTATGTACGAGAATATAACTTTAATAATAAACTATAATACTGCCCCCTATGTACAAGAATATAACTACTATAATACTGCCCCATATGTACAGGAATATAACTACTATAATACTGCTCCCTATGTACAAGAATATAACTACTATAATACTGCCCCCTATGTACAGGAATATAACTACAATAATACTTCCCCCTATGTACAAGAATATAACTACTATAATACTGCCCCCTATGTATATCGTAGTTATCTGTCTGTACATAGGGGGCAGTATTATAGTAGGTATAGTCTGTGTAAACTATGAGTTTTAGGGGGCAGTATTATAGTAGTTATATTCTTTAATAGGGGACAGTATATAGTAGTTATTCTGTACATAGGGGGCCGTATATAGTAGTTATGCTATCTTGTACATAGGGGACAGTATTATAGTAGGTATATTCGTACATATGGGAGGTAGTATGATAGTTATATTTTTACATAGGGGCCAGTATTATAGTAGTTATTCCTGTACATAGGGGGCAGTATTATAGTAGTTATATTCTTTACATAGGGGGCAAGTATATAGTAGTTTATTCTTGTACATGGGGAGCAGTATTATAGTAGTTATATCTTGACATAGGGGGCAGTATTATAGTAGTTAATCTTGTAATAGGGGGCCAGTATTATAGTAGTTTATATTCTGACATAGGGGGCATTTATAGTAGTTATATTCTTGTACATAGGGGGCAGTATTTAAGTGTTATAGGGGGGCAGTTTTGTTGTTTTATTCTTGTACATAGGGGCAGTTATATAGTAGTTATATTCGTGTAGTTTAAATACCTGGGGGTTGTTGTAAAGTTTGCTTGCCTTATTGCTGTTAGAAGAAGTAGTGGATTTTTTATTCCCAGAAATTGTATCTTTCAAGTAGTGCCAGGGGGCGGGGGGGGGACCCACACATGCGTGGTATTAGCACTCTGTAATGAGCGGAAAAATAGTCCTGCCAACGCTGCTTGGGCGGTTTGCTCATGGCCTACAGACCCGATTATAGGCATTGTCAAGAAACTGGTATCTTCGTATATGGTTGAGGAGCACCTACTGGATCTCCTAATGCTCATGGCCCCATACACTTGCACCCCCTCACGTATGTATTGCTCCTCCACCGCGCTGTGACTCTGTAAAAGCTGTTATCAAGAGGGGGGGAGGGGCGTGTGCTTGGGAGCACATCATACCACAGAGCTGGGAGCACAGCAGTGCGTGTTAGTACACGCCCAAGTGCACTGGGAGGGAGAGGTCCCAACCTGGAAAATCAACCAAAACCCCAATAAAAAAAAACTAAGAATATGCGGACCCCAAAAATAATGGGATCATAAGAGAAATTAATCTGACAGGATGGGGCCTCTCATATTTCTGTGTGGGCAACCTTTACGGAAACTACACTGGTGTGTAGTAAGTAGGGCCGGACGCTGCCAAGACAAGATATTGCCCGGCATTGTGGCGCGTTGCGGCTTTCATACATTGATTGCCCGAATCTGTCCCACTACAGTAATATTGTCCCTCTTGACAGTGACAACGTCCCCTGGACCTCACCAAAAACCCGACGGCAGATACAAGGAGAGGCGGCGCGAATCTGTGTGAAACGGATTGGCGAAGGAGGATCAGCGGTGCCCTACAGCGGGATGGTGGCACCGCCATGAGTATAGTGCAGGAGGGACGGCATACTGAAAGCTATATTGCAGGGGTCGACACCGCCGTTCTATCGTCACATAGGTAAAATATTGTGTATGTGTGGGTAATTAGAAGGCCTTAGAAAGAAATGGTGTACTGCAGTCCGCACCATGAGCCACCCGGGGGCCACATGGTGTGAACCGTTGTCCTGTATCATGACAATCTGCTGTATATAAGAGCAAAAACCACAAACCAACCCCACATCAACTTCTATTATATTAGATGATATATGTCAGCACAAGATGGTAGTTACAGTTTTCCCCTCTGAAGAGGCGCTAGGCTCGTCTCTAATTCTCGGTTTTGTCTCATAGCTGGAGGATGCGGATAGATCGATGCTTCTTTGATCTTTGACTAGAGAAATTTACTGAGCTGTACTTGTTTATTTTGTAAGCACTTGGGGTGAGATAGAACTACTTTCTTAGCCGACTTCGGATATTATGCAGTAGTGCAGTGTTTCTGCTTTCACCATCATGAAAAAAGGTTTCCATCTCATATCAATACTTATAATGGCCCTGTTCTGCTGATGAGCGATCCAGAGTATAGTTTGGCGTCCTCCATTGCCAGCTCAGCGTAACAAGAATGTCCCAAAGATGGCCAATTAGGAAGCTATACAACTCAAAGCAACTAGGAATGGCTGGATTGGCCAGTGTGTGTCCACCAGGTCAGTGGTGTTTGTAACAAGACAAAAACAGTGGGCCCCAGTGCAAAACTTTTGGATGCCCTCTCCTTCCCTCACATACACTGCGCATATACATAATGCTAAACAAACACAAATATATATATATACCGAGCACCCTATGTATCCCATAATTAAGTCCACAGCATCACCCCGTATTAATTTACTTTCCAGCAGTCTCCCCTTGCATTGAGGAAATGTCCAGCAGTCTCACTAATTGATGAAAATGCTCCCCCCCAAGCCGTCTCCCCATTGATGAAATGTCCAGCAGTTCTCCCTTCATTGATAAATTGTGTCGCGTTCTCTCCTCATTGAGGAAATGTCCAACATTCTCCCCTCATTGATTGAGTTGGTAGCACGCGTGGATTTTTTCATTGACGTTTTGAAATGCATACAATAGCGCGGAAACAAATTTCATGATGATATTACCTTGATGTTCACATTTGTACATACAAAATGCCCTGTTCCACCCATGGCGGATACAAACCTAAAAGTCAGGTCTGCTCATCTCTGTTGCACACTGTAGTGACCTCAACTGTTACTCACAGTATACTCCGGAGTCCGCCATGGTGGCTTATGAGCGTTCGGACTCGCCATGAGGGCCACTGCGACCAGCAGCGTTTCTTTGTGGTAGGTGGCGAACGAATATTTCCCTTATACTTGACTTTTTTGTTGTTTATTGTTTTTTTGAATTGGTAAATTATCATATTATTATGTTTATAGTGGGCACACCATGGGAGCAGGTGTGCCTATATTCGGGGCTTGAAACTGAAAAATATTGTCAGGCTTGCACCGCCATAGGGGCGCAACAGAAGTTTGCAGAACATGGTATACCGTAAGCCCACTCTAGTGGCAGGCAGGGGGGTGGTCTTCAGAATATTCAATCTTGGCTTAATTTGTACCTCTGGATTAGCAAAATGATATGTGTTGAGATCTGTTTTAACTTTATGGCAGTGCAAATAGTTGAAGTAAAATCAGCATTTCTTTACAGTTCTATGTTATTTTGTTAGCTGATCAAGGTGCATTATTCCAGATTAGGACCCAGCGCTCATACCTCTGCTCATGCCACCACCCTTGTCCCCACGGCATGCAGCTCACCCTTGAGGCAGTGACCGGCTTATTTAGTGCTGGTCTGCGGTCACACTTCTGTGTGCGTATTGCTTTGCATCTGAAAGAATCAGAATTTCAGTTGTGAACGGAGCTATGAAGGGTTATTCCAGGATTATTTATTGATCAAGTTTCCCTAGGATAGGTCATCAGTATCAGATTGGTAGGAGTCGACGTCTGTTTCCACATCTCGCCTCTGGAAGAGACAACAGAGTTTAGAAGCTACAATTCCAATCTAACGATAAGAGTGCCACAAGTATGTGGCTGTGCTTCGTAGTGCGGATCAACCCGTTTCACTTCATTGAAACAGGAACCAATAACAGGTCATCATGTTTTTTTTTTTTTTTTTTGTCAAAACCCACGTTCCTTGGATAAATGACAGCTTGATGCCAAACTGATTGTATTAATACCCCCCTCCGCGGCACCAGTCATCTATCACTACCGAGTCCTGAAAGATCCCTTAAGTAGCCAGTTGGCTAAAAATATAAAAAACTGGCCATCTGGACAGTGTAACGATAGGCTCACTGTCCGTTGATAAAACGGGCCACCGATGGTTTTTAAAGTATCAAAACGTCTAAGAGAGGTTCCCTTCTGTATAAACATAATGTCGCCTCCTGGTTGCATAGAGCCGTGCCGGATTCAGACCACAAGTGATCAAGGTACTGCCTCTCAGTTTCAGCACTGAAATATATCTTGTAAATTTACAGTGTTTGCATTTTAGGAAGGCGGTGGTAGGGGAATGCCGCTGGAGCTATGGCACCGTTTTCGCTAGTCCAACAGATTTAGTTAAAGTGGGCGATGACAGATGGAGGGAAAGAGGAGGCCGAAGGCCAACTCCAGGTTAAGTGCAGAAAAGCCACTGGTATGATAACTACTACAAATACTCCCCCGAGTACCATAATACAACTACTATCATACTGCTCCTTGTACGGAATCTCCCGCTCCCTACTGCTCCCTATGTCAGAATAATCTCTAATACTCTCCCCATGTACAGGAATATAACTACTATAGATCGCCCCCTATGTACAGAGATTAACCTACTATAATACTGCCCCTATTGTACACGAAATAACTATAATACACTCATGTACAGGAAAAACCCCCCCCCCCTATAAGACTAAGATATCCTAATCTAACGAAATATGAACCTCGTCCCTGCATACAACATGCCCATCCATGTACAGAATATAAACTACTTAATACTTAGCCCCTAGGTTAAAGAATCTTATACGTACTTATAATACTGCCCCTATGTCAAGAATATAACTTACTCTCATAATACGCTCCTAATGTACAAGACATAAACTACTCTAATACTCCCCTATGTATAAGAACTATAATACTATAATACTGCCCCTATGTACAGAATATAAACTGCTAATACTGCCCCCTATGTAAAAATAATATCACACTATAATACTTACCTCCTATGTACAGAATATACTACTATAATACTGCTCCCTATGTACAAGAATAACTACTATAGTACGGCCCCCTTACAGTGAAGATATAACTACTATAATACTGTCCCTATTACAGAATATACTACTAAATTACGCCCCCTATGTACAGGGAATATAACTACTATAATACTGCCCCCTATGTACAAGAATATAACTACTATAATACTGCCCCCTATGTACAAGAATATAACTACTATAATACTGCCCCCTATGTGCAAGAATATAACTACTATAATACTGCCCCATATTATAAAGTTATAAAACCTGCAAAGAACATACTGGGAACAGGGTGAGGAAACACATCTCCAAGAAACTATTAGAAAATCATGATAAAAATATATATTTTATTGATTTGCTTCACAATGAGTAACAACCAGACAAATACATAGAAAAAAATAGGGAGGAATCCACAAGAATGCATTCTGATCCGAACAAAGCAAATACAGATATAAATACCAGCCATGTACAAAGTTCATAATTTATTACAAACATTCATAGTACATAAGTACATGAAGGGTAAAATACTATACAGACAGTCCCCGGGTTACATACAAGATATCAGTTTGTTCTTAAGTTGAACTTGTATGTAAGTCGGAACTGTATATTTTATAATTGTAGTTTCAGACAACTTTTTTTTTTTGTCCTAGTGACAATTGGATTTTCTAAATTTTTTGCTGTAATGGGACCGAGGATTATCAATAAAGCTTTATTACAGACACCTTACAGCTGATCATTGAACATTCAGAGACTTCACCAGAGGTCACAGTGGGCAGAGGGGTCTGTCTGTAACTAGGGGTCATCTGTAAGTCGGGGGTCCTTAAGTACTGCCTTTATAACATGGAGCACATAAAGTGCAGTGAATTGTCACATTGGGGCTCATTTACTAAGGGCTCCACGGCCGCACTTTCGTTGGGTTTGGCGAATTTTTCCGATTTGCACCGAATTGCCCCGGGATTTTGGCGAAATCGCGCTGGCTTTAACGCGACAGAAGTCGGGGGCGTGGCCTTCGGACAACCCGACGGATTCGGAAAAAACGCAGAATTTAAAAAACTAAATGTGTCGCAAGATCAAGCACTTACATGCACCAAGAAGAAGAAGGTGAACTCCAGCGACACCTACTGGATATCGGGCGCACGACCTTAGTGAATCCTGGCAGAACCCGAATCCACGTCGAACAACGCGCTGCAGGATCGCGACTGGACCGGGTAAGTAAATCTGCCCCAATATGTAAAGAGCTGATTGACTCCATCAGCACATAATTTTCTAAAGATTTTTTTTCTCTGCTCTTTACATATTTTGACACTTAAAGGATCCCTCCAGTCACAGCTGATTGATTGAATTATACCTTGTGCAGGGCCTGAGGGTGCGTCCAAACGTGGCGTTATCACATGAGTTTTCACCACAGCTGAGGAGAGGAGATTTTCCTAATTACATTGCTGTCAACATTACAAAACGCATGCGCTAACAACATGTTAAAGGGAACTTGTCACCACATTTTTCACAAATACAGCTAATAAAAGTTTCCCATAGAGTCCTGTTAACTAGCGGACACCCTTCTTTTAGCTAAAAATTTGTTTCCTTCACATCCCCCAAAAAATCATCTTTATAGTTTTAACTGGTATTCAGGGATATCTATAGCGAGTCGATGGGGTGTGGCCTCCTCAGGCTGAATCCAGCAGCTCCTCCCCATATTTTCTCTGCATGCAGCAGTCATGTCATGTGGGTCACCAGGGTCACATCTCTCCGGACCTTTAGCCACCTAATATTAGCAAATTGTACACCATGCATATATCTAATCACATGAAATCACTGCAACCTGCATGAAGGCATGGAGAGGATTAGGGGTGTCGTCCACACGTTCAGATTTTTAGGAACAGTTTTTGTAGCCAAAAGCAGGTGTGGATGATAATGGATTGAGAGAAATAATTAAAAGGTGCTGCTCCTCCTCCTACTTTTACTCCATTCCTGGTTTGGATATCAAAAACTGCATCTGAAAAACTGAACGTGTTGGTCACATTCTAGAAGTCCATGCAGGCATGCTGTGATTTTATGTGATCAGATATATGCATGGTGTACAATTAGCTAATGTTAGAAGGCTTGGGGACCTGAGATGATGTGACCCTGGTCACATGACATTACTGCTGCATGCTGAGAAAGCACGGGAAGGAGCTGCTGGATTGAGCCCGAGGTCAACTCGCTATAGTTAGTTATCTCTGGATACCAGATAAAATTATAAAGTTCAATATATGGGAATCAGTTGGAAACAATTTTTAGCTAAAAGAAGGGTGTCGGTCAGTTTCCTTTAACATGTTTTTAACATTATGTTGACACGTGCCTTTGTTAATGCCTTGTTAACATAGTTGTTAACATATTTGTTAACAGTGCACGAATGCATATGTTTTGTAAATGCAATATTGAGGAGGAGCAGGACTCTAGGTTCTAGCAAGATTTTTAGGAATACAATGAAAATGAGTCCTGCTCCCTTCTCCAGGCCCTGCACCATGCATTTTCAATCAATGATCTTTGATTGGAGTGTTCCTTTAATTGCACTTCATGTATTCCATGTCCCGTTACTGTGGGTTTCACGTTATGTACTATAAATTATTGTAATAATTATTGTAATAACGTATGGAATTTGTACATGACTTTGTTGCTTATCAGAATGCATTTTGCCCTATTTTATATGTTTTGTTGTAGTTACTCATTTTAATGCAAATAAATAAAATATATCTATGATCGTTATTCTGTGATTGTTTCTTGCTAGCAGGTTCTTTTAGGTTTCCATCATGATTAACCAGGGACACTTGGCACCGTGACTGTAGTAATCTTCTTATATTTGTTATCCATGGCCTCCTTATTTCTAAAATCAACTTTTAAAATTATGCTAATGAGCCAGAAGGACTCTGTGGGGGGGGCGTTACCAGATCCCCCTCCTTGCTTTGGCTGCACAGGCTGTCACACCACCTGCTCCCACTGTGTGAGATTGCAGCAAGCAAAAGGAGGGGGAAGTGTTGTGGGAGCAGGCGGGAAAGGGAGACAGTATAACAGCCTGTGAAGCTGCAGCACGGAGCTTAATTAGTAAATATTCCGCCCCTACAGTAACACACACATTACAATGAGGTATTGTGACCAATCCCTTTAAGGTCTGACCTGCTGTTATAATCATCTCCCATATCCTCTTCCAGAGTTCGGGGGGTCTATCACGCGTTTGTTACTATTGTATCCAAAGGTGGAATCCGTGGCTTGTGGGCAGGTTGGGTGCCAAACGTACAGAGAGCTGCGCTGGTGAATATGGGAGGTAAGTGGATCTTATACACATTTCATAGGAACAGGTAGCACAATATGGGGCAGAACTATGTAGGATACAACTATTTAGTGTCTTGGTACTGAATAGGGGGTAAGGTTTGGATACCAACACTCCATGTGTACTGAGTGTATCCTATTCCTCTTACCATCCCTATGGTTTTCTGGGCTATTTCCCAAATTTTTACAGCCGATGCAGTTATTAACAGGAAAACATGCTTCGGATCCTTATTAATAATAATAATTATTATTAATAATAAACTGTCCCCAATGGGGCTCACAATCTAATCATCGTAGCAGTATGTTTTGGAGTGTGGGAGGAAACCGGAGGACCCGGAGGAAACCCATGTAAACATGGAGAGAACATACAAACTCTTTGCAGATGTTGACCTGGGTGGGAATCGAATCCAGGACTCCCAGCGCTGCAAGGCAGAAGCGCTACTCACCGTGTCGCCCTTTATTCTTCATCACTTTTTGTGTCTTCCTCAGATCTCACCACATACGACACTGTGAAACATTTCCTACTTCGGAACACAAACCTCAAGGACAACAGTTTATGTCATAGTATTTCTAGGTAATGACCCTGCTGTGGAGGGAAGGGGGGTCAGTGACATGAGCTAATTAAAGGGGATGTCAATTCAGAAATATCAGAGGTGCCCCCTAGTGGTCACCTTACATATGACCTTGTGATATGTTGTTGCTGATTGATTCCAATGCTCTGTATAACTACTACCTGTATGCCATGTGTGTAGGTTGTATCTGGGAATTGCTAGTGAATGCATGCTGAGCTGCAGTAACACAGCTTGGCCACTTTATCGAGAATGGAGCTGTTCATCTGGCTACGTTCTGTGTGTTGATTGCGGTGGGGAAGTGAGAGGAAGCTTATCGGGATCTTATATAAATGATGAATCTTATAGTTGGCTCATCAAAAACTTAGAAAACCCCTTTAAGCTGAAATTGATACATGTTTGTAGAGAAGGTGTCCACTCTCACCAGATTTTGCCAAATTAAACTAGCAGCCCCCTCAGATAGGGGATCAAATTCCCTTTCTAGAATTCCCTCTTTTATGCAAAATCACATCCATTTAAAAAAAAAAAAAAAACTCCTTCAAAATCGTGTGACAATGAGCAGAGAAGAGTCACTTTGACTGAGATGAGTCACTTTTAGAGGCTGCAAGATTTTCTTTTTGGTTCTATAGCACCTAGAAACATGCTGCTGGTGTCATAAGGTGTGAGAGAAGAATCTAATTGTTCAGATGGCACTTATTAATGTGAGCTGCAGGTAAAAATCCAGTTCCCACCTTTTTAACTGCCTGTATCTCCGATTCTGTAGCTCACAGAACCACTAGCCTGATGTGATCTGAAAGATTAGATTATTATCGCTGACTCCATTAATGACTCATGACACAAGACACCCACCAGTAACGGCCAGCAAAGCTGCTTGGACTCTACCAAATATAGATATAGATCGTCGGAATATAACTACTATAATACTGCCCCCTATGTACAAGAATATAACTACTATAATACTGCCCCCTATGTACAAGAATATAACTACTATAATACTGCCCCCTATGTGCAAGAATATAACTACTATAATACTGCCCCATATTATAAAGTTATAAAACCTGCAAAGAACATACTGGGAACAGGGTGAGGAAACACATCTCCAAGAAACTATTAGAAAATCATGATAAAAATATATTTTATTGATTTGCTTCACAATGAGTAACAACCAGACAAATACATAGAAAAAAATAGGGAGGAATCCACAAGAATGCATTCTGATCCGAACAAAGCAAATACAGATATAAATACCAGCCATGTACAAAGTTCATAATTTATTACAAACATTCATAGTACATAAGTACATGAAGGGTAAAATACTATACAGACAGTCCCCGGGTTACATACAAGATACCGGTTTGTTCTTAAGTTGAACTTGTATGTGAGTCGGAACTGTATATTTTATAATTGTAGTTTCAGACAACTTTTTTTTTTTTGTCCCAGTGACAATTGGATTTAGCAGCTCCTCCCCATATTTTCTCTGCATGCAGCAGTAATGTCATGTGGGTCACCAGGGTCACATTTCTCCGGACCTTTAGCTGCTTAATATATGCAAATTGTACACCATGCATGTATCTAATCACATGAAATCACTGCAACCTGCATGGAGAGGATTAGGGGTGTCGTCCACACGTTCAGATTTTCAGGTACAGTTTTTGTAGCCAAAAGCAGGTGTGGATGATAAAAGATTGAGAAAAATAATTAAAAGATCTTGCTCCTCCTCCTACTTTTACTCCATTCCTGGTTTGGACATCAAAAACTGCATATGAAAAACTGAATGTCCATGCAGGCATGCTGTGATTTTTATGTGATCAGAAATGCTGAGATGCTGTGACCCTGGTCACATGACCTTACTACTACAAGCTGAGAAAGCACGGGAAGGAGCTGCTGTATTGAGCCCGAGGAGGCCACACCCACCTCAACTCGCTATAGTTAGTTATCTCTGGATACCAGATAAAATTATAAAGTTCAATATATGGGAATCAGTTGGAAACAATTTTTAGCTAAAAGAAGGGTGTCGGTCAGTTTCCTTTAACATGTTTTTAACATTATGTTGACACGTGCCTTTGTTAATGCCTTGTTAACATAGTTGTTAACATATTTGTTAACAGTGCACGAATGCATATGTTTTGTAAATGCAATATTGAGGAGGAGCAGGACTCTAGGTTCTAGCAAGATTTTTAGGAATACAATGAAAATGAGTCCTGCTCCCTTCTCCAGGCCCTGCACCATGCATTTTCAATCAATGATCTTTGATTGGAGTGTTCCTTTAATTGCACTTCATGTATTCCATGTCCCGTTACTGTGGGTTTCACGTTATGTACTATAAATTATTGTAATAATTATTGTAATAACGTATGGAATTTGTACATGACTTTGTTGCTTATCAGAATGCATTTTGCCCTATTTTATATGTTTTGTTGTAGTTACTCATTTTAATGCAAATAAATAAAATATATCTATGATCGTTATTCTGTGATTGTTTCTTGCTAGCAGGTTCTTTTAGGTTTCCATCATGATTAACCAGGGACACTTGGCACCGTGACTGTAGTAATCTTCTTATATTTGTTATCCATGGCCTCCTTATTTCTAAAATCAACTTTTAAAATTATGCTAATGAGCCAGAAGGACTCTGTGGGGGGGGCGTTACCAGATCCCCCTCCTTGCTTTGGCTGCACAGGCTGTCACACCACCTGCTCCCACTGTGTGAGATTGCAGCAAGCAAAAGGAGGGGGAAGTGTTGTGGGAGCAGGCGGGAAAGGGAGACAGTATAACAGCCTGTGAAGCTGCAGCACGGAGCTTAATTAGTAAATATTCCGCCCCTACAGTAACACACACATTACAATGAGGTATTGTGACCAATCCCTTTAAGGTCTGACCTGCTGTTATAATCATCTCCCATATCCTCTTCCAGAGTTCGGGGGGTCTATCACGCGTTTGTTACTATTGTATCCAAAGGTGGAATCCGTGGCTTGTGGGCAGGTTGGGTGCCAAACGTACAGAGAGCTGCGCTGGTGAATATGGGAGGTAAGTGGATCTTATACACATTTCATAGGAACAGGTAGCACAATATGGGGCAGAACTATGTAGGATACAACTATTTAGTGTCTTGGTACTGAATAGGGGGTAAGGTTTGGATACCAACACTCCATGTGTACTGAGTGTATCCTATTCCTCTTACCATCCCTATGGTTTTCTGGGCTATTTCCCAAATTTTTACAGCCGATGCAGTTATTAACAGGAAAACATGCTTCGGATCCTTATTAATAATAATAATTATTATTAATAATAAACTGTCCCCAATGGGGCTCACAATCTAATCATCGTAGCAGTATGTTTTGGAGTGTGGGAGGAAACCGGAGGACCCGGAGGAAACCCATGTAAACATGGAGAGAACATACAAACTCTTTGCAGATGTTGACCTGGGTGGGAATCGAATCCAGGACTCCCAGCGCTGCAAGGCAGAAGCGCTACTCACCGTGTCGCCCTTTATTCTTCATCACTTTTTGTGTCTTCCTCAGATCTCACCACATACGACACTGTGAAACATTTCCTACTTCGGAACACAAACCTCAAGGACAACAGTTTATGTCATAGTATTTCTAGGTAATGACCCTGCTGTGGAGGGAAGGGGGGTCAGTGACATGAGCTAATTAAAGGGGATGTCAATTCAGAAATATCAGAGGTGCCCCCTAGTGGTCACCTTACATATGACCTTGTGATATGTTGTTGCTGATTGATTCCAATGCTCTGTATAACTACTACCTGTATGCCATGTGTGTAGGTTGTATCTGGGAATTGCTAGTGAATGCATGCTGAGCTGCAGTAACACAGCTTGGCCACTTTATCGAGAATGGAGCTGTTCATCTGGCTACGTTCTGTGTGTTGATTGCGGTGGGGAAGTGAGAGGAAGCTTATCGGGATCTTATATAAATGATGAATCTTATAGTTGGCTCATCAAAAACTTAGAAAACCCCTTTAAGCTGAAATTGATACATGTTTGTAGAGAAGGTGTCCACTCTCACCAGATTTTGCCAAATTAAACTAGCAGCCCCCTCAGATAGGGGATCAAATTCCCTTTCTAGAATTCCCTCTTTTATGCAAAATCACATCCATTTAAAAAAAAAAAAAAAACTCCTTCAAAATCGTGTGACAATGAGCAGAGAAGAGTCACTTTGACTGAGATGAGTCACTTTTAGAGGCTGCAAGATTTTCTTTTTGGTTCTATAGCACCTAGAAACATGCTGCTGGTGTCATAAGGTGTGAGAGAAGAATCTAATTGTTCAGATGGCACTTATTAATGTGAGCTGCAGGTAAAAATCCAGTTCCCACCTTTTTAACTGCCTGTATCTCCGATTCTGTAGCTCACAGAACCACTAGCCTGATGTGATCTGAAAGATTAGATTATTATCGCTGACTCCATTAATGACTCATGACACAAGACACCCACCAGTAACGGCCATGATCGCGGGTGTTAACTCTACTTCACTGCAGCCAGCAAAGCTGCTTGGACTCTACCAAATATAGATATAGATCGTCGTAATACTGCCCCTATGTACAAGAGCATAACTACTATAATACTGCCCCTATGTACAAGAATATAACTACTATAATACTGTCTCCTAGAGGTGAGGTTGTGCGTGATTTGTGCTCCTCACCCCTCCTGATGTCAGGAGATAGTCCAAAGTGGGGAAACCCTGGGTGGGGAAGCTCACCAAGCAATGCCCAGTCTCCAAGGGTGCAGGGGGGGAGTGGAGGGGAGGGGGGGATGGAGCGGAAGAGGGGGGAGCGGAACGGAGATGAACAAGGCGGAGGGAGCGGAGATGAATGGGACAGAGGGAGCGGAGCAGAGGGGGGGGGAGCGGAGCAGAGCGGAGGAGGGGGGAGCGGAGATGAGCGGGACGGAGGGAGCGGAGTGGACTGGGAGGGGGGTGTCCGAGCAGACAGGTGCTCAGGGGGATGTGGCGGCCAGCGGGTATAAGGATGTGCCGGCTTACGGGGAAGAAGATGTGCCAGACGGCATGCAGCGGGGGTGTGTTAGCATGAGTGGCGGCATGGGCGGGCGGTTAGGCAGACGGCAGCACGGGCCGGCAGGCATCAGCATGGGCTGGCGGACAGGTGCATGTCAGCACGGGTGTGGATTCCAGCAGCAGCATAGGCGGACTGGCGGGCGGCAGCATGGAGGGGCGGGCGCACAACGCCGCCCCTTCGTCCAGCAGGTGGCGCTCCGCCTGAGGCGAGATTCTCAACTCGCCTCATGACAGGTGCGCCCCATGGCAGGAGGGTAATGCTGCTGCAGTTGATAATATTGCTGATATTCCTGATAATGTTAATATCTCTGTGTGTGATTTTTTTCCCAGCTGAGGAGTCATCCCAGGTACAATCTGTGGCAGCTGTTTGCACAGAAAGTCCTGATGTTGTTGTTGCGGAGGGTGCGGGACAATCTAGAGTTGAGGAATTACCCCCCTCTAGTCACACCACAGACAGCAGAGCCCCATGGTCCAGGTGGTCAACAGTCCCATGGTCCGGGTGGTCAACAGTCACATGGTCCGGGTTGTCAGCAGCCCCCTACTACTGATGGTCCACAGCTCACACATCCCCCACAAGACAGGGGTCAGACATCTGGGAATGCGTGGAATAGGGTTTCCCCATTCTTCTCCTCTAACACCAGTTACAACGGGCAGGAGGAGAAATGTGGTCAGGTTTAGACATAGAGAGCTAAGGAAGATCTACCTCACAGGAGGCATGTGGTCAGGGACATGTTGTGCACCCAGATGGGTTTCATCCATCCAACATCCTGGCCATAATAAATCTTCCAGGCAGATAGAGGTATGATGTAAGCTTCAAGCTCATGTCTAATCTGGACCAGTTCTGGGCTCTCTACCCCAGAGTCAGGGATACTGAGGGGTGGAATAAGTTCAGTTTTATACCCATCTCAAAGCCAGATACAGCGATTGTCACCATCATGTTCTGGAATGAGTCTGCCCTCCCTCAGGACATCATTATCTGGCTCAAGAGACATTGTACCCTTATGTCACACCTGACCAAGACCAGGGATGAGGATGGAATCTGGAACAGGAGGTGGAGGGTCCTTATTAGACTACATCAGAACCAGAACATCCACCATCACCTCCCTAGTTCCTTTTTAATTGGTAGAGAGAAGGGTGTATGTTTTTATGTTGGTCAGCCCAGGTTATGCTTTAGGTGTGGGAGATCAGGTCACGTGGCGAGTAACTGCACCACAGTGAAGTGCACCCTGTGCGGGGACCTCGGCCATGTGAGCGCCAACTGCCAGACCATAAGGTGTAACATGTGTGGTCAGATTGGTCACCCCCCCATATGGACAACATTTGTAGGGACCTCCCTGATGAGCATCTGATGGAAGGGGCAGATGTTTCAGATGAGGAGCATGAAGATGAGGCGCTATTGTCAGGGTCAGTGTATACAGTGCCATAGACCCCAGATATTAGTGGTGCTTTTTTATAACAACATGGCCGACTGGTGGGAGGATGTCTGAGACAGCATAAAGAATTGGAGTCACTCTATTCGGCTGACCGGCTGAAATCTGAGATAAGACATTATCAGTACAGTAGGTACACCTCTCTGGTAGTTGAAAGGGACTATGGGACCCTAGGGGCACCTGATCCATTTGAGAATTGCCGGGAGCGTTTGGAGAAAAAACTGGTCACAGGTCTCACTGACTCCCCGGGTGCTTTACAAGTCTCGGGAGGGAATCCTGGGGGTGGTGAGATCGTACTATACTGAATTATTTCAGAAGAAGGCATTGGATAAGGAAAAAGTGACCCAATTCTTGGAGGCAACTCCAGGCCCTGATGCTAGAGAATTGGAGTTTTCTTCTTTGACAGCAGGAATAATGGTGGAGGAGGTTAAAGAGGACATTGATAGGGTAAATCTGAAGAAGGCACCAGGTCCTGATGGTATTATCGCAGAATTTTATAACCTCTTGGCTCCTTTCTTTGTGGATGTTTACAGAAATTGTCTAGGAAATCACCTGATGCCTCCATCCATAAGGGTCTCATCGTTAATTCTGCTGTCCAAAGGGAAAGAGCCTAGTGACATCAAGAACTGATCAACCATCGCCCTCATGTATGTTGAAAGGAAGATTCTGGCAACAATTCTGTTTTCTAGATTAGTCTGTTTGTCCCCGGCACTGTTATCAGGCTCTCAGTACGGCACGGTAAGAGGGCGGAACATCTCTGGAGCAGTCATCTCGATAAGAGAGATGTTTGAGAGATGTAAAGCTCTGAGGTGTGGGAGATATGTTGTAGGTCTGGACCAGGCTAAAGCCTTTGACAGGGTTGATCATGAGTATCTGTGGGCCACTTTATCCTTGGGGTTAAATTTTGGAGGCTGGCCTATAGAGAAAGGGTTACTCTGCTAAAGACTTACCTGGTCCCTGTCTTCCTCTATGTCTCTTTAGCCTGTTTTTTCAGCTTTTATGGGGAAACAGGATGAATCCAGTAAAACGAGGTATCACCTACCTACAGAGGAGAGAGGGTGGACTGGATATGTTAAATCCAAGGGATCTTCTTTGACTTCATGTTTCTGAAAGTCATTTTCAGTAGCCTGGACACAAACAACAGTTCCCTGTGGGTAAGTAGTGTCAGGGACTGGATATTGCCTTATGCAGAGTCTTGGGTGCGAGGCGGCAGTCTCAAGAGGGGCCGATGGACTCCTGGCTTCCTCCCCCAGTATTTTGTGTATGGGATACAATGACTTAAGAAATGGGGTATAAACAAGTCTTTCATAGAGAGTATGACCAGGATAGATCTGTACTCCAGAATATGTAAGACTTTCTATTGTCTACAAATGGTACTCCCAGACTGTCCAACCACCACCCTAAAGGACAGTCTGAGGTTTTTGAGTGGTCGGAGGCTGCCCCCCCCAAGTTCTGTGACATCGCCTGGCTCTCATTGCAGGGGAAATTTTTTTTTAGGGGGAATCTAAAGTTCCTGGGTGTGACAGACCGCATGTGTCCCGTCGGGTCTCCGACAGAGGAGACAATGGTCCATTTTATTTCTGAGTGCCAGGGTGGACGGAATATCTGGCATGACATATCCACCAAGATAAGGATATCATTGTTACAGGCCCTTAAGTACCCAGAAATCCTTTATGGTGTAACATGTAGAGAACATAACAGCAACCGTGAAACCATGTATGTGATAATCTAGGTGATCAAATATTATCATTGGCGCATGAGAACCAGGGTGTCCATCCATAGTGAGCCATTCCACTAAAATAAAGCCATACGCCTCTGCAACATCCCCCACCAGGGCCTAGCCTTTTCTTGGGACCTGGAGACAGCCAGGGCCCGGAACGCCGGAGTGGCTGGCGGTTGCTTCCTAGGCACGCTAGTGTCACGGTGCTTGGTATGGGGACCGGAGGGCTGTCCTACAGCCTGGCTGCTCTCCAGCAGGGTGGTGTTGGCAAGAAATGATATGGAGGGAGAGGCTCTGGTACTGGTTCTCCCTGGGGCAGCCCTTAGAGTCTGTAGTATGGGTCCCTGGTAGATGGAGGGGCACCCTTGGTGGTGATACAGCCGTGGCAGGGACCAGACGGAGGCAATGTTGTGCATAAAAGTAACTTACAATTCTTTATTCAACCAACGGTAACAACATGCCAAACGATTCTGTACTCGTGCAGTACTGGAGTGATCTAGGAGAGGAACCTCAGGAGTTGGGTCACCAGCTGGGCCTGAAGAGTGCTAACTCCTCCCCTGACTAAGGGTTTAGTTACTCCCCTAGTCAGGTGGTCTCCTTCTCCAATCACACTCCAGTTACAAAAGTGGAACATCATTGGATAATAATATTAACATTTAACCCTTGCCTATCCAGGCAGAATCTACCGCTGCTCAATTACATATATATATATACTGAGTAGTAAAAGGGCTTATTCGCAATTCCTCTGCCATGCACATTGGCAGGGACGTGCACCTCATCATATCCGAGCTCAGGTGGATCCAGTCATTAGAGGTCAGGAAAAAGGGGGAGAATATGAGTCTACGGAGTCTATGGGGCAGATTTATCAAGTGTCTGAAAGTCAGAATATTTCCATTTACCCATGGCAACCAAACAACGCTCAGCTTTCATTTTACCAGTGCTCATGAATATTGTAAAGGGGAGCTGTAATTGGTTGCCATAGGCAACTAGAAATATTCTGACTTTCAGACACTTGATAAATCTGCCCCTATATTATTTATTATGTTTCTTTTCCCTATAGCAAAAATGGACTAAGTTACAGTTTAATATAATTAATTTTCTTATGAACAAGTAAGTTTTTAACTGAATGACCTCTAATTTATATTGATGAAAATGTAATTCTGTATTTGTTTGTGTTATATTAAAAAATTGCCCCCTATGTGCAAGAATATAACTACTATAATACTGCCACCTATATACAAGAATACAACTACTATAATACTGCTCCTATGTACAAGAATATAACTACTATAATACTGCCCCCTATGGACAAGAATACAACTACTATAATACTGCTCCTATGTACAAGAATATAACTATTATAATACTGCCCCCTATGTACAAGAATATAACTACTATAATACTGCCCCTATGTACAAGAATATAGACACTACAAACTCTATCAATACTGCTCCTATGTACAAAGAATATAACTACTATAGTAACTGCCTCATATTCAAGATTATACTATAAGGAATACATCTGAAGAATTAACTATATATTACACTAACTGCCTCCGTATTACAAGAATACAACTGACTATAATACCTGCTACTCTCCTATTCACAGAGAATATAACTACTATAACTACTGCCCCCTCATTGTACAAGAATATTAATTACTATGAATACTGCCCCTTGTCCACAGGATATAACCTTGCATATACGCCACTGTTTACATGAATAAAACTACTATAATACTGCCCCCTTGTGCCAGAATAATAACTACTATCAATACTGCACCCAGACAAAATTGTTACTGCCTTCCGTACAAAGATATTCATATATACTCTATTCAGATATAACTTCATATTAATCTGCCCTCTATGTACAAGAATATAACTACTAGATCTTGCCTTTTGTACAAGTAAAACATTAATCGCCCTATGCAGAATCTACTATTATACTGCCCTAACAAAGAATATAAACTGATAATACTGCACCCTGTGTACAGATATAACTACTATAATACTGCCCTTCTATGTACAAGAAATAACTACTATAATAATGTGCCTCCTATGTACACAAGGTAATAACACATAACTGCCCTCTATGGTACAAGAATATAAATACTATATAACTGCTGCCCCCTAGTGTACAGAGGATATAAAATACGATATAATACGGCCCCCCTATTGTAAGAATCTAACTACTATAATATGCCATCACATGTACAGAATATATACTATATAATACTTGCCCCCTGGTACAAAAGGATATAAACCTACTATAATACTGCCGCCCCCTCTGTACAGGAATAACTATCTATTAATACTGCCCCTATGTTACAGAATAATAAACTACTATTAAATACACTGCCCCCCTATGTGCAAGAAATGTAACTACTATAATACTGCCCCTATGTACAAGAAATGAACTACATTAGACTGTATATTGCAGTTAATACTAAACTGCCCCTAATGTCAAGAATATAACTACTATAATACTTGCCACCTATGTACAGAATAAACTACTATAATACTGCCTCCCTATGTACAGAATATAACTACTTATAATACTGCCTCATGTACAAGAATATAATACAACATACATGCCACTCTATGTACAAGAATATAACTACTATAAATATAGCCCCTGACAAGCATACTACTTATAATAGCTTGCCGCCCTATGTACCAGGAATATAATCCTTATACTCCCCCATGTAAAATAATATACTTGCCTATACGCCCCCTATGTACAAGAAATGATAACTACTATAATACTTGCCCCCTCTGTACAAGAATAATAACTACTATAATATAATGCACTATGTACAAGATATAAC